>JAGDYQ010000064.1:3339545-3458358 GCA_021962125.1 Bulinus truncatus
TCTATCTATCTATCTATCTATCTATCCTAAGTTAAATAATCTAGACTGTGAAGGCAATCGCTTACAATTCTCGAGCTATAGAGAATTAGTCTTTCACACCTGGGGCTCCTCTGACCTCTAAATATCAAGTCATTATAGTCCGGGGCCCATGATTTACTCATATTGCTTTCCCCTTGTACAATGATTGGCAGTTAGCTTGCATTAACGGGGAATGTCACCCACTGGTTTACTTGAGTAGCAAAGTGGTTCAGATTATTTTATGTCTTTGATATTTCCTTTTAAAACTTATATTGGGTTAAAGGCAAAAAAAAATGGATTTTAACAATGGTACACTATTATCAGTGTTGTGCTGTGGAAGCTGCCAGATTTTTGCTTGTTCTTGAGAAATACCCTGCAAAACACGTTTTTTTTTAGAACCGCTGCCACCAGAAATCGAATGTTCCTTGATATTCGTACCGTAAGAATTACTATTTACTATGTACGCATTGCCGCCGAGAGGGGGGCAGGGGAGGCAAATGCCCAGGGGCCCGGATTGGTTTAGTGGCCCGGACTGAGCTGGTCAATCAGCTTTTCCAAAATATTATTATCAGCACGGGGGGGGGCGTGACAGCACTGCCCAGTGGCCCGAAATTTCTGTCGGTGGGCCTGTACGTACGTAACGTACAATACGGTGTAATGTCAGTCGTTTACCTCGGTCTGTCCCCGTTTCCCCCCCCCCCCATCAACCTCCTCGTACTCATTGTAACCTCTGTGACCTGACAATACCCCAGCAAGGGCAACAACTCGAGTTTGACCTAATTTCAAGCCTCCACTCTTTATTGTGAAAACATTTTAAGCTCTACCCCCCACACCCTCTCATCTTTCAATTGTTTGTTCTGTGTTTAAGAATTGACCTTAATTTTTATTATTGTTTGCAATTTTACGACAAGGCCGGCTCATCATGTTTGACCGCTGGTCATTATCAACATTTTGAAAGGTCAGTGGCCCAAGGAAAAAAAAATTAATAATCAAACCGATGTCATACCGAACAAACACATCACCTGACGTAATTTTTTTTATGACCGGTTTTGAGCACGGACTCTGGCAGGGGACTGGTCACCCTCGGGGGGTGGTGGGGTGGGGGGGGGGAGGTGGGAGAGGGGCACTTCATTTGTCGTCCCCTTAACTCCTCAGACATTTTTTTCTCCCCGACACACAGAGTGCATTTTTAATATTAACATACTCAATATAAATTGTGGGTGTGTGGCAATGTTCCCTCTAAGGTGTGGTATGTAGTGAGCAAAAAATTTTGTCTCTGAGCGACATTTTGTTTGAGGCCAAAATTTGTGAGCGATTTAAGCGATGTCGTCCGTCGGAGTGAGCAACCGTACGTGTTGTATGAGCGACGCTCTGAATTTGTGTGAGCGATCGCTCACGCGCTAAGCTTAGAGGGAACATTGGTGTGTGGGTGTGTGGATGTGGATGTGGGTGTGTGGATGTGTTACACTTGTTTTTTTGTTTAATGCAGTTCTCTATATGACTTAATAATACAAAATCACTCCCTCCCTTACCACCACCACCGCCTCATCCAAATATGTAACGCCTGTCTTAGGAATGTGTATACATATATATATATATATATATATATATATATATATATATATATATATATATATATATCTTTTTTTCAATACGTCACGCCGAGTACGCCCGTCTGTCTTTCCTCCCTAACGACTGCATGAACACACGAAGTGTGACCGTTAGGGTCGGCGGGTGTTGGTACAAGTCGGGATATCTTCACGGTTCAGTAATTCTATTTTTCTTATATTATGTGTTTCAATAAAAAAATTTTTTTCGTAATCTGTGTGGTTACTGAATACATTCAGAAGGGATACATCCAGATAGAATTCATTCAGGTGGAATATATTCAGATAGAATACATCCAGATGGACATCTAGATAGAATACATCCAGATAGAATACATAGTTTTTACACATATAAGCGTTTTGTATTGTACTTTAATACATATCATTCATACCGTGCTGTACTGCCTTGTACTTTAAACCATATTATTCATACCGTGCTTTGCCGTACACATAGTAGTTGTTAGGTTATCAAAGGCCTTAAAACAAAGTCTTTCTGATGTACGTTGAAGCCCAACATTGCTTGTTGAGGGATGAGGGATGGGGCTAGGGGGGGCGAGATGGTGTCGGGCCCTTGGAAATAGCCTAGTTCGCATGCCCACACTGGAACGACTCTTATCATCCCCCCTACCCATACCTTACCCTGTGGCGTAATTGGTTTTGATGGCGCCCGGGGTACAAAAAATGCCACCCCAATTCCCGTGCTTAAAATAAATTACCAAATTACGAGAGATGTGAAGATAATGTCAGTGACCTCTGTGAGGACATACCCCCACCCTCACACCTTGTTACGTCGCTTAATAATCTTCGTTTCATTCTGTACCATAACATACGGTATAGCCAGAACCGTTGTTACAAATCGATCTGGACGACTGCCTGGCACAGGATCTCAAATTCTCAATGTATCTGTCTTGAACGTCACTAATTGAGGAGTACCACCAAGAACACTTCTCTATCACACTATGACACGCTGAGCTTTACAGTGTCACTTCACAAATAACTACGCCATAAAACAGCTATAACTATAATCATATCACAGTTTAAACATCATAATCTACATCACTTATCACAGTTATCAGAGTGAAACTTTCACTCATGACATACTTTCAGGTAAGAAACTATATGTACAGTGGATTCCGCTTAATTGGGACACTGTTTAATTGGGACAGCCGCTTATTTGGGACAAATCTCAAACAAAACCAAACCAAGAAGCCAATAGTAAATTTGTATGTTTAATTGGGACAGCCGCTTAATTGGGACAACAAGCCTCGGTCCCGATGTGTCCCAATTAAGCGGAATCGACTGTATATATATTTAGAACTGTGCGTCTGAACTGCAAGTCATTTCATTCCGAGAGTTTCTTCCCACTAGTCTGGCGACTTTCAGATCAGACATGACATTCCGCTACGTCATGTCGAGTCACGGTGAATGGAAAGACAAGTCGGAATCGAATCAATGACGTGAAATGAGATCCCGCATGTTTCATTCAATATGTTCCCCCTCGTCACGCCCTCAAGTATTACTTTCACACAAAAGTACACAAATCTTTTTACTCGTAAAAACGTAAATAAGTGATGACGTCGATCCCATAAGGAAAGGGGAGGTGATAGTGTTATTATTTTTTTACACATCTAGTGTTTTGTATTTTCAAATTATTCTGTCTTAGTATTTCTCTCTCTCTCTCTCTCTCCCCCCCCCCTCTCTCTCCCTCTCTCTCTCTCTCTCTCTCTCTCTCCCTCTCTCTCTCTCTCTCTCCCTCTCTCTCTCCTTCCACTCCCTGTATGTCTGTCAGTTTGTCTGTCAATATATCAGCCAGTATGTTTCTCTCTGTCTTTATCTCTCTATTGTTTTTACTTTTTAAGTCTGCCTAATCATGAATAGATTGTTATTAGTAATCGGAAAATTTATTTTTGTATGTGTGTGTGTGTGTGTGTATACCGGAAACGGAATTTGAGGTTCACTGAAATCGATTCTTCGATTTTCAATTTAACTCTCGAAGTTTTATTTTTTTTATAAACCTGTTATTTTCTTGTTTTGGTTTCAGTAATGATACGGGCATTAGTAAACATTACAATATCACACTTTCACAGCTGTATATGCATTAGTAAACATTACAATATCACACTTTCACAGCTGTATATGCATTAGTAAACATTACAATATCACACTTTCACAGCTTTATATGCATTAGTAAATATTACAATATCACTCTATCGTGACATTATATTCTATCTGAACATCTTTTAACACACTATTTGATTCCTAACCCTAATTCCTATATCAAAGCTTGTCATCATCAGAGATACAGCCGTATAATTGCTCGTCTTACACACCATCCCTTGGCAGACTGTCCAGTTAACAGCACCGAAGATTATGATTTATATTTTTTACTCTCTCACTCAACCAAGTTAATTGTAACTATTGTTAATTTAGTCATTTATAACCTCCGTCCACTCCCCCCACACACACATACCACGTGATTGCCAGTCAGAAACGTGACACAACCTCTTACCGATAAAAATATCTATTTATATGTACATACATCTTCATGTAATGACTAAATGTCTGGTTAAATAAATGCAATCGAAGTTTGTCATTCAAAGGTAGATCCTGTTAATAGAACTGACGCAGACAATTGAAAAATATACTTAGAAATAATATATATATATATTAGGGCTGCTGATTAAACTGCGTTAATTTGCGATTAACGCGTCAAAATAATTTTGCGATTAAAATTTTTAACGCAACACCTAAATGCGTTAATTTTACTAAAATGATGAATTTCTCTCAACAATTTAAAGTTATGGTCCATTGAGTTATTAAGTAGATCTACCACCCTAATCTGTCGCATTTCGCTCACACCCTAACTCCCAGGTATGTCGACAAAAGCCCCACTTGTAAAATAAAATGAAGACAAGTAATCAATCCTGCTCCCTTTCCGGTCGATGTAAAAAGAGAAAAGTTTCATTTACTCGTTTACATTATATACTATTGTGTATTGGTGGTGGTACAACAGTGTATTGTTGAATGTAAAAAAAAAAAAAACAACAAGTGTATAATGAACCCGGTTATAATTAGATCAAAATAACGAGATGCTAGAAATTGTGAGTCATTTTTTTTGCACATAATTTTGTATCGCATTTGGATAAAACAGCATCTTGCTTGTCACGTCTGCAGCAACTGCACTAATATTTCCATATACATGACACCTATAATCAGTGTCTAGACAGTACCTAGACATGGTCTAGACTAGGCTATGCACACATCTGTACAGTAGACAGTGGCTGTATATTTCAGAATAATTGTGACACTGAGTTAAATTTTACATAGGGCTGTTGATTTGCTGGAATTAAAGAGTAATTAATGCGTTAAAAAATGCAATTAAATTTTTAAAACAAACACCTAAATGCATTACATTTTACCCAAATGTTAGCATTTCAGAGTTGCAGAAAAAAATCAGTAAATAACCCAATTCTATAACCAGATCAAACTACATTTTTTTTAAAATCAAGAAAAAAACACCCGAACACTGAAACTGTCACGTTTACATAAATCACAGCAATATGACCTTGAAACAATAGGATTGTCATTTCTTAATTCTAATTTATGACCTTGAATACCATTAGTGAACATCATTCTGTAGACGCGTGCTATATAGTTCGGCACGTGCAATCGTTTGGGACTGAGGGGGTAAGGTGGTTGGGAAGCAATAAAGTAACGTCATCTTTGTGGGGGGAGAGAGAGGCTGCTAAGTGTCAAAAATGAAATAGGGATGGGCGAGGAGGGAAAATAAAAAAAAACGCGTTTATAATAAGGGAGCAAGTACATTCTGGCTATACTATTATTTAAAGAAAGAAAAAGGCACAAATGACGTGTGTATTTTTTTTGGGGGGGGGGGAAGTGGTTGGGGGGGGGGTAGGTGCGGTAGTGGAGGGTAGGGTGAACAAGACCTACGCGAGGCGAAGTGTTACAAAATATGACTGGGAAAGGGGGAGGGGAACAGCGGTTGACATACGTCATTAGTTCGGAATCAATGGAACGGGAAAAAACATGTTTGGCATTGATGTTAGTTTAAAAAGAAAACAATTTGCATCACTTGACGTGATCAGTGACGCCGAGAGCCGACACGGGCCTCAGGGCGGGAACATAAGTCGTGAAAAAATTGACATGGTAGGGGCGCCCGGGCCTCCTTACAGATGCCGGCCCCCTGGCAATGACCCCCCTGCCCCCTCCCCCGAGGCGTGCCTGGACGTGATTAATACATGCCAATAAACCGGTCTCAATAACCATATCAATAGACATATGTGCAAATGTTTAATAAATCTTTCTGAATTAATTATACCTCTTTCGTAATTTAAACTGACTTTGTTTGTTATGCCAATATTATGCAACGATATTACTACATACTAGTTTGAATACAAACAAATGTATTATATTGTATCGATTAAAATATGCGTTAATTTGCGATTAAATTTTTAATCATGCGTTAATTTCTATCAATTTTTTTAATCGAACAGCAGCTCTAATATATATATATATATATATATATATATATATATATATATATATATATATATACTAGTTGCAAGTACCCGGCTTTGCCCGGGTTTAAAATAAGGTTTTCTGTTTACCTTTTGTTTTCTCCCTCCCCCTCTCTCCTTCCCCCTCCCCCTCCTTACCCCTCTCTCCCTTTCTCTTTCCCTCCCTCCCTTTCTCCCTCCCTCCCTCTCCTTCCCTCTCTAACTCTCCCATCTCCCTCTCTCTCCCTATCTCCCTCCCTCCTTCTCTCACTCCCATCCCCCGTCTCTCCACCTTCCTCCCTTCCTCCTCCCCCCTCTCTCCCTCCCTGCCCCTCTTTATCTCTCACTCCCTCCCATTTCTCCCATCCTCTCCCTCCCTACCCCCTCTCTCCCTCCCTCCTTTCTCCCTCCCTCTCTCTCCCATCTCTCTCTCCCCCTCTTCCTCTCTCTCTCCCTCCCCCTCTCTCCCTTTCCCTCCCTTTCTCCCTCCCTCCCTCTCCCTCCCTCTCTCCCATCTCTCTCCCATTCACCCCTCCCTCATTCCCTCTCTCTCCCTCCCTGCCCCCTCACTCTTTCTCTCTCTCTCCCTCTCTCCCACCCTCTCTTTCCCTCCCTCCCCTCTATCTCCCTCCCTACTCCCTTCCTTCTTTTCTCTCCCCCTCTCCCTCTCTCTCCCTCTCCCCCCTGCTCCCCTCTCCCCCTGCTCCCTCTCCCCCCTGCTCCCTCTCCCACTCTCTCCCTGTCCACTCCCTCCTTCCCTCTCTCCCCTCCCTCCCTCCTACCCTCCTTTCCTCTCTCCCCCTGCCCCCCCCTCTCTCTTTTTCTCTCTCTCCCTCTCTCTCCCTATATCCCTCCCTCCTTCTCTCACCCCCGTCCCCCGTCTCTCCACCTTCCTCCCTTCCTCCTCCCCCCTCTCTCCCTCCCTGCCCATTCTCTCTCTTTATCTCTCACTCTCTCCCATCCTCTCTCCTTCCCTCCCCTTTCTCTCACTCCCTCCCCCTCTATCTCCCTCCCTACTCCCTCCCTTCCTTTCTCTTTCCCTCCCTCCCTTTCTCTCTCCAACCCTCCCCTCTCCCTCCCTCCCCAATTATCTCCCTCCCTACCACCTCTCTCCTCCCTCCCTCCTTCTCTCCCCCTCTCTGCCCCCTCCTTCCCTCTCCCTCCCTGCCCCCTCTCTATTTATCTCTGACGTCACAGAGGAATTTTATCTATGGCGCCGTCGATATTACTTTAATATAAGTAAAATACTAAAATAAAAATAATTAATTACAATTAAACTACCCATCGAGATGAAACGAAACCTGTCCTATAACCTTCCCCATGTAATTATGTGTATGTGTAACGAATTTCACGTTTTTTGGTTTTCTGGATCTTGAGTTATAAGGGAACAGACAGACAGACAGACAGACAGACAACTAATGCGTCTTATAAGTATATATATATATATATATATATATATATATATATAACAATTACAATATGTTTGTATTTACAATAGTCCAATTAAGTATAAGCGTAAAAAATGATCTAATATAATAATAGCAGACTTATTTCGAAAGTAGAAATCAAGAATTCACAATGGCGTCTTGCCGGCGTCTCGATTTGATAATTGTTTTTTTTTTTAAATCTATAATTTTTAACCTAAAGGCCAAAATGTGAAATAATTCCATTTAAATTTTTTTTTTATTTCTACAACATATTAGATCCTTAAATTGTAATAAAAATCATGAAAAAATCGGATCTCTTCAAAACTAAAAATAACCTTAGCCTACTGATCAAACCTAAGGGGATATAACTCTAACTAAATGTTTTGCAGGGTACAGCTGATAATAAATAAATAAACAAATGAACTCTATGTATCAGGGTTCAGTGGCGCAACTGGGGGGGGGGGGGCATTGGGGGCATTTGCCCCCTCCGAAATAAAAAAAAAATTAAAAGATTAGAGCAAAATTTGTTTAAAATAAAATACAAATATATAAAAAATGTGATTTTTTAATAGAAGTGATTTTTTTTGCCCCCCCCCCCCTTAGTTTGGTCTAGTTGCGCCTCTGTCAGGTTTAGTTATTTTTTTGTCCTCTTCACATCTAACCAACAGACAAACGGAATTATTTTTTCCCCTTTTTTTTTTTGTTGTAATGGTCCTATAGGCATTTAGGATGTGACGCAAGAGATACACAGATAAAAGGAATTGTCTTAACGGATAACCCTTTCACCCAACTTCCCCAACTTCTACCTCCTCCCCACTTCCGTTTCCCCCTGGGCTGCTTCAGTCGTAGAAGCTTTTTATTTAAACAAAATAAAAAATTTTAGCTTAAATAAATATTCTCACGATTAACTTTCTCATTAAGAAATAATGGTCTTGTTAGATGAATGAGGTAGAAAAAAGCCTGGGGGGGGGGGGGTGGAAGGTTGGGGGAGGGGGAAAGGGAATGTGTGTGTGGCAATAGTATTTGTGGGTGGGGGGGGAGAGGCTGATTAATAAGTACCATTCAGTAGTACGTTGTTACGTTGTGTATTTGACTGGGATAGGTTTTGATGGATTTACGCTATTCGTCACATTTAATACACAAACAATAACAAGACGACATTTCACGGCTCATTAAACAACATCAGCTGGAACTATCCGATCTCTCTCTCTTTCTCTCTCTCTCTCTCTCTCTCTCTCTCTCATCTTTCATTATTAAAATATTGTAGTAATTTATCTACTATAAAGAATGACACACAGGACACATGGGTTTAATATAACTCTAGACTAATACTTTATTTATTAGTACAAATTCACTTTACAATTAAATCTACAACTCCTAATCTAAACTAATACATCCACTTGGAACAATCACTACAGCGACAAGCGAGTCGAACGTGTTACCTTCAGGTAACGAACTCGTTGTTCTCCGAATAACTTCCTAATTGCTAAGTCACGACTGTCCACTTTTTCTCTGGTCACTGCTTATATCTAAAGTCCGAAGTAGATACTAAACTCTCTCTCTCTCTCTCTCTCTCTCTCTCTCTCTCTCTGTCAGGGAATTGAACCTCTAACCTTGCACCACACTCATTGAATTCACGCCCTGATCACCACCTACCTAGTCACTCCATCCCCATCACGCGTGATTCAACTTTAAGTGAACGACCTTTTAATTATCATCCTCCCCCCCCCCTTTTCACACCCACCCCCAACTGACTATTCCGCTATTTTGTTTACTTCACACAAAAAGGTCAAAGGTCAAATAAAGAATGCACCGATTCATTTAACATCCTTGTTTACGAGAGCAAACGGGTCGGGCAAACGTTTAAGCCCGTTACCCTAGGGAAGCAGGGAAAAGTTATAACCTACTACCTTCCTCTTTAAATTTTACTATCATGTCATTACTATTTTAAATTCATATTTTTTTTTTAATTTTTAAATACAAATTGTCTTTTGTGTGTCCGACAGTGTCTGTTCTTATAGCCTCCAGTAGAAACGTTCTTGGTATAAAGATAAGTTACTGAACTTGTATGGTTTCCCCTTATTTACAAAAAAAAAAATTGAAGTTATTTAGTCTCTGAGGGCCACCGGGGGCAGATGAAGTGTAGAATTCATCTGTTTCTATAACCTCGGCATATGAAAGGGATTGTGTGGTTAGCACAACGCCCAGCCGCCTTCTCTTAAGTCGGGTAACCATTTAAAGGTGGGTGGACTTTGTGGAACATGAGCCAACTTTCACCATTTATTAGAAAGTTATGTTGTTCATTTGACCGTCATCGGTTGAATGAATGTACGCTAATCGTTACATTAAAAAACAACAACGTCTTTCACGGCTAATAAAAACCTACATCAGGTGCAATTTTCATACCTTGATTGTTTGTACAGCTTTTCTATTTTACTTAGTTCCCTTAGCCCAAATGGGCCATCGGGGGGGGGGGCAGATGAAGTGTAGAACTCATCTGTTTCTATAACCTCTGCATATGAAAGGATTGTGGGGTTAGCACAACGCCCAACCGCCTTTACTTCCCCAACGTTTTTGTACCAAATTTCACCTGGAAAAATTCCATTGGTCCTCACAGAGGATCGAAACCAGGACTCTCAGGTCGACAGTCGAGTATCTACACCTATCGACCATCCGTTCCAAGTTTCCATTTTACTTTGCAGATTGACGCACTTTTGCTTGTTGTAATAGAGAAACACAGCTGAAATTAAACCGATAATAGTCTTGATCATTTGATAATAGATACTAGCTGCACCCTGCAAAACCTTTGCATAGTTATATTTCATTAGGCCCTAAACTTGGCAAGGCTGTTAGTTAGCTCCAAATACAACTATCTGTTGCTATTAAAATAGAAAAATTAAAAAAAAAAAATTTCACACCACCCTACGTTCATTCAGAAGGGGCGGGCGTTCTAATAGATGACTGCCTAGGGCGCCAAATTGCCCAGGGACGGCTCTGCATAAAACAATCATATATGGGTTATATCATACAAATAGCTCATTCAGCTCATTTAAAAACTGCTTAAAAATAGCGATGTAGGTTTTATTATTCAGGCCTACATAAAAGGTACAAATTAGATTTTTATGTTTAATACAGAGGTCTTCAAACTAACCGTCGTGTATTACTCCCACTTTCAAAGACGTGTTATTGTATCACAGATAGTTCTAAACATGCGCATTCATTTCATTGTCCCTAACACAGTCAGTAACCACTTCCCTCTTCCTTTGTCATACCACACCGCTTCACTACGTCATCCTTTGTTGATCAACAAAGCGGGCAATATCAACACGGGAAATCACGTGGCTAGGCTAAAAATAACCACACCATATTAAGTAGAAAATGGCGAAAAAAAAATATTCACACAAACATAAAGAGTCATACGGAAATGAATAACAAACGAGTGGGGGGAACCAAGTGACGGAAGGTCTTCGTGACAGCTCGTTAATTTACGTCAGTCTTCTCCTTAAAGATATGCCACTTGTTGTTTACATCCGTCTGTGTTCGTGTTGTGCTCTAATTTCTTATTCTAGCTCTCCTTTACTTCTATTATCACGTGTAGGCCTACATGATAACCAGGAGATAACAAGGTTAATCTTCGTTAAAAGGAAAACGAAGTTCTCTTATTTACAAACAATTTGCCTCTCATAGAATGTTTATAATGTATTTATGTTTCATTAGTTTTGTATAGAAGGATGTGAAGATTGAACAAAAATTACGGCGTGTGAATTCTTGTGTTGAATTAATGAGTTTTAGGGGCATATTGTCGAGGAATGTTGTTTAGTGGGGAAGTGGCTAGAAGGGAAGGTCTAAACACGTGATTCTCAAATGACTGTCTTTGATCCTCTAGCGCAGTGGTCCCCAATATTTTTTTCCTCGCCACGGACCGGTCAATGTTTGATAATTTCACAACGGCCCGCTGGGGGGGGTGGGTGTGGGGGGGGTTGTTGATTATTTATATGTTAGATTGTTTTGATTGACAATGTTACAAAAAAGGAAATAAGTAACAAGGAGAAAAAAAATGATATGTTTATTGGGCGTCCCAGGACAATTTAATCCACGGACCGGTACCGGTCTTCGACCCGAGGGTTAGGGGGACCATTGCTCTATACTCTAGAGGTTTCAGCTAAGGAGGGAAATGGCAGAGAAAGGGGTTACCCCAGAAGATGGAAGCAATTATTTAAAGACTAGCTGTACCCTGCAAAACATTTGCATACAGTTATATCCCCTTAGGCTTGATCGGCTGCCGAGGTTATATTTTTGGTTTCGGGCAGATCCGATTTTTTTTTCATGATTGTATTTTAAACTGGAATACTGTTGTATTAATTCTTTATATTTGATTTAACGCAGAACCCAAACCGCTTTTATTTATATTAGATGGTTGTCATGTCCCGTTAGTTAATTTTAAAAAAGGGTCGGTGGGTCATTTAGAGTAATTGTAAACTGGGCCGGCTTTAAGCCGAGCTGACCGATTGCTCCGAATTGGGGCCCGTGCTTGGCCAAGGGGCCCCGCAATTTACATTTAGATTAATAGTAACAGTTGTTATAGTAAAAAAAATAGAAGCATTCTTTAAATTGCGCCCCTCAATTCGTAAGCCCGGCCCGGTTTCTAGAACCTTAGCATATGAAAGGGATTGTGTGGTTAGCACAACGCCTAGCCGCCTTCTCTTAAGTCGGGTAACCATTTAAAGCTGGGTGGACTTTGCGGGACTTGAGCCTAACCCCCGGGCCGAGGACCGGTACCGGTTCGTGGATTAAATTGTCCTGGGACGCCCAAATATGAAGTACTAACAAAGAATTTGATATATACTGGCATGAGGGGAAATATACTCATCCTTATAATGTATGTACCTTTTGTTCCCCCCCCCCCTTCCTCAAATCCACGGACGACTACCACATTTAACCCACGGGATTGGTGGAGAGAGGCAAGAGACAGCGGCGGCACTACGAAAAGGGGGGGGGGGGTGTAGTATTTGGGGCCATAGGCGAGCATCGCATACTTTTTATTTATAGCAAGGTGATAGTTGTATACCTGAACGAACACCCACCGACCCCCAAGTTGCTACTCCCAACACAAGCTGTTTCTGGAAAGAAGCAGTAAATAGGTTTTCGGAACTGTACATCTTGTGCACATCTTGTGTACATCTCGTGTACATATCTTGTGTACATCTTGTGTACAACTTGTGTAGGCCTACATCTTGTGTACATCTTGTGTACATCTTGTGTATGCCTACATCTTGTGTAGGTCTACATCTTGTGTACATCTTGTGTACATATCTTGTGTACATCTTGTGTACATCTTGTGTAGGCCTACATCTTGTGAACATCTTGTGTACATCTTGTGTACATATCTTGTGTACATATCTTGTGTACATCTTGTGTACATCTTGTGTACATCTTGTGTACATATCTTGTGTACATATCTTGTGTACATCTTGTGTAGGCCTACATCTTGTGTACATCTTGTGTACATCTTGTGTACATATCTTGTGTACATCTTGTGTACATATCTTGTGTACATATTGTGTACATCTTGTGTAGGCCTACATCTTGTGTACATCTTGTGTACATCTTGTGTACATATCTTGTGTACATCTTGTGTACATCTTGTGTACATCTTGTGTACATCTTGTCTACTTTGTTCACGTGGATAGAATAAGGAAATACAAACGAAAAGAAAAAAAAGAAACTCGGTTAACCGGAACTAAAAGATCAAAACATAGTTTACAGGTTGACATTATGGTTATGGGAGGTCAGTAAGCAAACAAAAATAGATCCCTATCCCATGAGTCTTTGCTGTTCACTTTTTTAAATCAAACACTTTCAATATTATTGATTCGTTATAGAGCGATACATTTACCAATTCATTCTATCATATAAGACAGACGACTGAGAGTGTCCCATATTTTTTTTTTTTTTTAAATTCTAACCAATCAACACAAATGTGTCAACCTAAACACCAGTATGATTCAACACTGTCTAAATGTGTGCGCATGTTTGTGTTTGTTTGTATGTTCCTACACAGGACTCTCAATGTGTATTTCACTGATAATCCATCTTTGAGTAAAATACCCCCCTCCCCTCCCTCATTAATCTGCATTACGTTTATATTTTTAGAACCATCTATCGCAGCAGTTCTCAACGTTTTAAGCGACTGTACCCAAAAAGGGTGCGAAAATGTGTTCTCCGGTTCCCTTCAGATGTAAATTGTTCAAATTCTTGATCGTTTTAAAAGAAAACTATATGTAAACTGAGTATCCATACGTTAGCTTTACCGTACCCATTGGGACATGCGCATTGGGACATGCGCATCGCCTGTTGAGAACCGTGGAACAACCCAGAGTTTAGGTCAATTTTTCTGCATTCAGTTAAAAAGTTTAATTATTTTTATGACTACTTCAAAGAAAACCATTTCTTTTTTTGTAGCCACCTTTTTTATATACTAGTGGTTAAATAATGATCATCATTGCTATACAACGATAAAGATTACACGATAAATAGAAATCCATGATGCTATAAAACAAGTAAAGTACCCTTAGCAGATGAAGTGTGGAATTCATCTGTTTCTATAACCTCGGCATATGAAGGGATTGTGTGGTTAGCACTACTCCCAGCCGTCTTTACTTCGCCAACTTAAGTCAGGTACCCATTTAAAGCTGGGTGGACCTGTGTGACGAGTTTGAAACACATTTCACCTGGAAAAAAACTCCCATGGTTCTCCCAGGACTCTCAGTTCGACAGTCGAGTATCTACACCACTCGGCCATTGCGTCCCACATTTGCTGCTATAAAGATGATGACATTTGTGCTAGAAAATGATTTTCATTCAAGAAAATATCTTGAATCTGTCAACAATGAGCCGAATTCTAATAGAATCCCGTGAGAGACCACCTGGATTAGACCTTAATAATTGATATTTATATACTAGCTGTACCCTGCAAAACCTTTGCATAGAGTTATAATCCTTTATGCTTGATCGGTAGGCTTTGTTACTTTTGGTTTCGGGCAGATCTGATTTTTTTATGTTTGTATTTTAAACTGGAATACTGTTGTATTAATTCTTTACTTTCGATTTAACACAGAACCCACACCGCTATTATTTATATATATATGGTTAGTACAGTGTCTGTCTGAAGGTGGAAGCGGGCGCAGGGCGGATGTATTCTTTCTATAAGCATGGCCCTGAACCTGAGAGGTGCAGACATAACTATGTGGGTAGGGGGAAAGGGGAGGGGCTTGTGGAGGAGTAATAATCTAATGTGACCAATCCTCAAAAAAAAATGTCGCTGTAACGGATGTAAATAGAACAAATGTCTTCTGTCAACGTGCGGCTTACCTGGGTACTCTACCTTCAACGTATGAGAATGATAAAAATCCAAACTGTCACTCGTTGTTTCCTCTCGCATACCTGGCAGAGGTGTCAATCTGTGCCCAGGGGAAGTGGGGAGGGGGGGAGGGGGCTAGTGGTATAATGAGGTGGATGAAACTGGCTTTGGCGATGTCCTCTTCCTATTTGGAGTACACTTTCACACATCCAAAAGGGCAATTCGTCCAATCTTTATTAAAATCAAGACAACTGCACTGCTGACGTTGTATAACACCCTCTGTCTGTGTCTTTCCGTTTCTCTCTCCTCCCCCCCCGCCTCTCTCTCTCTCTCTCTATATATATATATATATATATATATATATACACAGGCCCACCAACAGAAATTTTAGGCCCCTGGGCAGGGCTGTCACGGCCCCTCGTGCTGATAATAATATTTTCAAAAGTTGATTGGCCAGCTCAGTCTGGGCCCCTAAAACTTACCGGCCCCTGGGCATTTGCCCCTACCCCGCCCCCCCCCTTTCGGCAGGTCTGTATATATATATATATAAAGCTCCATATCTATCTATCTATCTATCTATCTATCTATCTATCTATCTATCTATCTATCTATCTATCTATCTATCTATCTATCTATCTATCTATCTATCTATCTATCTATCTATCTATCTATCTATCTATCTATCTATCTATCTATCTATCTATCTATCTATCTATCTATCTATCTATCTATCTATCTATCTATCTATCTCGCTGTTCCGCACATTGGACGTGTCGCCATATAAATCATCACAACCGTTCATCCGTCACCTCTAAAATAAACATATTGTAGTTACGAAGAACTAGAACATCAGCACAATCCGCCGATGATGTTCTATTTGTGTGTTGGTGAAGTCCCTGTAAAGATGAGACGAAATCTTTTAGATACCATAAACCACTGTTAGGATAATATTAAAACCTTTACCAACCAAATTCAATTCAGCTAGCGACCGCTGTGCGTAGTTACCAGGGACGTAGCTAGATATTGTGGCGCCCTGTGCGAGGTACAATTGTTTCGGCGCCCTCCTCCAGTCTGAAAAGTGCAAAAACATTTTAAAAGCGTTCTTTCGGCGCCCCTTTAAAGTTCGGCGCCCTGTGCGACCCAACAATCAGCGGTACCATTTCTACCCTGATGTTTGAGACCACCTTACGTTATTAGGATGGGGGAAGGGGTGTTCAAATTCGAAAGTCCTCCTCGGGCCCCAGCTTGAGGGGGGCCCCAAAATGTTTTTTTTCCATTAAATATTAAGTACGTTATCTCATATCGTATCGAATGTGAAAATGCAGGGTGCGCCAAAAGAGGCCAAAAGTGCCCAAATGCCTAGGTTCGGCACTGCTTACGTCTAATTTCTTTACCCAAACGGAATAATTTATACTTATTCAGGTAAAAATCTAAAAAAGTGTATAATTACTGCTGATTTATTACAGGTACTGGTCTATTCTTAGGTCTATTCCTATAGTAGATACAGGGTGCCCCACCTTCTCTCTCTCCCACCCCCACCTCATCACAAAAATCACCTGTGTAACATTAGTGTAACTTACAAAGCCAAAGTTCGTCACTGATAGCAGTCGCTTATTCAGTGCTGCCAACTATTTTCTTGAAGAATTATCCTGAAAATATTTTTATAATAATATCTAGACTATACTAATTATATAGCAAAGAAAAAAATCAAAATAGTATACATAAAAGAGAAAATAAAATTATCCAGTGACAGCCTCATTCTCTCTAATGTTGTTGTGACGTAATTGACATCATTAAGCTCGGTCGTTTATTTTTTCTCCGCGAAGCTTCGTGCAATGCAATCAGATCACGATTCTATTTTTAGAGGACTTAAATTCACGTGACATTTAGGTAATACTAAATATCTATTATTTAAGTGTTTCTGACAATTAATTTTTTTTTCTAAAGTTTGAAATTGAAGATGATTACTTTATGTGCTATTTTTGTATTTTTTTAAATTTTAAGTTGGATTTAAAAAAAAAAAATTAGATGGACTTGTTGTAAAGCGAATACTTGCCATGTCCGAGAACTGACCGAATTCGGTATTTTGACACGGGTTTACGGGTTTAAGAGCTATTGGTGATGGATTTACTGATTTCTTAACTTAATCGTAACTATTGCTTACCGACTAAGAACAAGTTTACTGCAACACGTCAGCAGAGGCGTCAGTCTATATTTGGGGGAGTCGGGGGGGGGGGTGGCTTTATCAATTAGACATCATAAAACAATCTTGGCTCTTGGGGGAGGAAAGGCAGAAACATTCTTGTGGGTAGGCATAGCGAGGCCTCCCCCCCCCCCCAAACTCCAGTAACTATTTGTATAAAATTTGGTTCTGATAGGGCAGCGGTAGGTTTGTTTGCCTAAGGCACAGTGGCATAGTGGGATTGGGACAAGGGGGCCATTATGCCCCGGGCGCTACTCACAAAGGGGCGCCAAATGGTATATATTTTACTTAATATTATATGGTTTTCAAATGGGGGAGGGCGCTAAAAAGGTACTGTGCCCCGGGCGCGAGTTAAGCTCCCTACGCCACTGCTAAGGCATCGAAACATTGCTTGTAGTCTCCGACTGAGGCCGTCAACTACATAAGAATGACCTTGAACTGGAGTAGGGGGGCTAGGAAAAGTCAATTAAATTGCCCCCCCCCCTGCCAAAAAAAAAAAATAAAGAAAATGCCTTTAATCACAGCCAAGCCGCTCAAAGTAGAAACTGGGATTTACTGCTGCACCCATTTCATGATGCATGAATGTGTTTAAATTCATGTCTATATGTGTGTGTATGTGTGTGTGTGTATCTGTGTGTGTGCTAAGGCAATAGCCTGGAATTGTTATGTGTGTGAAAGTTTGCAATTATACTTGTGTGAGTCTTCGTTCATTAGTGTGTCAGTCTTTGCGAAAAAAAAGTTTTTTTTTTGGCGCATTTACGTGTGTCTGTGAGTATAGATGTGTGTGTGTGTGTGTGCGTGTGTGTGAGTGGTTTGAATACGAGAGCGGATTCGGCTAAAAAGTAGCCCAAGACATAGAATTGGCCAACATAATTTCTGGGAATACGTTTATTTACATCCTGACCCATTCAGCAAATCAATCTAATTTTAGAATAGGGGATTTCCCCATTTATTCGATTTAAATTCCCCCCCCTCCCCCAATCCTCTCCATTTAAATTCAAAGCATGGATCCATTCCCCCTCTTCTTATTTGAAAGACCTATTGCTGAAATTTAAACAAAAAAAATGGCTTCCTGGTTTCTATGGGAAAGTAAACATGTAAAGTAAAGTATTGAATGCAAGTACAGAATGGGCAAAAGCCCCACGATGTTCAATGTAGGGCGCAGTTTTTAAATATTGAATTCACTGTATATGTGCGCATTGGGAGATTTTAAAGCGATTCACACCATCACCTTATACATGTATTAGTATAAAGTACTCAATGTTGGTGGGACATTGAGACGTCACTGAATTACTTGACTTGAGATCTTGAATTTACTAAAATATGATCAGAATCGAAGCTGTGATTCTATTAGTTGAAAAGTGGGACACATTTTTCATTCGTTCCCTGTCCTACCACACACCCACACGCACACACACACACACACACACACAACTGCGCAGTAGTTTTGTTTCAAAATGTAGGTCAAATCCACCAACGGCCCCACCCCCTTCTGTATCAATGGCGCAGTCAAAAAAAAAGTTCAAAGCGCCACTTACGATCACTGGCTAGTCGACAGTAGCCACCGTGGTGCCTCATTGGTGTGGAACTATTATAATGGCCGAAATCGTATAATTCTTTTCAGTGCCCCCCCCCCCGAACATCGATGGGACACATCGTTTTAGAAATGTTAATTTTGCTGTAATTAACGTAGCCGTTTGATGGAGGGGGGACATGTGAAAGAGGTGGGTACTTGTAATCAGAATCAGTCAAGGTTTCAAGTAATCAGAGTTTTTTTTATTTTAGGTGCTTGAAATTCTCTGCCTAAGGCCCCGGTCTTTTTATAAAACCACCAAATTAGTCAATTTAACATGTATTAGTGAATAAAAGTAAAAAAAAAAGTAATATACAATCAACCGATTCAACACAAACTTAACTATAACAAAGAAGAGTCGCACGAGACAGAGAGCGGCATGAGACTTAAAGAGCCACATGAGACTTAGAGAGCCGCACGAGACTTAGAGAGCCGCACAAGACTTAGAGAGCCGCACGAGACTTAGAGAGCCGCACGAGACTTAGCCGCACGAGACTTGGAGACCTGCACGAGACTTAGACAGCCGCACGAGACTTAGCCGCACGAGACTTAGAGAGCCACACGAGACTTAAAGAGCCGCACGAGACTTAGAAAGCCGCGTTAGGCCACTCTAGCAATGCAGACTTATATTTTATTCTCAACTGGTGTGTTCGTGTCACCGATATACCCAAATGTCAACTGGGGTGACATTGTCGCTTAGTTCCATATTTTAAGTTTTGTTACAGTTGTTACAGTTGTTACAGAGAGTCACATCGTGATTGACAGGGACATTAAGGATGTCTTCACGGGCAAACAGATTTTCTTTTTTTTTGTTGGGGGGGGGGGAAGGGGTCGAACTCTTTCATGGCCTTGAGCTACAATTATATATTTAATTTATTCCGGTCAACCTAGTACGTCATAATTTATTTCTGCTATGAGTCGTATGTTATAAGACTTGTAAATACAATACGGCAGCCTTGTCCTCGTATTGCACAATAATGGATTAAAATACATTTATAAAGTGTAATCCTTTTCTAAACATGTATTCAATAAAACAAAAAAAAAAAAAAACGTCACACACATGAATAGTGTACACAAACTGTGTCGTTAATTTCGTCCACCCATTTCTGTGATTGATTTTATATTGCATCGATCTACCAAGGACCTTCTTCAGGGCATAGACTCATTTGGGGGAGGGGGAGGCGCTAAGGAATACATTAGGCCCTATAATAATTAATTGACATCCCTACATACCTTGGGTGATTGTAAATTACCCCCCTTCCCTCCCCTCATTTCAGACAGAGGCAATACGTGTCTATAGGCGGTTCAAACCCCAACCCACCCATCCCAAAAAAGATAGGTTACAAATATAGTTATTTAGGGGGTCATTCACTTATTAACTAACGGCTTAAGGGGAGGGGGGGAATGAATTGACAAAGTGTCATACGCAATAAAAAATGGTCAAAAAAGCGTTACGCTATATGTAATTAGGCACTATACACCCCCCCCCCCATAAATGTGCAATTAACAAAGAGTTGGCAGTAATGAACAAAGAGTTGGCAGCAATGAACAAAGAGTTGACAGCAATGAACACATAGTTTGGCAACGATAAACAAAGAGTTGGCAGCAATGGACAAAGAGTTGGCAGCAGTGGACAAAGAGTTGGCAGCAATGGACAAAGAGTTGGCAGTAATGAACAAAGAGTTGGCAGCAATGAACAAAGAGTTGACAGCAATGAACACATAGTTTGGCAACGATAAACAAAGAGTTGGCAGCAATGGACAAAGAGTTGGCAGCAGTGGACAAAGAGTTGGCAGCAATGGACAAAGAGTTGGCAGTAATGAACAAAGAGTTGGCAGCAATGAACAAAGAGTTGACAGCAATGAACATATAGTTTGGCAACGATAAACAAAGAGTTGGCAGCAATGAACGAAGAGTTGGCAAGACTTTAAACGTAAACATTAACATCGGCTGCTCATATTAAGGCAATGTAAGATTGCCGCCCTTTAGGTTTCCAACATTTATCCACTAGAGACAAATAGGTTGCTGACGACCGTCTACGAAATAATGCAGGTGGTTAGAGCGGCCGCTTGCCAGCTTAGAGTTCCTGGGTTCGATTATTGTTTACAAACACGTTGTGAGCTTGTAATGTGACGGGCATGAAAGTGAATGTTGTGGCAGTTTATTAGCGTGACGGTAGGGAGCAACAATATTGTAAACAAATATCATTTAACACAAACAGAGTTAAACACTAATAGCATTTAAGAGACATGGAATTTAGCTCTAATAGTAATTAACATGCATAGAATTGAACACTAATAGTACTCTACGCACAAAGATTTTTAACACATGAAGTATTTAACACATAAAGTATTTAACACATTATGTATTTATCACAAATATGCGCAACATAAAAAAAAACACAAAAAAATCAATTTAACTTTAAAGTATTTAACAAGTTTTTTAGCACACACAGCTTTTGACTTGGTATTTAACACACAAATTATTTAAAACACAAGATATTTAACATACAAGGTATTTAACACACAAGGTATTTGCCATACAAAGTATTTGCCACACAAAGAATTTAACACACAAAGTATTTGACACTCAAAGTATTTAACACAAGAATTATTTGACACACCAAGTATTTGACACACCAAGTATTTGACACACAAAGTATTTGACACACAAAGTATTTGACACACAAAGTTTTTAACACACGAAGTATTTGACACACAAAGTATTTGACACACAAAATATTTGACACACAAAGTATTTAACACACGAAGTATTTAACACACAAAGTATTTAACACACGAAGTATTTAACACACAAAGTATTTAACACACGAATTATTTGACACACGAAGTATTTAACACACAAAGTATTTAACACACGAATTATTTGACACACCAAGTATTTGACACACAAAGTATGTAGGTGTAACACACTTAATATTTTACACACTGAGTCTTTCAGACGGAGGCCATTTTCATTTGTTTTTGTACGTGCTTTATTTGTGCTGCATACAACACACACACACACAAAAATGATTTATTCTAATATCTTTCTTGCACTTTGTTTACAGAAGTTTCAGATGTTGGCACAGATAACCAGACAAAAATATGAGACCAACAAAAAACAACAACGAAACAAAAAAGAAACTGAATTAATGAATGTCAACATCAATTAGTGTCGGGTCGTTGGGGTCATTTGTCACAGCCATCACCGTACGTCCCCCGTTCAACGGGACAACGTTCTTCTCTAGTTCATCCCCCCTCCCCACGCCTTTTCAGGCTATTGCCTTTCTAAATACCACTTCGAGTCCAGGAAAATCTTAGGATTATTCTGTAAAATAACCCTTTCCACTCCTTTTTCCACCCCATCCGTAAGATAACACTCGGAACACCTAAAACTGCCAAACCCATCCGTAAGATAACACTCACAACACCTAAAACTGCCACCCCCATCCGTAAGATAACACTCGGAACACCTAAAACTGCCACCCCCATCCGTAAGATAACACTCGGAACACCTAAAACTGAGAATCGTCAACCGTTGTCTTAATTAACACGGAGTGAATTGATTTGAGAGCCTTCTGAAATCTCCCTGGTCACGGTTGATTGGTCAAGCCGTATTTTGGGGAAATGGAAGCTCCACTTTCATGACAACATTACCGGTCTCGGAGATGGTGGTGGAGGTGGCACACTGTCACGGGACAGGCCGTGACCTCTCACCTCCACCCCCCCCCCCTCTATCCCAGGAATAGGAAGGTCTTGACTTAAGTCTTCTCATTAAATCTTTGTCCTTCTGTTAAATAAGCAAAAGGGGCGGTGTGGGGGGGGGAATAATATGAATGATGACACTTATAAACACAAATATAAACAAAAACTTAAGTAATGCAATACAGTATCCATAAACACATAATACGATGAGGAGAGGAAGAAACACACACACATAGAAGTAAAAGTACGTAACACTGTAATTTTCTCTGAAACACACACACACACACAAAGCTGTAAAAATGACGTCAATAAAGACACAGTGAAAGTAAGAATTAAAAATTAAGGCTTATATAAAAAAAAATTATCAGAAAGAATTATAATTTGAAACGTGACACAGTTTGCCACACAACACATACACAAACAAATAAAGAGGGGGATAGGATGACAGAGAGAGGAGAGAGAGAGAGAGAGCGAGAGAGAGAGAGAGAAGGAGAGAGAGTTTGAGAGACAGGGAATGAGAGAACGAGACAAATGAAAGAGACATTTAGGGAATTAGAGAGAAAGAGAGAGAGAGAGAGAGAGAGAGAGAGAGAGAGAGAGAGAGAGAAAGATAGAAAGAGAGGTGGACATATATATATATATATATATATATATATATATATAGAGAGAGAGAGAGAGAGATAGATAGATATATAGATAGATAGATAGATAGATAGATAGATAGATAGATAGATAGATAGATAGATAGATAGATAGATAGATAGATAGATAGATAGATAAATAGATAGAGAAAGAGAGAAAAAAAAGAGAAAGAGAGAGAGAGAGAGAGAGAAAGAGTCACGGGAAAAGACAAACAGGAGGAAGGGTCTGAGAGATGGGTATGAGGAGTCAGAGAGGGGGAAGGAAGAGACAGAGAGTTAAAAAAAGAACAGAATAACTTTGATCGTCTTCTAATATCCCCAACCAGATCACTGTCCTTAAATACATAGTCGTCTAGCCCGTGTGTCTTCCTTAGGTAGTTTTCATATCGTGCGGTGTATGCGTTGTATTTCATATATTTTTTTGTTATTTCTGTTCATATCGTATTCTGTTGATGGCAATAAAGGCCACATGTTCTTTTCTATTGCAGTATTTCGTATATCTCTTTGTTATCCCTTCTGTCGGATTTCGTTCAGCCAGCTTCAGCAGGCTTTTCCACTAGTTTATTAATAAAAAATGTTACACATATCTCTCTTTATTTAGTTGCCATTAGAAAATCTGTTAGCTAATATCACATTTTTTTTTGCTTTAGGAAATGGGTGGGTACGCATTTCATATTCAAGCCAATAGTTGTCTGGGACATCCGCATGTCACAGTCAACTGGGTGCGAAAGAAATAGAGGGCAATAAATGCGCAAACTGCAACCATTTTTAGATTTGTTTACATTAATCTCCGAATTCTATGAGAAAACAAACAACATTCTGACAACAGCATTCTCTGTTTGTATCCTGTTTTATTTTCAGCGGATAGTTTATTATCACTACCTTTGTATAATTAAATTTATTTGTATAATTAATTTGTATAATTGTATTTGTATGATTGTATTAGTATAATTCATTTGTATAATTTATTTGTATAATTCACTTGTATAGTTTAATTTGTATAATTCATTTTTATAATTGTATATGTATAATTTATTTGTATAATTGATTTGTATTATTTATTTGTGTATTTCAGCGTAATGGATATGTCAGCTCATTTCAAACACACGCGAACGCAGGCGCGCACATACATTAAAATTTTTCTTTATAGTGACACACAGCATAGGCGTAGCGAGGGGTGTGGGCGTAAGAGGTGGGGGGCACCATGCCCCGGGCGCTACTCACAAAGTGGCGCCAAATGGTATATTTTACAAATATTATTCTATGGTTTTCGAATGGGTGGGGGGGGGGGTTTACATTTGAAACCTGCACAGGAGCCGATCGAATACAGATCGAAATCACCAGCGAGCAACATTCTCAACTGGCTTGAACGAGAAATTTTTGGTAAGGGTTCAAATCCTATATATTTATATATATATATATATATGTATATATGTTTATGTATATTCAGAAATATATATTGATTTATTTATGACTAATATTAGAGAGGACAAGGTTTCGAGTGTTACAAGACACGTAGGCTAGGTACAAGTGAATCAACTGAATGTTATGTTGCCTCTGGCTGTGGATCAGTCTGTGACATAAACTTTTAATTAATTACACATACATATATGTGTCTAAAATTAGAAACGGGGGGAGGGGGGTCAGGGGGGGGGTTAAATTTATGTCCAATAAAGAAAACCTGACAAGCGTTATGTATAATGTATGCTGTCTGTTTGGCTCGCAGTGTACCCCCCCTTCCTCACCCCCATCCCATCTCCTCCACCCCCCCCCCACACACACACACTCTTCCCTTCTACATGTCTGTCAATGTTTTGGTTCTTTTATATATTTTTTTTTTAAATTCTCAAAGCTATTTTTACCCTTGTCCCCCATATTTCGTTCGTCATTGTCTATATTTAGCTTCAGCATCCTCGACCCTGCTGAAACGGAAGCTCCTCCCATTCAATGCTGGAGGGGCGGGTGAGGGGGTAGCGGGTGGGGGTGAGGGGCGGGCAAAGAATCAAAGTACATCGCAGGGTCTCAAAACTTGCAATTCGATGACATGATGAATATATTTTAACTTAGCGTCATATTGTTTTTTTACTTTATACATTCAGCATGGTAATATATTGGCGTTGTTGCTATGGAAAAGGCGAAGTCCAATACAAACCATTACTAGTGGTCCCTTAATATTGTTGGGGGGGGGGGGGCAAAACGCTTTCTAGTATTTTTTTTATATTAGTTTGCATGTTACTATAACCAACATGAACCAACATGAACCAACATGAACCAACATGAACCAGTTTTCGGGTAAATGGGTGAGGGCTCATTTATCAGAGTTAGTCAGAGCTCTAGATTTTCTGGTTAACGGCCCTGTCAGCCTTCATGGCGCAGTAGACAAGTTCGAATCCCTGTGAGAGGTCTGATGGAAATAACGCTGTATAGTACTTCCATACTTCCTGGTGTGTTCATCAATATACCAGTCATGACGTCCATGATAGGAGCGTTAATGAATTATATATATATATATATACCTACATGAACTGTCCCCATATGTGGTAAACAGCAATGGCGGCATTTGGAGAATCGCGACTAGGTTGACCGATCCCAAATCTCGCTAAGGGAACAATTTTTAGTCAACATGCTATATAGTTAAACGAAATTCCAGCTCTCCACACCCACACAGAGGATCCCTAGTTCTGAAACCCCCCCCCCCATCATGTTTGTTGTGATAACGGCTTCAGTGCAAACAGCAGACTTCCAAGCTAGACGGCCAGTTTTTACTACAACTCGACTTGTCGTATTGGAATGTTATGGAAATGATATGAGAACCGCTGCAAGTGATGCAACGACACGACACAACCGTCACGAGAACTCCGAGTGAAACAAAAATAAATAAAGAAATAAATAAAAAACGAAACAAAAAAAAGCAAAGACCCAGTGGTTTACATCTTTTTGTACTTCTACCGTCTGCAACAGCCTTCACCCCGCCACAGTATTTCGTGGGACAGTTTTGGGACTTGTGGCAGTATCGATGCTTCACTTTATTTTAAAATATTCCGTATCGAATACGAGTATCGCTTTATTGAATAAGTCCCGTTCACTCTTCAACTCTGCAGGTGGAAACTGGGAGTGGAGGGGGTAAAGGGGTGGGGAGGAGAGATTCATATTGGCGTGTGCACACATACATAGATGCACACATACATAGATGCACACATACATAGATGCACACATACATAGATGCACACATACATACAAACATATATACAGACACACATACATACACGCATACATATACACATACATATACACATACATACACACATCTATATACATAAATAGTTAAATACATATTTTTAGACATACAGACTTTATTATCAGCGGCGTATTAAAACAGAATGGACACATAGATGTGTTGAATAGACGTGTTGAATAGATGTGTTGAATAGGTGTGTTGAATAGATGTGTTGAATTGATGTGTTGAATTGATGTGTTGAATTGATGTGTTGAATTGATGTGTTGAATAGATGTGTTGAATTGATGTGTTGAATAGATGTGTTGAATGGATGTTTTGAATGTATGTGTTGAATAGATGTGTTGAATGGATGTGTCGAATAGATGTTTTGAATGTATGTGTTGAATGGATGTTTTGAATGTATGTGTAGGATAGATGTGTTGAATAGATGTGTTGAATGTATGTGTTGAATAGATGTGTTGAATAGATGTGTTGAATAGATGTGTTGAATTGATGTTTTGAATGTATGTGTTGAATGGATGTTTTGAATATATGTGTGGAATATATGTGTTGAATAGATGTGTTGAATAGATGTGTTGAATGGATGTGTTGAATGTATGTGTTGAATATATGTGTGGAATATATGTGTTGCATATGTGTATTGAAATTGTGTGTTCTATATGTGTGAGAGCATATGTGTTGAATATTTGTTCTACACAAGTGTGTTGTGTATGAGTCTGATATGTGAATGTAAGTAAACAGAAATAATGTTGATGTGTGAGTGAGTGCGTGCATGTGTGTGATGTAATTATGTAATGTATTTATGGGACAGTGTTCACAAATAGATCTATTTGTGTTTTTGTTTTTAGCGAGGCATTACGGGGGATGATGGTGGTGGGAGGGGGTATGTAGGTATGTGTCGGTTTTTTTTAGGACGAGGTGAAGTTATTTTTAGCGTGACCTCCACAAAATATAAACAGTCGAAATAAAAATAAATAAATTATACCGTATAATTTATACAATGTTTTGTTTTTGATTGGATGAAGACTGAATCTAGGAAAGGTCAATGTCTGAAGGACCAGATGACCTGTCAATCAAATGCAAGGTAGGCGGGTTATATCATAAACAAGCCTAATTTCCTTTGAAATCTGCAAACGTTATTTTTTTAAATTTTAGACTAAAAAGCTGCCAAAATTCAATTCTCTTCCAAGTGGCTTCGCCAATCAAGCCTAACCAAAGCTAAAATTGTTTAAAATTTTCACTTTCAATTTATATAAATTCTTATTTCGATAAATACATATCGGCATATTTGAAAAAAAAATTCATCTAACATTTACATGGACTTCGCATACATCTCTGATAGATAGGAAAACTTGACGAATGCGTGGATACTCCAATGCAAAAGAGACACCTTCTAAGTATAAATTCCAATAAAATCTAACAGGTGTTCTTGCTTAAAGCCCTAAAATTTAAATTTTCGTATAATGTGCCCGAATACCTAACAATAACAGGTAGAGAAACACTATTCATTCTATGATTACATTTTTTTTTAAAAATAACATTAAGTTATTGGGTGAGTGGCTGTTCCCTGCAAAAACCTTTGCATAGAGTTATATCCCCTTAGGTTTGATCGGTAGGGCTAGGCTATTTTTGGTTTCGGGAATATCCGATTTTTTTTCAAGATTGTATTTTAAACTGGAATACTGTTGTATTAATATAATAGTTTACTTTCGATTTAACGCAGAGCCCAAATCGCTTATATATATATATATATATATATATATATATATATATATATATATATATATATATATATATATTATATTATTCACTGAAAAAAAATCATCACAGTTTATTTCCATACTTTTTTTAAAATTTGATTTTGGTTTATAGAATTGAGATTTTCTTTCTTTTTTTGTGACGTGGTCAAAATACTATAACTCCCCCCCTCCCCAACCCACCGACGCCCCCCCCCCCCCCCCCCACACACACACCAAATATTCAGCGGAAATAATACTTAAAATCGTGATTTTTCCGTCATCAAGAGGGGGGGGGGATTTCCGGAGATAATTTTGAAACAAAAACAAAACAAAAAAAAACAACAACAGACGATTCTATTGGCTGGACTAAAACAGTAGATCTGCAAATGTCACATTCCCTGGTAGAAATTTGTTTCAGTATTTTCTGCACTGTGCCGCACCAAACCTTTCACCCCTCCCCCCCCACCCCCCACCTCTTTCCCTCCTCTTCACCCACCATCTTCCCCCAACCGGTAACCACAGATGAAATTAATCTCTTATCATTAGGTCATTAATCAATATTAAGACAAGAAGAGATTTATCTGAAAGGTGGTGGGGGGGTGGAGTAGGGGGAGGGGAGGGAAGAGAATAAGAAGGCTAGGGTTTGTTTCTAAAATTAAAATGTCCTTTTAGAGAATTTTGTTTTTTTTTACCTTTTTTTTTCCCCATGATAGCTGTACCTTAACTGTACTGGTCTCTTCTTTACTAGACACATACACATACAGACACTCATACACAGACACACACACGCACACACGTGTCTTGCACTTTTGTTCTTTCTCTTTGTAGTTTCTTTCTGGGTTTTTTTTTTTAAATATCTTTTTTTTTTTTTTTTTAAATTTTGTTAATTAAATGACACGTAGCGTGGAACAATCTTTTTGACGTAGATTTATGACCGATGTAAACCTTGGGACAAACTCTGAGCACTTTTAGAGTTGAGATCCAGGCGTAATTATACAGAGCCATTGAGATATTGATTAATGCAAGGAGATGCTTATGCAATACAGGTAAAATAGTCAGGGTTTATATCTGTGTGTATGTGACAGGTCATATGATAGTTGCTCCATCCCTCGAGTACATATTTTACATTGTTACTTGAGTTTGCTCAAATCAGTCATCACTGTCAATCACTCTATCTATCTATCTATCTATCTATCTATCTATCTATCTATCTATCTATCTATCTATCTATCTATCTATCTATCTATCTATCTATCTATCTATCTATCTATCTATCTATCTATCTATCTATCTATCTATCTATCTATCTATCTATCTATCTATCTATCTATCTATCTATCTATCTATCTATCTATCTATCTATCTATCTATCTATCTATCTATCTGTCTATCTATCTGTCTGTCTGTAGTCCAGCTTTAACAGGCTGGACTGCATAGGAAAATTTCGGATCGTAACAAGAGTTATCAATTAGGTACTTCAATTATTTGGAGCACTTGCCATTTGAGATACAGCTTTCGATAACAATATGAATTTCTTGTAAGGGGAAAAAACCCCGAACTTCTCTCCCCCCCCCTCCCCACCAATTAAACTCATTCAGTATTTTGAATAGTTACATAGAAAGTCACACAATTTAGCTGGGACTGACTAGCAATACAAATTCATGCAGATCAAGGCCTGAATGAGTTATAAGACTAATATAAGACTAATATAAGACTAATATAAGACTAATATAAGACTAACATAAGAGTTAACTATTAAGGCTTTTTCAGACAACAATTATTCCCCGTGGAGTTATTCTCAACTGGTTGTTTTTACATTTGTGATACGATTTGTTATTTTTTATCGCAAAGATAGGCGCACTTTTTTGTTTTACAGTTGGTGGAGAGAGGGAAGGATTTATTCATTTGACTCATCGTCTTAGGGAAACCCACGCTTTTTTGATCACACCCCGCCGCAGTTCTCAACCGGCGGTACGCTTACCCCAATGGGTTCGGGAAAGGATTTGCAGAGGTACGCATCGATATATAATTATATTAAGAAAATAGATTCATTTTGTTTTCGAGCTTATGGGTGGCGGGAACCCGCGGACAAATTTTTCAAACCCTCTGGGGTACAGTTCCGAAGAAGGTTGAGAACCGCTGGTGTAGACGGCCCTGCAGATTATCGAGAAAGGCCCGCCCAGGAATTTTTAAGATGGACTCTACATCATTACGTTTTATTAAACCTTCCCCCACCCCGGTATATCCCCCCCTACCCTCAGCATATACCCACCCCAGCAAATACCCACCCCAGCATATACCCACCCCAGCATATACCCAACCCAGCATATACCCACCCCAGCATATACCCACCCCAGCATATCCCCCACCCTTGCATACTCCCACCCCGAACACATACCCCCCTCCCCACACCCTCTGACCAGTCCCTGCAGCCGTTATGATCTTTACTCTTCGCCTGGACTGTCCTCTGCATTAGTTGGACCGAAATTCTATTCTATTCTACTTCTGCTCTGCTAAGTAGGTCGGCCCCCAGCTGGTGTTGTTGAAGACAATCAGATAAACAAGGTCAGCCTAAAGAGGCAACCCCCCCCCCACCCTTTCCCCCTTCATCCTAGGTCAAGGCCAATATATCATTATTTCAAAGAAAGTGCGATTTTCTAAAAAAATCAACAAAAAAAAAAATGACCAAAAGTAAATAGAGCAATGAAATGGTTGTTAGTCTACATTTGTTTAAATCAATGTTCAACTTAGAACTCCGAGAGAAAAGTTTCGAAGCTTTAAGTTTGATGGTGGCAGACTTGACCGGTCACGGATGATGCATGAATGTTGTGAGCGCATCTGCGTTAGACAGCCATAGAGCGCGTCTCCCATGGAGATTAGGGGGCAGGTCACCTCGTTCCCTCCCCCCCACCCCCCACAGCCCTTCGGTGGAAAGAAGTCAAAGAGCAAATTTAAATTTGTATTACTGTTTAGTTAAAGAGTGGGACGGATGGTCGAGTTGTGTAGATACTTGGCTGCCGAGCTGAGAGTCCTGGGTTCGATCCTCGGTTAGATACATGGTGAAATATGTTTCAAATTCGTCCCACAAGTCCACCCAGCTTTGAATGACGTATGTTGGGGAAATAAAGGCGGCTGGGCGTTGTACAAACAAATCCGTGATTACGCAAAATTATAGAAACAGATGAATTCATTTGGCCCGTAAGAAGTATTTAAAACAAAAAAAAAAACCTGTTCCTTCCCTTAAATATGTGATCCACTCAAACTGATTTACCTTAAAGTTAGCCAAACATATTTACATTTGGTTTTTTTCTGATTAGGGCATAGCGTTTAATTATCTATTACATTGCTGTCTTCTTTGTGTTCTAATAATCAGAGCCCTTGAAATGTTTTTTTTTTCTTTTTTAAAATTATTTTTAAGTTCTGAGACCTGGATAGTTTACAATTTCTTCACTTATGATGCAGGTCGGTGGTTCTCTGACTTTTGGACTCAAACAGATGTCACTGTGACCAGAGTGGGGTATATAGACGAATGGCAGATAAATGGCATACATGCCGTAAACCGTCAAAGTCATTCCACGCTTAGGGTAGCTGACTGTGTCCCTATGCCGCCCCCCTGATTAAAAGATGTTGTATTGATCTCTTGATTAATCTCTTCGATTACTTGATCGAACGAAAAAAAAAAAGATTACAGCTGTTGTTGTTTTTTTTTTTGTTTTGTAATAGCCCTTTCTGCATCGCCCCATTACCGGAGTGTGCACTAGTCATTGAGCCATGTTAGTATTTAGTATTTAATATTTATACATTGTGTATTTAATATCGACACATTTTTGTATTGAATATCGGTACATTGTGTGTGTCTAATATTTGGGGGGTGTAAGGACTGGTCCGTGTAAATATCAAGGGGAGATTATTTCACGGTTTGAAGAGTGATTTCCCTTGAGTGTAAGGGGGAGATGACACTTGACGTTTGCAACTGACAGAGATCAACCACGGCCAACTAAACTGTTCGGTCTTCGATCAACTCCCCTCTTGTCCAACTCCCCAATCTCCCTCCGCCCCGCCCCCACCCCCCCCCCTGTCGACCATGAAATAGCCATGTACTAAGCGTTAAACGGCCTGAAGTTTTTCAGCACCATTCTCGAGTTGACACAATATTCAAGGGCACGAAAAATGTAGCGTAACCCATCAACATTTCTGGTAATAATAGGTCATTGCTTTTTTTTTTTCTTTTGTGGACCATGTAAAGGATGAGATGGGATCTCTTAAATCCCTTATACGTATGGTGTCCTTCTTTTATTCCCACTATAGCCGATAGTACAACGGCCTTAGAGGAACAAGAGGAGATATAGCGGGGACTTTAACCGTGACCTGAAATATCCAACGGTCCTCGCCGGTGTTCGAACCAGGGACCCTCAGATCGACGAGTCGAGGACTTTACCACACGACCATCCGTCCCTTCTCAGCTGTGCAGCACTTGCATCCAAGATCTCTGAGTCCGCCAGTCAAACCGCCATTCTACCTATTTTGTAGTAGCTCCATATACTCTGCACCGAGAACAGTATAATGAAAGAGTTGGCCGGACTACACAGAAGAGTCTAATAGAAAGAAAAAAAACCCTGACCTTGAGACTCATGACCCCTAAAAACAAATTATTAAATAAATGAACAACTTTATTTACTGCCTGGGTGAAAACACACACACACAAGAAAACAAAACAAATTAAAACATAAACACAATTAGTTATGTTAACTTATTCATAGTTATAAAAATAAAAACTAAGAATTGCAATAACAACAACAAAGGTATTGTTATCTTTCTCTCTCTGTGTGTTTGTGTGTGTGTGTGTGTAACATTAGTCAGACGTGAATAAACGATAACAAGGTGTTCAAGATGAGAGATAGGGAGCAACTTGTTGGGATGTATAGGCCGCAGTTCAACACGTTTGGAGTGGCAGATCAAGACATTACAAGTACGTGGGGGTGTTTGAAGCTTGTTATGTTCCCACGGTGGGTCTCATTGTTATTGCAGTTAAGCATTCAGGACCGACGATGGGTGTGGGGTGGGGAGGGCAACCATAAAATTATTCAAGGGGCCCCCCAACGTATTCAAAGTTTGTCGTGGGCCCCAGAATTCCTAGCTGCGGAAGGCTATCACTGATTACAGTAGCCCTTGTGAATGGTAGCCCATTTGACCGAAGTCCCTTTGTTATGCATTAAAGCTAGTGCGAAGCACCATGGAGAGATGGTGGTAACCATCTTTCAATATGTCGTCATTCAGCACGCACATAAAAATAGTTGAAGCATTTAAAATGCATCTATTCGCACTATTTAGTACCATGTTCATAAAATATTAGATGTAGCACTAGTTAAATAGCAGATTATGGATGTAGCACTAGTTAAATAGCAGATCTTAAATGTAGCACTAGCTAAATAGCAGATCTTAAATGTAGCACTAGTTTAATAGAAGATCTTTATATCTAGCACAAGTTAAATAGCAGATGATGGATGTAGCACTAGTTAAATACTAGATCTTAGATGTAGCACGACTCTTCAATAGAATCTAAACGTGGACATTTAAAAAAAATATCCGTAACATCAAAATCAACTATAGTAAATAAAGGAAGTTTTTCCAAATAGAAATCTGAGGTTGATCACATCATGTTCATATCCCTTCCCCCATCTCTCTCTCTCCCCTCCCTCTCTCTTTCTCTCTCTCTCTCTCTGTGAACTCTCTCAGTGAAACTGCCGGCTGAGACTTAGTCTCTTAGAGCCCGTGAGATCAAACTTGCTGTGTCTCTCAACATCTGGGAACTGCCATTAAGGCCAATGGCCAGCAAGCTTCCGGACTGGTCCACCCTGTGGTCCGCCAGTCCGGAGCACTCGAAAAGCAAATGATCCGCGGTTTCCTCCACCTCTCTGCAGTGTCTGCAAAGGATGTCGAAAGTGGGCCTCAACCTCCCAAAGTACGCGCCAATAGGACAGTGCCCAGTACGGAACTGCTCGACTCTCCTAAGCTGTCACCACGAGTCTCTCTCTCTCTATTTATCCTTTTAACTCCCGTAGGAGCATAGTGTGTTGACAATAAAGCGCCAGCGGACACGGTTTTGGGCAGGCTTTTTTTGGGGCTGAGCCCATGACACCCCCCCCCACCCCCGGGGCCTCTTTTGGGTCTCCAAGTTTTTTCTATTGCCTGGTAAGGTTCAAGTCCAGTGAAGAGAACTTACTTATAGAAATATTGAGCCCCGACCTGTGTCCGAAGGTTCAAGAGATTAGTTCCAGGGAAAGAAAAGTCCACCCAGCTTTAAATGGGTACCGGACTTAAGTTGGGGAAGTAAAGGCGGCTGGGGCGTTGTGCTAACCATACAGTCCTTTCATATGCCGAGGTTATAGAAACAGATGAATTCTACACTTCATCTGCCCCCCGATGGCTCGTTAGGGCTAAGGGAACGTTACTTACTTTTTAAACAAAATACTTAAATTATCCACGCTCTATTCCAAGAGATTCTCAGATTTTTCTCTATTACATCTTACAAAAATAAACAAACATTCGTTCTATACGTCCATCAAACTCAGACACACACATCAACACACTGACATACGTTTTTCATTTTGCCATCTTTTAACCACTTTTTTCATTTCTCATTTTTTTTTGTTCAAACTTTCAGTGGTCTGACTGTTTACTTGTATCACTTCAAAATTCCTATCTGCCAAGGTCTCTTGCACTATTGACATGTTGTTGTAACCATGAATCGGACACCGCAGTGGTCAGTAGAGCGCTATCCCAAGGTCAATGATAAACCAACATTGTTGTACTGGCATTGCGCGTTATCTCTCTAACAGATTTACTTAACATTCATAGATTTACATTTGACTTAACAGTTAGGGATTTACATCGACTTTTGAATTGCTTCTATCTCTCTATCTATCTATCTATCTATCTATCTATCTATCTATCTATCTATCTATCTATCTATCTATCTATCTATCTATCTATCTATCTATCTATCTATCTATCTATCTATCTATCTATCTATCTATCTATCTATCTATCTATCTATCTATCTATCTATCTATCTATCTATCTATCTATCTATCTATCTATCTATCTATCTATCTATCTATCTATGAATGTATAGTTTTATAAATGCCTGGACGTATAGGTCAATGAATGAATGAATGAATGAATGGATGGATGGATGGATGGATGGATGAATGTATGGATGGATGGATGAATGGATGGATGGATGGATGAATGAATGGATGGATGGATGGATGGATGGATGGATGGATGAATGGATGGATGGATCGATGGATGGATGGATGGATGGATGGCCTAAAATCTGGTTGAATAACTTTTATAAGTCTTGACTTTCCCTTTTTTTTTTCGTTATGTCACGCGCTGACATCTACAGTTTGTCGTTCACGTGCCAGGGACAGAGAAGCTCCTGACGCCCAATCAGCGCTCCCTCCCCCCCTAGGCAATTTAATTCGGTTACGATGAACCATGGGCCCATTGACTGTGTCTCCATCTCTGGCCTGTACTTTATGACCTACAATGTGACACCATTCACCGATACATTGAATAAAGTGTAGCAAGTGTTCCAACCCCCCCCCCCCGCCGCCCCTGTAACCATACACACATTAACTAGGAACATATATAAGAAGTCCCGCCTTTCGTAAGTCTGACAAATGGGAACCGTCGTCAGGGGGACCCCCGACCCGCCGCCCTCCCCCCCCCCGAGCTTCAGTGGCTTAGTCCTTTTCCTAAATTTCGCAGCAAATAACTTCACTTTTTTTTAAAAACAAGATGGCGTCAATTTGTTCAGGGATTGTTTAAAGCAAAGATCAAATACTTTATTTTAGATGGGGGTGGGGGGGGGCGTGGGGGTGGTTTGGGAGTGGTGGGGGGGGGAGAGGCTTCTATTGACTAATATGTTTTGCCATGTTAAGAGGAGAAGGGTACGCGCACCATTCTTTGGGTAACACTGCTTTTTTTAGACTTATGAAAATAAATTTCGGTTTAAAAAAAAAAAAAAAACATATATTCTGCATTCTATAAAGTGGAAACTGTATCATTCTTAAAATTGTTAAAATTTCGACAAACACGCCAAATTGTTTATTTATAAATGTTAAGAAAGAAAAAAAAATGAATAAACATTTACCTTCGATACCAAATAATCTAGGTGATATTTTTACCGTGTTACGTGAAATATCTGTAACAGTTTTCTCACACCCGCCCCCCCCCCCCCCCCGTCTTACTTTAACGACTGTATATTTGGGCCTGTTGTTATAGGGAATGTCCCTCTTATCTCATTGGAGATCATTTTAATTAACAAATGGCCAAGTACTCTTGAAGAATGAATAGATATAATAGACTTAAACAGGTATCGAATTGTATATATCATTTATGCGTACTATCGATTCTCTGGGTTAATTGGTTCATAATTATTTTTTTTCTACATTTTTTTTTTAATTGGCGCCATTAATTGTTTTGAGTTATGGCCCCTACATATCACATGATGCAAATCGTCATTCCAAAAATAGATTCTTATGTAACACTTTTTGATAAGACGAAATGAACCATTTAGCAGAAAAGAGTGAATACAGAAGACGTTACTTAGTAGGAGCATGGGGACGAATGGTCGTGTGTTAAAACGCTCGACTGCCGACCTGATGGTCCCAATGGATATTTCAGGTCATGGCTAAAGGCCCCGCTATATCTCCCGTGGTGCGTCCATGTCCATTGTACTATAGTCTATGGTGGGGGTGAAAGAATGGCACCATAAAACCGTCCCATTAGTGCTTTATAGGGATCTAAGATATTTCGTCTCATCCTTACAGGGGCTTCACAGACATATTGTAAGCCCCCCCCCCGCTTTTGAAATGTAATATTTTTTCTGCATAGTTGGGAGGAAAGAATGTCTGGGGGAAGGGCCCTCGTTGTAACAGTTTGACATGGGGGCCCCAGAATATTAAAATGACAAAATGGAGTCAAAGTATACAGAAGGACAGATGAAATAAAAGTGGAGCTGCTACACCATCCTTAGAGGATGGATGGGCGTGTCACTCGTGTGGTGCCAATTATCGATAGCGGTAAGTATTTAGTAGACTTTTTATTAGTAGGGGAATTATGTGGTAAAAAGCGGTCGGGAGAGGAAATATGGTAAAAAGCGGTCGGGAGAGGAAATATGGTAAAAAGCGGTCGGAAAAGGAAATATGGTTAAAATTCTGGATCTTGAAAAATAAAATCTTCTGTCTGAATATTATGTGAGTTTTTAGAGCATTTTTATCTGTCTGTCTGTCTGTCTGTCCGTCATCACCCTAGATCTCAACAACCATAAGTCCTAGACCAATGATGGCCCTCTGAGGGCCGTAAAAGAGGGCTTATAAAGTACCGTTTTTTACTATATAAGCTATATTAATAAAGGAGCGCCCTATATCTCAGCAACCATAAGTCCTAGACCCATGATGTATATATCATTTTGTAGGTCTTGGCCTGCCATTAGTACATCAAAAGTTCATTTTGCGATAGGACCTCTGAGGGCCGGGCTTCAGGGCTCCTAAGGGGCTTATATATTATATATATGGCCCCATTCTACACCTTGTACGTTCAACAACCCATTCATTTGGTGCGAAATACTGCAGCACGTAGTTTCACCAAGATTTATTAAGAAACTCATCAAATGAAATAGTAAGCTTGTGTTCTGAGTTTAATTGAAAGTATCAGAGCTATGCAACAATTGACGGAGTTTTCGGACGATTAAATGACTACAATTTCGAATGTTTTCAATTATGAGTCCTATTTCAGTAACCACAAACCACTTGTAGTTAGATTTAAGAGAAAATAATTTTTTTTCAAATATAAAAAAACGTCTTTATAATATTTTTTTTACAGATATATGCATTACACAATTGAATTTATAAACATTCCAAAATTTACAAATATTTATTGAAAGCTAACAAACGTACTGATACATAACACGAAAATGCGCTATCACGTCCTGTGTCCAGAATGGAACAGGCTTAATTGATTGTTTTTTTGTGTGTGTGAGTTACAGAAGACAAAATGTCAACATGGGTTCGAATTACTTCCCCTTCTTCCAGCGTCGTATGATTCGTCTGCATCGTAAAAAAACAACAACAACAGCAGGCAAACAAACAATGATAATGTATTCTCAACAAATTACATCACATGACAACCCTTGCATTCCCCACCCCTCCCCACCAAACCATCAAGCAATATCTGCCCCTGACCACTTCCGTCGTGTCTGTTGGCACCCCAACGTGGTGTTATATTTTATAATTTTTCCCAATCTGCCTGCGGGGTGTCTTATCAACATTGATGGAGTCGGTATTTTCGGCTTGGTGTAAAAATAGAAACCTCTTTTTAAAAAAAAATAATTATATACGGGGGAGTAATGTCAGAAAATAGAACAGTCAACAGCCACTTCATCCGCCGTGACGAACTTGGTGGCACTCGGATAGGCCGGGGTGGAAAGAGGGAAGGGTGCGCTCTCGTCAGGGAGCTGGAAACTTGAAACTTGGAAAGGAGGGTGGAGGAGGTGGGGAGGAAGCTGCAAGGGGCGGCGCCACTTGATGACGGTCGTGGAGTAATCAGAGTAAATACTCCACTGTGGGTTAGGGACGGGGCGTGGGGGTGTGGGAATTAATGTGGGTCATTGCTGCTGCCACCCACACATCGGCCCATGAGAGGTCAGAAAGGTGATATGCTGAAAGTCGGTCATTGTGTTACCATGGTGACGGTCGAAACTAGAATGCACAGGTGACTAATTTATTTTTTTCGGGCATAATGAAGCATGATGTCAAGATGTGAGATAATTTGTTAATCTCTGAGAACCCATGCATTGCTCTTCTTTGAATTAGTCTGTTATCTGTAGATCATTATATACATCATTAATCTGTCAATCTATCCAATAAAACAATTGATCTTTTCTCTCTTTGTTTATGTATTTACACTTGTCTGATAGTCTGACTGTCTGTCTGTCTGTATTCAAGTGTATGCCCGTAGATATGTCTCTGTCTTTTGTCTGCCTGATAGTCTATCAATTTGTCTTTCCATCTGCCTGTCTGTCATTTCTTTGGGCCTGGAAGTACATCCATCACCACAGGAGCGGCCTAAGCAGTAACGTCAAATCTTGGGTGCCCTAAGTCTGTCATATCCAGGGCCGACATTTGTAAAAGTGGGCTTCACACCTTATCACGATTTCAACTCTGGCACGCCCCCTCCCTGAGGCGCTGCATGTGGAGATACCCTAGTAGCTGACCACCCAAGACCAATACTTCACCCATTTGTCAACAGATTCATTAATATTCAAAACATAAAGAAAATAAATGGAAATGTTACTAGTAAAACATTATGTAAACATTCAAAAGTTAAAATTACATTACACTGAATATTAATACTATAACTGTGTGAATTTTAAGTTATTTGTTTGAATTTTAGCATAGAATTTGATCATTCATTGAATTTCAGCATAGATTTAGATCATTGATTGAATTTCAGCATATAGTTAGTTGATCGATGGAATCTCAGTACAGAATTCATTACCTAAAACTGCAGTATAGTACCACTCAGTGTTGTTCAGTTAACTATAACTAAAACGATAACTAGAATGATTGACTTTAGTTAACTATAACTAAAACTAAAACTAGCAAGAATTTTTTAACTATAACTAAATAATAACTAAAATGCTTGCCAAAAAAACTAATAATAACTATAACTAAAAAGAATTTCATAACTAATCAGAACAAAGTTTTATAATTTTTGATACACACCTCACGCATTTCATTATTATAATCTTACTATTAAATGTGGCCTAAAAAGGTGAATGTATTTATTCACGTTATTTCAGAGGGATGTAAAATTAGCGGAAGAGCATGCGCAATCTACTTTTGCTTTATTTATTTCCGATCTGATGTTACTAATAGTACAAATATAAAAAAAAAAATAAAAACAACGAAACAGATAACAGATGTTCAAACTGTGACTGGAAACGCTGTTGATTGAAAACACAGGTGACTGCGGAAATACTTTTTGTTGAAATCGGTGAAATCTGTGATCCACAGAGTGACTGGAAACACATGGTGAGTGAGGTTTCAAAATGTTCATTTTTTTTTGGCAGATAATTTTTTTTTAATATTATTATTTAATTTTAAATTATGAAGATTGATTTATATTGTGATGATCGGAGAAGTTAGATTAGACTATAAGAGCAGCATAGCACTATGCCGTAGCATATCACACGAAATACGTGAATTATGTTAATTTTCACGCAATTTAAACCAAAATTAAAAAAAAAAAACCACTTTGAAGGTTACTTACATTTACAAGTATTGAAAAAGTTTGATTATTTATTTATAACAATATTATTCATATAATTAATATACAATGATATTTACATGGGCGGTGGAACTAAAAGAAAGTTCATTCATTTTGCAGCCAAAAAAAAGATGGCAAGCTTTGTACAGATGTATTCTGGTAGAAAACGTGCCAGTAGTGTATGGAAATATTTCAAATATGAAAGACAGGAAAAAAAATCGTACTGTAAAGTAGTGCTTAGTAATGGTAAAACGTGTGCCATGTCCGTTGCCACCAAAAACCCAACGAATCTTAGAAATCATTTGAAGAGCCATCATCATGCAGAATATGAGGAGATTAAAGCAAGAGAAGCGGAAGAAGTTGAAGCCAAGAAGCAACAAAGTGAAGCAGGTAAAACTAACATTGTGTTCATTGAGTTGAATGATTATGTTTCAAATGCATTAAAGGTGTAAATCATGGCCAGTAAAACAACATAAATATTTTTTATATTTGAATCCAGCTTCAGGTGGTAATCACTCAAATGTAAAGAAACAACAAACTTTGCCAGCAGCTGTCAACAGTTGTAAATATACTAAGAGTATCTGGAGTAAAGAATCACCACAGCATAATGACAGGATAAATTCTGTTGCAAACTGGATAGTTCAACAGGTTTACCAGTCACTTCTGTTGATGACCCAAGCTTTCGCAAAATGACCAATGTTTTAGATCCAGAATTCAAATTACCAGGTAAGCCTAATGTAATAATACATTTATAGATAATTTAAAAATATTTTCTAACAAATCTTAATTTGTCAGCTGATAGCAGCAGTTTACAGACACTATATGTAATAAATATGTGACTTACAATTACAAGTTAATACATGTGGTTGTCAAGCTTTATTTTAGTTGTGAAAAGTTAGCTGATAGCGATTCAAAGTAGTATTTTTCTACCCAAAATATATGCAGGATCTAAATCACTTCAACGAATGATAACTGAGCATTGGAATGAAGGAATTGTTAAACTCAAGGACCTGATTTCTGCTTCTCGTAAAGTCATAATCTGTCTCGATCGATGGTCCAAAACAAACTTGTCTGCATCTTTCTTGGGTGTTTCTGCTTGTTTTTTTGATTCTGTGAAGTTGGTTGTTAGACACGCAATGCTACAACTTGTCCAGCTGCAGCATCCACACACAGGAGAAATGTTGGCTGAAGCTCTACATCAGTGCTTGTTGGACTGGAACATTACATCTAAACAAGTGTTGATGATTGTCACTGACAGTGGAGCCAACATGACCAAAGCCATCAGATTGCTAAATGAAAGAGAAATGGCTGACCAAGAATGTGATAATAATGACATAGGTACAGAGGCAGAATATCTTTCAAATTCGGACAATGATGCCAGTTATGCTGAAGGAAGTGACACTGATAATGAAGTAGAAGTCAACATTGATCCAGTACCGGCAGACTTAGTTTACTCAATTGAATTAGAAGAGTTAGACAAATCTAGTCATATGCCTTATCCTAGAATGGCGTGTCTAGCTCACTGGCTTCAGCTTGTGGTGAAAAAAGCATTCATCCATTATGACAGCCTCCTTACTAAAGTTAGACACATGGTTGGAAAAATTAGAAAGTCAAGTAAAGGGTTGGAAAAAATTAAACAACGATGTGGCAAAGTGCTTGTCAGTGATAACAGTACCAGATGGAACAGCACTTACCATATGATATCTCGCTTTATTGAACTCAAAGCGTGTGTTACTGAATTACTGGCTGAGATGAAAACTGACACACTGTTGATTAGCGAATGGATGCGACTACAAGAATTGTCTGATCTGTTGAAGCCGTTTGCTGTGCTGACTGATAAACTTCAAACAGACAGTCAATCACTTTCTCATTGCCTGCAATTATCGAGCTGCAGTGTCACCTACAGTCTTGCAAGGCATCAAAGTCAGTTACATTTACCATGCTGAGTGATATGAAGACCAGGTTTAGCTGCATTATGAATCCAGCTGCTGACAATTTCAACCCAATACCAGCAGTGGCATGCCTTCTAAATCCATCGCTGGCAGTTACTATAATGATAGAAGATGAAGAAATGATAAAGCTGCTTGAGGCTGCCAGAAAATACATAATAAACGAGGTTTGTGTTACTTAATTTTACTCCATCAATTAGACATGCCAAAATTGCTATGTGTTAATTATAGTTGTGTTATGCCATTTAGTTCACAGCTATGAAATTCAATCTACTATCTAGTTCCGTAATAATAGTAATGCTATTATTGGCTATTCAGTTTCCAAACCTGGCAATGAAACTTTCTGCATCTGACAGTGCCACACCTCATCAGTTGCAGATGTCAGAAATTAATGTGGCCACCGGCATGATCAACAAGTACATTGCTGACATCCAATGCAATGCAATCACAGACAATGCATTACCATTTTGGTTGAGAAGTTGTCCGAAGTCGTACAGTCAACTTGCACCTATGGCTCTAGACCTATTAGCAGCACCTGCTTCTCAAGCATTTGTTGAACGGCTGTTTTCAGTTTGTGGGATGCTGACCACCGGGAGGAGGAACAGAATGGAGAAGTCGCTGGAAATGAGAGTATGGCTGAAAGTCAACAGTGACTTGCTGAACGAAATTATTTAATTAAAAAGAATTAGGCAACAATTTGTTTGATGTAACAATTTGAAATAAAGCAACTTGAATTTTTTTTATTCAACTTTGAAGTCACTTTTACTACTGGTTTTTACAAACTTAATAGTTATCAAGATTTTTTTCACGTATTTTCTGTTCAATTCATGTGTAGTGTGACAGTGTAGTGTGTGGTGCAGTGGATGTTGAAAATTAATTGGCATGTATCTGTCGTATGATGGGCATTTGAAGTTTTGCAGTGCTTACGAAAATTATTCAATAACTATAGTAAAAAAAAAGTTCCCTTCTTAGCCCTAACGGGCCTTCGGGGCAGATGAAGTGTAGAATTCATCTGTTTCTGTAACCTCGGCATATGAAGGGATTGTAAGGTTAGCACGACGCCCAGCCGCCTTTACTTCCCCAACTTAAAGTCAGGTACCCATTTAAAGCTGGGTGGACTTGTGGGACGACTTTGCACCAAATTTCACCTGGAAAAATTCCATGGGCCTCACCGAGGATCGAACCCAGGACTCTCAGGTCGACAGTCGAGTATCTACACCACTCGGCCATCCGTCCCACACATTCAATAACTATAACAATAAGTAAATAATAATAAAAATGATTGATGAAAAAACTAACTATAACTAAAATGAATTTAAAACTATAACTAAATAATAATAAAAATGATTGCTAAAAAAACTAATCAAAACTATAACTAAAATGATTTTAATAACTAGAATATTACTGGTACCACTCAATCAGATCCGAATGTGTAACAGTTATGGGGGACACCAAAGAAGGTATAGCTAGGTTGACTGGAGATTAAAATCTAACCCACAGCAAGCTTATCAGTAAATATTTTATTCATTTGATAGTCATTATTGTATTTGTCGTCTAAGTTCCTGTTTACTATTTCCTTCAGTTGATTGTTTGTGGCGTCAGTCTAAATAGATGTGTTTACATTTTTAGCTGTTGTTTCACTTTGTATTATAAAGTTTGTTGACTTTTCTGCTCTTTCATGTTGTCGTCTGATAATGGAAGGATTAAAATCTATTTTTAGCTGAGTGTATCAGACTGAGGTCTCGTTAATCTCTAAACGACCACAACAATAACGGACAAAGTTATTTATAGAACGAAAGTAATTTATAGTAGACGCACTAAGAGAAGATAATTGGTTTAATGATCCCATATAGTTTTTTTTTTACAGGTGAGGGTTCTGACACATAAGATGACAGGTAGGGAATTAGGGTGGGTATAGATTAAAGTATGATAAAAATAATAGACAAATCAGTCAACAAATATAATACATCGTTTATATTTAAAAAAAAAAAACCTGAATGGATATTGTAGTAATGGTATCTAATCGTTATGTTCTAAACTTCTCGTTGCGGACGATTCTCTTTACCGATTACTAGAAATAGTCGATTCTTATGATAAGGCCCGAATATTCCGAAATTTTAATAAGAATAAGGAAACATAAATTCAATGTTAATATGATATCTATGAATTATTTCTATTTGATAATTTTGTATTGATGATAATAATAGAACAATAATTAAACATCTATGATGCTAGCAGTGGCGCAACCAGCGAAAATGCTGGGGGGGGGGGGCTCACATTATGAAAAAAGACAGTTTGACAGTCTTATTTGTAACTTTATAACATTAATTATGTATTGATGATTTGCCCCCCCCCCCCCTGGTTGCGCCACTGGATGCTAGAAATGAAAGATTAAATTTAAACCCAATAAAAAAAATACGAAATATTAATTAGGCTAAGAATTCATGGAATTAGGTTATTCAAAATGTTTCTATTTTAATTTTGTTTTGATTGCAGCAAATCGTCACGTCACTAACAACACAACGTCACGTCACTAGCAACACAGCGTTACGTCACTAAAAACACAACATCACGTCACTAACAACACAATGTTACGTCACTAACAACACAACGTTACATATTACATTCATACTGTGTAGTCAGCGACACATTTTAACCATAAATTAACTCAGTCACAGCTGCTGCTGCTAAAGTGTTGTTAGCTAATGATTGTTTCTGTCAGTGTTTCCCAAAGTGTGATCATACGAGTACCCCAGGGGGGTTTACGGGAAGAATTTGGCGGGGAAAGGGGGGGTAAGGGCAGCACCTGGCTTTGAACCTCAGCTAAACATTCACGGCTGAAGCGAAAACAATGAAATGATGGGAAACCATGACAGTAAAAAACAATATATACAAGTTTTGTTATACTAGGGGTACTCACAGTATTACGAAAATAAAAAAGAGGGGTACAGAGATGTCAAAAGTTTGAGAAACACTTGTCTATGCGATTGTGAAATTCCCTCACAATATGGTGCCTCCCACTCGTGAACAGGGCAACTAAGAAATGTGACTTCGGTGAACTTGACATCGTTTGGCCTGCCCAGCATTAGGGACAACACACTATTCGAATCTGGCGTTTCTCGCAATGCAGGGATGCAGCCAGAGGCTTACCTAGGTTCGAGGGGAAGTGGGGTAGGGGACCAAATTCAAAAGTCCCCCGGACCCCAGCTTGAGGGGGCCCCCAAGAATGTTTGTTTACTTTAAATAATTACGTGCATTATCTCATGTCATGGTGTCGAATGCAGGTGCCCCCAAAGAGGCCAAGCCCCCCCCCCCCCGGGCACCAAAATCCTTAAGTTCGGCACTGGATGCAGCGAGCTAATCTTGGACCCCCCCTCTCCGATCTCCACCAAAATGGAGCCCTCTCTCATCACATCCACTAATGGCTAAGTATTATGACTGTACTTGACGGTGTTCTCAATGCCATGGGGGCCCCGTCATGGGGCCTCAACATCATAAGCCAGACATTTTACAACATGTTAAGAAAAGCGTCGACGAGGCCCGAAAAGCGCGAAGCCACTGGCTGGTATTTAGTTCCTCCCCCCCCCCTGCCTTCTTGCCTTATATGAAGCACACCTTGTACCCTTAATAGTACCGCACACGTGTTGAACACATACGAACTTTCTATTTTTAGCTCTATGCAAATCTCATCAATAGCTGTTACTATAAAATTTTATGAACATTGTAGCAAGAGAAAAACAAGACAGATAAACACACATAAAGCTAATTGAACTAAATGAAATTTGATTTCTATTTGTCAGGCCCAGTTTGTTTTCACGCAGAAAGGCAGTAAAAATATTTCAAATTATAATTTTCAGAGTAAATTAAAAACTTAAAGGACATTAAAAATAAAGTTAATAATATAAAACATGCTGTCATCATCATCATCATCATTGCCCGTCACTCCTATCGGAGTATGATCCACCAACTAAAGATCTCCAGTGACTTCTGTCCTGAGCCATTTCTCTCCAGCTGCTTCCAGCTGAACCCCCATCCTGGTGATGTCCGCTTCAAATTCTCGCCTCCAGGTGTTTCTTGGCTAACCTCTCTTTCTTTTTTCCTTTTGCCTAGTGATGTTGCTTGCTGGCTTTCGAAATGTGTGGCCTATCCATCCCCACCTTCTCTTCCTGATCTCCTCCTCTATTGAAGCTTGGTCGGTTCGTTCTAAAAGGCTGGCATTGGTGATGGTGTATTGGTTATTTCATTTGTTTATTTGCGTATGGATATTTTTTAAACAACTGTTTGGTCAAATATTTTGTTATGAATGGCAAAAGTAAAAAAAAATAATTTCTTTTTCATGTTTTCATGACTCATTTACCCCATTATAAAAAATAATTATTTCATTAACTTATTTTATATAATTTAATAAATCAATGCCAGTTACTTTATTCATTAGTTTTATGTCTCTTTAATTTATTTTAGAATTTTCTCCAAATTCTCATATCGTCTCTATGGAGATGGCGACAGTTGAATATCCGATAAAATTAACGAAAATTTTTTTTATAATTATACGCATTCTGTTGTTCTAATTTCCTACACTTTATTTCTGAAGACGGAAAAATTTCCATTGGATCCATGAAATTTTTTTTAAGACGAGGAAAAAAATTTCCATTGGATACAATTTATTTGTATTATTTCAAAATCAGAATGGATTCTTTATTTAAAGAAAAAAAAATAATTCAGTAATCATTGATTTATTATATATCGTACATCTACCTACAGTTTGACTTCCAACCCGGACACATTTGTCATTACCTTTAAAATTTAAAATTTGAAAGTTTTGTGTATGAACCCTCTCTATATGTGTGTGTATTTGAGTGTGTTTATGTCATTATATATGTGTGTTTGAGTGTGTTTATGTCACTACATAAAGGTGTGTTTGAGTGTGTTTATGTCACTACATATATGCGTGTGTTTGAGTGTGTTTATATCACTATATATGTGTGTTTGGGTGTGTTTATGCCACAATATATGTGTGTTTGAATGTGTTTATGTCACTACATAGATGTGTGTTTGAGTGTGTTTATGTCACTATATATGTGTGTTTCAGTGTGTTTATGCCACTATATATGTGTGTTTCAGTGTGTTTATGTCACTACATATAGGTGTGTTTGAGTGTGTTTATGTCACTATATATGTGTGTTTCAGTGTGTTTATGCCACAATATATGTGTGTTTGAGTGTGTTTATGTAACTACATATAGGCGTGTTTGAGTGTGTTTATGTCACTACATATATGTGTGTGTTTGAGTGTGTTTATGTCACTATATATGTGTGTTTGGGTGTGTTTATGCCACTATATATGTGTGTTTGAATGTGTTTATGTCACTACATAGATGTGTGTTTGAGTGTGTTTATGTCACTGTATGTATGTGTGTGTTTAAGTGTGTTTATGCCGCTATATAAGTGTGTTTGAGTGTGTTTATGCCACTATATATGTGTGTTTGGGTGTGTTTCTGTCACTATATATGTGTGTTTGAATGTGTTTATGTCACTATATATGATTAGCATAATACCAACTCACACAGAGTGTTCTCTCTCTCGCTCTCTCTCTCTCTCTCACACACACATATACTCACCCACTCAGATACAAAAACGCGGACAATAATCACATGGCCACAGTGACCCCAACACTAAGACGACGCTGACCAAACTGACCCTGAGTTCACATATATGAAGGGCAATCAAAGAGTCGCTAGCCCTGTATTGACACACTGGAAGCACACGACAAGGCACATTATTTAGGTCTCACACACACACACACACACAAACATGTGTTTATGAGTGTGTGAGTCATTTTTGTTGTTGATATTTCATCACAGACTCGGCCAATCTATCTATTGAAGACATCACACAATATTCTGACATTGCCTACCACACGGGCCATATTTTTTTACATGGAACATCAAATATGACCCCCCCCCACAACCTCACCCACAACCGTCGCTCCCTTTTCCGCAATGCCAACCTGCATCAACGCACCTCTTATGTCAGATAAAAATAACAATAGCAACGCATCATTTCATACATACTAACTACGACAGTATTATTTTTAGAAACGGGAAAATCCAAAAAAGTATGGCGAGGAATAGAGTTAAAAAAAATATGCAAAGCTGAATAACTCTTGACAAGAATTCTACATTAGTCAACTCTTGACAAGCGCAATTGGAAGAAAATGTTTATTTTTAAAGTCTATGAGTCAATGCAATTATTTTTTTTTCCTTTTCGTTTACGCGAAAAGTAAACAAATACTTACAAAAAAAGTAATTATCAATGATTTGCGCCAAGTGAAAAGTTAATTATCTTTTTTTTATTTTTTTTTATTTCTAAAGTGCTTATGAACTCTGCTCTGTTGTTTTTTTTTTTTATACAAGTAATTAAAAAAATGAAATTTAATTAAAACTAAACAACGGGACAGGCCTAAAAGATAACACGTATTTCGAGCGAAAGCTTTTTGATTGTCGTATTTGGAAACGTGTTGTTTTGTTTGACATTGTTACACTGTGACTTAGTTTGTGTTTATTTTTTTTTTCTTGTTTTGGGCCAAATTTCTTTATCAATTTCTTATTTGGCTCATGTTTATTTCTAATTTGGTTCGACCTTTCTCACAAAAAATCTTTTCCATGAGAAAAACCTGGCATACTACGAGTCCTTTAAGTTTAATCCATCCTTTCTATTAATAAGCATATTCACCGGTTCAATGATCCATTAATCCCCCAGTTAACAGCTGTCTATTCGACACTTCAAATCAAAATTTCTTTGTAGATCTAACCCATGACTGTAATAGAATAACTATAGCTATCATGGCTGGGATTTGATCCAGTGAACTACACCACTATAGATGGACTGACAATCTCTTTTTGATCCGTACACCACTTAAGAGTTCTAAAATCTGATAAAAGGGTTAGTGATGCAATTGCAATAATTTCCACTCACATCGTGCTGACTAATATGCTTGTACATGACCAATGAAATACGTTTTTCACCCATCTATTTCTTGCTGACTATTATACTTGTACATGACAGTGACATGACCAATATAATACGTTTTGACTCATCCATTACGTCCAATATACTTGTACAAATGTACATGACCAATATAAAACGTTTTGACTCATCTGTTTCGTCCAGACTAATATACTTCCGGTTATGAAACAGTCAACGTGAATAAATCTCCTTTACATACATCCACACACACGCGCACTCACACACATACGAGTGAAGTTTTTTTCTAAGTTCTAACTAGCGCTCCCCCTTGACCTGTCGCCGGAAACAGGAACGAGGATGGGGTAGAAAGGACAACTCACACAGTCTGGCACTTCTAGCGCCGTTAAGTGCTCAGAATTAAAATTAATTTTTGTGTTCAACCATGTTTCTGCCTGCACCTTAAGTTCAAAAAAGTATTTTTTTTTAAATATCAAGAAAGGCAGAGAGTAAAAACTGCACAACATACCAGCAGGTACACCCAGGGAGTCTACTATGTTACTTACAAACTGTTATTGTGTGTGTAAAATTTGTAGAACTTAAAAAAACTAACCCAACACCGTATAAACATGAGATGCAATAAACAGAACACCATGAAGACACTTTACCGACCCAACACCGTTTAACATGAGATGCAATAAACAGAACACCATGAAGACACTTTACCGACCCAACACCGTGTAAACATGGGATGCAATAAACAGAACACCATGAAGACACTTTACCGACCCAACACCGTGTAAACATGAGATGCAATAAACAGAACACCATGAAGACACTTTACCGACCCAACACCGTGTAAACATGAGATGCAATAAACAGTTCATCGTGAAGACACTTTACACGTCGTTTCTCTTGTATTATTCAGTTATTTTTAAACGTGCGCAAGATGCGATGTTCAATTTTAATGAGTTAATGAGTAATTAAAAAATACAGCAACGCAATTTGATGACTTTTTGGCTCAAACACTAATCTGTTAATAACAGTGAGGGGCGGATATTTCAGAGAGTTGGCCTGGATGTAGTGTAACCGCCACACGCCACCCCCCCTGGAACCTTATTGGGGAAGTGGCGGGGGTTTGTTATATGAAGGTTGATGTACGGACCACAGCAACGGGCGGGCCACATGAATGACCGTTTAATGTGCGGCTTCTTTAGCAGTGGGGCAGACACTTACGGCTCTCGATCAGTTCCCCCGTCCACCCCCCCGCTTAAGCCACCTCTGATGTAATAGGGGACACAATACGGTAATGAAAAAAAAAAAACTATGTTTATTAAGTCTATAGCCTTTGATTGTTGTGTTGTGTTGTGTTTACGTATGTGTTAAAGCGACAGATAAAATAACAATAGAGACACACTTGCTGATGACTCAACAGTGAAGGATTTTTTTTAAAGTGGAAAGGGAGGGAGGGGGGGGGGGGAGGCTGAAGGGAGACGGAACGGATTGGGGCGAAAGGATTGATGAGAAATGTGCAATGGAAAGTTTTCTTCTTTGCTGGACCTTGAGGTGGAAAAATTAAAATAAATAAAGACAGAATAATTTTTTTTTAAAAAAAAAAAAAAGAAAAAAAAAGCTTTAAAGTAAAAAAAGAAAGTGAGAGAAAAAAGATTTAACTAAATGAGTGTAATAAATGTAGAGTGTAAGATAATACATTAACAAATAATTACAGTAAATACAAAACAAAACACGACATCATATTATGTAACAATGTTATCGTTTACCTGCAAAAGAAAACAAAAAAAAAAAACGAACGTATGCAATGTATCTATAAATATTTTTTTTTTTTTTTTAAATGTGACGTGTTTGTAAATCAGATCGAGGCGAGCAGAAGTTACCAATCAGATCTTGGAAAGATTGAATCTGAGTTTGTGATTTAGAATTTAAATTTTTGCTAGAGAATCTCTCATGCAGTTGTCTTTGAGATATATTTTATATCTATACGATGACCTATTTAAGTGTATCTATCTATCTATCTATCTATCTATCTATCTATCTATCTATCTATCTATCTATCTATCTATCTATCTATCTATCTATCTATCTATCTATCTATCTATCTATCTATCTATCTATCTATCTATCTATCTATCTATCTGCCTATCTTTCTACAAAACACCATCTTATGTCTTCTATTGCAAGACATTCTGTAGACATAGAAAAGACAGCATGAAATTTGCGTCACTGCGATGTATTTCTCTGTGATATCACGTGCGTCAACACGTCTTCATATGATGGCGTCCACTCCTTTCACAATAAGATTACTTTCAATTAAAAACAACAACAGACAATTGTTTCTACCACGTGTTCACTGCATCCTCCTCCAAGGTCATCAGGCTTCAGTTTTGATTGGCTAGACACTTCCAGATGATAGACAGACAGGAGAAATGAATAAAAACAGAAATCTAACAAGTCACAATTATTCTTCAGAGTCTTCCTATTGCACAAAGTATTCTGTAAGATTTTTGAAACAGAATATTTAAAAAAAAAACCTAATTAGTATTGAAAAAAAAACTCATCTTGTTGTAGCTTTTTGAAATGGCAATAGACTTGTTACTAAACTAGATGATCCTTTGTTTATGACCGATACATGATAAACCAATTGGCAATATACATACATTAATGTTATATGTTGATATTTGACACAGCCACACTGTAATGCTATATGTTGATATGTGACGCAGCCACACAGTAATGTTATATGTTGATATTTGACACAGAGATACAGTAATGTCATATGTTGATATGTGACGCAGCCAAACAGACATGTTATATATCGATATGCGACGCAGCCATACAGTAGCATGATATATTTCTTTAAGAACTCTCCAATCTTGGCTTCTGATACTTTGTTTATGTTTTTTTAAGGTTGTAAACAATTCTTTGTGTTAAGATTTGTTCTCATTTTTTTTTATTTAAAATTAAATGTGGCACATCTTTGTTGTATATTGATACCCTGGTCACGCCATATCCTTATTTGAACTTTGTCAATATCTCTGTACTATGTGACGAATCAGTAGCCACTGTTAGTGCACATTCTCTGTTATACATGACCAGGGCCATTGCCACTAATAGCCACGTAGCTGGACATGTGTAGTTTAGTGTGGCTTATAGGCACGAACCCATTGATTTCACCAATCAGACCAGACTCACAACCATTAGGCCATCGAGTGGTGTATCGCCCTAGTTCAGCAAAGAACCTTACAAACAATAACAACAACAACAATGAAGTGACCAATATTATAATTAACTCTGGGCACTGAAGTAATAACGACCGGTAATATAAAACCAAGAGGTCTGTCTGTTGAATGTCAGACCCACTACACACACCCTGTCTATGTACAGGTGGTGTATCTGTCAGATCTATTACACACCCTGTCTATGTACAGGTGGTTTATCTGTCAGACCCATTACACACACTGTCTATGTACAGGTGGTGTATCTGTCAGATCTATTACACACCCTGTCTATGCACAGGTGGTTTATCTGTCAGACCCATTACACACCCTGTCTATGTACAGGTAGTTGATCTGTTTTTTATACTCTTTTTACACGAGTGCAGGGCTGACAGGATCGTTTAGCATTCACTGCAAGGTCGAGGTGATATCAGGTCAAAACTGTATAAATCATTAAAAAATCAGGTCATTTTAACGTCAAGTTATCACTAAGTACGTCATTACATCGTCATGTCATTACATCGTCATGTCATTACATCGTCATGTCATTACATCTTCAGGTCATAACGTTGTTATGTCACTACATCGTCATGTCATTACATCGACAGGTCATTACATCATCAGTCTATCACATTGTTATATGACTACATCGTCAGGTTATTACAACGTCTGGTCATTTCTGTATTACTTCTTCACCGTTTTTTTTAATACTTTAAATAAGACAAGAAATTAAATTCCACCACATCATTTGTTTTTTTTTTATATGTCTTTCGTTTGTCTTCCTCAATCGTAGACCTACAGACCACGTGATAGACCTACAGTCCACGTGAACAGTCGAAGTGGATTCACGTGTCATCAAAGTATCTACCACCACTATCTATATAATCTGTTGTTATGGGACACGTGAACTGTACACTTGTTCTATTTAAATTACCATCATCTCAAACACATACAAAATCTGATATTTTTTCATAAGGTTTTTAGAACATTTTCTAAAAAAAATGCTCTATTGTCCCCGTTTTGTCTGTCTGTCCGTCCGTCATCACCCTAGATCTCAACAACCATAAGTCCTAGACCCATGATGTATATATCATTTTGTAGGTCTTGGCCTGCCAGGAAATGACTTTTTTTCCATTTCGCGATCTGACCTCTGAGGGCCGTAAAAGGGGGCTTAGTACCGTTTTTTGCAATATAAGCTATATTAATAAAGAGCGCCTATATCTCAACAACCATAAGTCCTAGACCCATGATGTATATATCATTTTGTAGGTCTTGGCCTGCCAAGTGTACATCAAAAGTCCATTTCGCGATAGGACCTCTGAGGGCCGGGCTTCAGGGCTCCTAAGGGGCTCATATATTATATATACACCTTGTACGTTCAATAACCCATTCATTTGGTGCGAAATACTGCAGCACGTAATTTCACCAAGATTTATTAAGAAACTCATCAAATGAAATAGTAAGCTTGTGTTCTGAGTTTAATTGAAAGTATCAGAGCTATGCAACAATTGACGGAGTTTTCGGACGATTAAATGACTATAATTTCGAATGTTTTCAATTATGAGTCCTATTTCAGTAACCACAAACCACTTGTAGTTAGATTTAAGAAAAAATAATTTTTTTTCAAATATAAAGAAACGTCTTTATAATATTTTTTTTACAGATATATGCATTACACAATTGAATTTATAAACATTTCCAAAATTTACAAATATTTACTGAAAGCTAACATACGTACTGATACATAACAAGAAAATACGCTAACACGTCCTGTGTCCAGAATGGAACAGGCTTAATTGCTTGTTTGTAAACCTTTTCTTTTTCTTGTAATGAAGTAAAATAAATATATATATATATATATAATATAAACATCCTTTATATACAGTTACAGGCCTGTCAGTTTCTTATGCAGTTTTGCCTTAATCAGCAATGACTTGTGCAAAATGACTGGACGTAATGTAGATAGATAGCCGTTGGTCGAATCATTGTTAATTCATTCTATGACTTTTGTGTCGCCATGAGCTGATTAACTACCATATGGTCAGTGCTGGGACATTCCCTATGGTCAGTGCTGGAACCTTCCCTACGGTCAGTGCTGGGACATTTCCAATGGTCAGTGCTGGGACATTTCCAATGGTCAGTGCTGGGACTTTTCCAATGGTCAGTGCTGGGACATTTCCAATGGTCAGTGCTGGAACCTTCCCTACGGCCAGTGCTGGAACCTTCCCTACGGTCAGTGATGGGACCTTCCCTATGGTCAGTGCTGGGTTCTTCCCTACGGTCAGTGCTGGAACCTTCCTTACGGTCAGTGATGGGACCTTCCCTACGGTCAGTGATGGGACATTTCTAATGGTCAGTGCTGGAAACTTCCCTACGTTCAGTGCTGGGACATTTCCAATGGTCAGTGCTGGGACCTTCTCTAGGGTCAAAACTATGGTCTTATGATCAGGGCTGGGACCTTGCTTGTGGTCAGTACTAGGATTTTCTCTGTTGTCAGTGCTTGGACCTTTCTTATGGTTAGTGCTGGGACATTGTTGATTTCGTTTCAAACGATATCTCGACGTATCCGATATCGTAAGGTTCTACAGCAGTTGGAAAAAATAATTAATATCTGAACTTTCGACAGATTTCTAGTTAGAAAAAAATAATTAAAAAAAAATGAACCGAACCTTTTGTGTTTTTTTCTTTCAGAATGTAGCCAGACCTCTTTCAGTGATACGTGCTCGACCTGGTACGTTATAGTTGAGACTAGGTTAGGGTTACCATGCATGGGCGTATTCATGGGGGGGGGGCATTTTGAAAAAAAGGCATATAAGAGAGGGGCATTTGCTCCCCCCCCCCTTACATTTAAAAAAAATGTCATAAAGTTGTTATTTGCCCCCCCCCCGGAAAAATTCCTAGCGACGCCCATGTTACCATGAGCAGCGCTACAGCTGGAATATTTCACATCTTTGAAAAGATCTGACAAATAAAGCCGCCCCCCCCACCCCCAACAACCTCCAAGGCCCATTTCGATAACGACGTGGGCTCTCAAGAGCAATTTGTTCATGCTGCCTTGCACCCCCTCCCACATCAGAGGTGGCCCTTCCATGGAAGTCGTTGCTTTATGCTATCTCTAGGTTTCAAACCCGTACGCTGTACGGGACCGCGCGTGTTCGCAATATTATCCCAACCGAGCCAGTTGTTATAAATCAAATGTCAAATGTCAGTACATACAGACTTGTCGCTTTATTGTATAATGACATATATATAAATATATGTACAGACACAGTGTATTTTTAAAAAGAAAATTCTAAATCCGACTCTCAGCTTTAAAAAATAAAACAAATAATAAAACTTTTAGAAAATTAAAATCGAAATATGTTTTCTTTAGGTCTTAGCAACTGTGCGTCAACAGGACAGTTCTTATGTCAGTGGGGGGGGGGATGGATGGGGTTGGTCCTAGCTTAAGATATATATATATATATAGGGGCACTAGTTATTTGCTCTGGTCAGCAAAACATAATTAGGCCTCCTAATCATAGGTTATGGGCCGTTTGCAAAATGTATATTTGGTTTCATTAAGCACAGGGGAAACATTTGTTGCCGTTGGCAAAATGTACATTTGGGCTCATTAAGCACAGGGGCAACATTTGTGACTGTTGGCAAAATTTACATTTGGGATCATTAAGCTCCGGGGTAACATTTGTGATCATTAAGCACAGGGGCAACATTTGTGCTCATTCAGCACAGGGGCAACATTTTTGGGCCATAGACAAAAATCGCCTTGGAAATATCGTACCCACGTCGCCAATTATATCATTTAGTAAATGAACTCCTCTGTACAATACTATTAAAACCTAAATCAGTGCAGTCAGGCCCGGGGAGGGTGTGGGGGGGGGAGTTCCCCAACAAGTGCTCACGTTTTCATTCCTAGTAGTGGACAAAATAAAAGCACCAGCCAGGTAACCCCCTCCCCCCACCATAAGCAGTGTCGGCCCTAGGCCGCCACCATGTTTCTCTATCGATAGGAACCTCTGAGGGTCCTCGCTGATTGATGTCCTGCCTACGCCCATCACAGGTTGATACGACACAAAAGGTCAGATCAATAATAGTGATATAAGTGTTCGATGAATTCCTGGTTCAAATGTCACATTTTTTTTTCCATTTGATTCCCTTGCAACTTTCGCTATTGATTCTACTTTCTCTTTCAATTTCATATTCTCGTGTTATCAATTATACGCAGCTTACAAAAAAAAAACATCAACAACAACTACATATCTGATAACAGTAACAAGTAATTGTCATGTGACCAATGTTATTAATTGCTTCTCCTTTATACTTAGTATCAACCTACACAGCAGTGGGCCTATATCTTGTTATCTCTCTACGAGTGTTATCTCTCTACGAGTTGTTATCTTCCTAACAAGTCATCACGCGAATGTTTTTAATTAATGACCTTATTCGACTGACGAAACTTCTACCTGAACATGTCCTACTTCTTTTTTTTTTAAATCGTGGACGTTTTCTAGAATTAACATTGTTGAGTAGATCTGTGAGGTCCGGAAGCTTGCTGGCCATTGGGCTTTATGGCAGTCTCCAGATGTTGAGAGACACAGCAAGTCTGATCTCACGGGCTCTAAGAGACTAAGTCTCAGCCCGCAGTAATCACTGAGAGAGTTCAGAGAGAGAGAGAGAGAGAGAAAGAGAGAGAGGGGTCCCCTGTAAGGATGAGATGTACATCCCTTAGCAGGGCCGGCCTTAAGAATTGCGGTGCCCAATTTAAAGGTTGCTTGCGAGGCCGTCTTCTATTTTTTTTTGCAATAACAACTGTTACTATTAATGCTAAATGTAATTTGCAGAAGCCCTTCTGCCAGGCGCGGGGGTCCAATTTTGAGCAATCGGCCAACTCGGCCCCTACCTTAAATGGCCCTAGCTTAGATGGTCCTGGCTTAGATTGCCCTGGTTTAGATGGCCCTGGCTTAGATGGCCCTGGCTTAGTTGGCCCTGATTCCCGCACAACTGCTAGGTCAGTGTGATTTGTCTTTTTATGGTTATCGAAATCAGTCAAGTTGCGGTGCCACTTCCTAAATCTCAGCTGTGCTGCAATGGACAAGGAGGCGCCACAGTTATCGAGCGCTGATTCAAAGACCCGAACCCTACCCTTGGACAAACCTTCAACGCCAATCAGTAACCTTTGCTGATGTGTGACGCCCCTGTAAGGATGAGATGATATCCCTTAGAGACTGTATATAAACCACTGATGGGACGGTTTCTTTTTTTGCAACGCCCTCCTTTCATTCCCCACCATAGCCGATCGTGCAATGGTCATGGAGGCACCACGGGAGATATAAATCGGGAACTTGGGTCAAAACCTGAAAAATTTCCCTGGTCCTACCGGAGATCTAGCCAGGTACTATCACGTCGACAGTCGAGCGCGTTAATGCATGACCATCCGCCCCCCCCCTCCCACCCACCCCCCGTACTTTTGCTGATAGTGTGTTCCATTCTCATGTCTGTTACTGTAATCAAAGTTTGAAAAAAGTTTTCATTCCCGTGCTAGAATTATAAATAAACAGTCTTTTTCTTTTGTTGATGACGTAATATACCATAATATTTAACGACTTAAAACACTTGACGGCCTATCAGCAATGGAAACATTGCCAAAATTGGTTCAGTCATGTTATGTTCCACATTTCTGTACTTAAGTAATAAAAATAATATTATTTACAGTGTTTGAATGTCATCAATGCATCAGCCTTGACCGCAGTGCGAATGCCATCGTCCTCTGCATGTTAATCTTTTTTATATGAAAATGTCATGTTGTGGTATGCGGTGTTAACTGGTCACTGATATGTGACTTCATAGAGTTACATAATGCTTCTGTTATCCATATGCCAATGCTATTTATCATTTTATGACACATGATAAAAAGCTCGGCTTGTCTTTGAGATATACGGGTCGAGTTTATTTACTTATATGTTAAATTTAAAAAGGAAATGTCAACATTGAATAGAATGTTCCTGAAATGCTGACATCATCTAGTGTATGTTGACTTAAGGTCTATATAGTCATCAGGTCAATGCTGTCAGGGTGGGCCGTGTGTTTTACTAACATAATCTTTTTCTATGTTTTTAAGATGTTTTATTATATATATATACATATATATATATATATATATATATATATATATATATATATATATATATATATATATATATATATATCCTAGTTGCAAGTACCCAGCTTTGACCGGGTTTAAAATAAGTTTTTTGTTTACCTTCTGTTTTCTCCCTACCCCCCTCTCTCTCCCTCCCTTTTTACTCCTCTCTCCCTTTCTCTTTCCCTCCCTCCCTTTATCCCTCCCTCCCTCTCCTTCCCTCCCTAACTCTCCCATCTCCATCTCCCTATCTCCCTCCCTCCTTCTCTCACCCCGTCCCCCCTCTCTCCACCTTCCTCCATTCCTCCTCCCCCTCCCTCCCTCCCTGCCCCCTCTATCTCTTTATCTCTCACTCCCTCCCTTTGTCCCTCCCTCCCTCTCCTTCCCTCCCTAACTCTCCCATCTCCCTCTCTCTCCCTATCTCCCTCCTACCTTCTCTCACCCCGTCCCCCTCTCTCCACCTTCCTCCATTCCTCCTCCCTTCATCTCTCTCTCCCTCCCTGCCCTCTCTCTCCCTTCCTACCCCTCTCTCCCTTTTTCTTTCCCTCCCTCCCTCCCTCTCCTTCCCTCCCTAACTCTCCCATCTCCCTCTCTCTCCCTATCTCCCTCCTACCTTCTCTCACCCCCGTCCCCCTCTCTCCACCTTCCTCCATTCCTCCTCCCTTCATCTCTCTCTCCCCTCCCTGCCCTCTCTCTCCCTTCCTACCCCCTCTCTCCCTTTTTCTTTCCCTCCCTCCCTTTATCCCTCCCCCTCCCTAACTCTCCCATCTCCCTCTCTCTCCCTATCTCCCTCCTCTCAACCCGTCTCCCCTCTCTCCACCTTCCTCCATTCCTCCTCCCCTCTCTCCCTCCATGGCCTCTCTATCTCATTATCTCTCACTCCCATTTCTTCCATCCTCTCTCTCCCTCTCTCCTTCCCTCCCCTTTCTCTCCCTCCCTACCCCTCTCTCCTTCCCTCCTTTCTCTCTCCCTCTCCCGTCTTCCTCTCTCCCCCTCTTCCTCTCTCTCCCTCCCCCTCCCTCTCTCTCTCCCTCCCCCTTTATCTCCCTCCCTACCACCTCTCTCCCTCCCTCCCTTTCCCTCCCTCCTTCTCTCCCCCTCCCTGCCCCCTCCTTCCCTCTCCATCCCTGCCCCTCTCTCTTTATCTCTCCCCCTTCCCTCTCTCTTTCTGTTTACCTTCTGTTTTCTCCCTACGCCCTCTCTCGCTTCCTCTCTCTCCCTCCCCTCCCTCCCCCCTCTCCCTTTCCCTCCCTCCCTCTCCCTCCCTCTCTCCCATCTCCCTCTCTCCCCTCTCCCCCTCCTTCTCTCCCACCGTCCATCCTCCCTCCCTCCTCCTTCCCTCTCTCTCTCTCCCTCCCTGCCCCCTCTTTCTCTTTATCTCTTCCTCCCATTTCTTCCATCCTCTCCCTCTCTCCTTCCCTCCCCTCTCTCTGTCCCTAACCCCTCCCTCCTTTCTCCCTCCCTCCCCTTTCCACCTCTCTCTCCCTCCCTTCCCCCTCACTCTTTATCTCTCTCCCTCCCTCCCTCCCCCTCTCTCTCCCTCCCTACCCCCTCTCTCCCTCCCTTCCTTTCTGTCTCCCTCTCCCCCTGCTCCCTCTCCCATCTCCCTCCTGCTCCCTCTCCCTCCTTTTCTCCCCCCTGTCCATCCCACTCCTTCCTCTTTCCCCCTCCCTCCTACCCTCCTTTCCTTTCTCTCCTTCTGCCCCCTCTATCTCTCTATCTCTCTTTATCTTTCTCTCTCTCCCTCTCTCTCTCTCTCTCTCTCTCTCTCTCTCTCTCTCTCTCTATATATATATATATATATATATATATATATATATATATATATATACTAGTTGTAAGTACCCGGCTTTGCCCGGGTTTAAATAAGATTTTCTGTTTACCTTCTGTTTTCTCCCTACCCCCTCTCTCCCTTCCTCTCTCCCTCCCTCCCTCTCTCCCTCTCCCATCTCCCTCTCCTTCTCTCCCCATGTCCACCTCCCTCCCTCCCCCTCTCCCCCCTTCCTCCTTCCCTCTCTCTGCCTCCCTGCCCCCTCTTTCTCTCTTTATCTCTTCCTCCCATTTCTCCCATCCTCTCCCTCTCTCCTTCCCTCCCCTCTCTCTCCATCCCTAACCCCTCTCTCCCTCCCTCCTTTCTCCCTCCCTCTCCACCTCTCTCTCCCTCCCCCTCTCTCCCTCCTTCCTCCCTCCCTCATTCCCTCTCTCCCTCCCTAAACCCCCTCACTCTTTATCTCTCTCTCCCTCCCTCTTTCCCACCCTCTCTCTCCCTCCTTCCCCTCTGTCTCCCATCCTACCCCCTCTCTCCCTCCCTTCCTTTCTCTTTCCTTCCCTCCCTTCTCCTTCCATCTCCCATCTCCCTCTCTCCCCCTCCTTCTCCCCCTGTCCATCCCCCCCCCTCCCCTCTCTCCCCCTCCCTCTCTCCCCTCCCTCCCTCCTACCCTCCCCCCTCTTTCTCTCTCTCTCTCTGTATATATATATATATATATATACATATATATATATATATACTTATTATTATGGCTTCACACTTCTTCTATAATCCTTCTTCATTCCTTTAACTTCCTCAAGCTGTACAAATAGGGAAGCATGAAAAAACATCAACAATTCTTTGCAGCACAAAGGCACAATTCAGCACCAGCGCGCAATTCGATCATCGGGAAATGACGTCACAGAGGAATTTTATTTATGGCGCCGTCGAGATTTCTTTAATATAGTAAAATACTAAAATAAAAAAAATATTAATAACAATTAAACTACCCATCGATATGAAACTAAACCTGTCCTATAACCTTCCCCATGTAATTATGTGTATGTGTAACAAATTTCACGTTATTAGTTTGTCTGGATCTTGAGTTATAAGGGAACAGACAGACAGACAGACAGACAGACAGACAACAAATGCGTCTTATAAGTATAGAGATATAAAGTTTCTTCTGTCAGTATGAACTGATTATGTCAAATGCAAATCGATGTGTCATTCAACTCGATGTGTCATTCAACTTGATGTGTCATGACATTACGTCATGATAATGTCGTAACACATTTAAAAAACAATTCGTCAGACCAACGAACACGTGATTATCAAGATGTACAATTTCATAATTTAATTTTCTAGTGTGTCAACTAGTGTGTCAGCTGATGTGATAGTCACCTATAACAGATAACAGTGACATTTACATGCAGCGGTCAGTTGGTCAAGGGGGGGTCTCATTTCTCCAACTTCAAACTTCGTTCATTTAACTCACAAAACCTTAGCTCTGTGTCTAAGTTTTTAGTAGCCTGTCCAATACAGGTTCTCACACTTTTATGTCATTCTGACGTCATTTGAACAGATCTGCCATTGGGCACGGGCGAACTTGTTGAATGGGTATACAGCTATATCTAGTGATAATTATCCTAGAATGGACATGGACTACACATGAATGTACTAAAGACAGCAGCGTCGGTTCGGCGACTATGGAGTTATATGTGTCTGTTGATGTGTTCACGCGATTACCCCTACGACATCGGGTAATGGGTATGATGATGAATGATGACCCTGTGTTCAAAGATGACATGTCCGCAGCCAGCCGATACCCTTTCACCAGGCCGTGTACAAATACGAAATATTTACTTATATGAGATTCGTCCGTACATCATATATCAAACTTGTCTCGATGCCTATGAAGCCTTACACTGGGCGTGACTAAGACGAATGTCCTTAGTTCGAATCTAAACCAAACCCGAGACTCACTTCTCCAGCTGTTTTTTTTTAAAGTCATGCAGTCCATTTAGTATTTTATAAATAGGCGAAAAATGCTACGGCTTAGGGTCCGTACTACTTGACCCTAAGCCCCCCCCCCCCTCCGGGGCGGGACCTTTATTGTGCACTTACTCAAATTGACTAAAAAAGTGGGGTAGGTGTGGGGGGGTGTCAAAAGAAACTCATTTTCAAATATTATCAAAAACGTAATATGTCCGGAAGGCAGCCTCAACAGTATATTTTACCGAGAGGGCTCTAATGGTAATTATGTCTGGGCCCCACACACTAAATTTAGAACGGCCCTCAATTTATCATCATTCCTTCATCAAAACACCCCTGTATTCATCTCTCTACCAAATTTTTTTGTTTTATCACTCATGTTTTCATCGATCCAGTCATTCATTCCAACCATCAATATGTTATTAATACATGAACTTCCCACCCCCACCCCCCACCCCCTTCTATCCTGAACATCTCCCTGCACCTTTAACCATTAGTGAATTAATTCAAAATATCTCTCTCCCCCCCTTCCCCCCCCCACACCACCCACTCTCCAGCACCTGTCTACCACTCACAGCTATTTGCATTATATCAACTCATTTCACGAACAACCAAGTACTCACCAGCTAATGACACCCACGACTTCCCCCCCCCCGGGGGGCCAGCCCCGCCCCCCCTTAAACAATTGTCTATAACTCATTTCACCAACAACAACAACAGCAGTACTCGCTAGGTAATGTCACCTATGAGAGCGTTCGCTTAGCTAGAAAGGTTTATTATGTTTTCGAGTTCTTCGCACTTCCCTGAGAGTTCATTCAGCCTAACGATGTTGAGGCAGTGCGTCTGCTATCTCTGTATGATTGTTTTTTGTATTGTGTGTTGTAGAATATGTTGTGTGTTGTAGGAAAATGTGTTATCACCTCGCTGTATCTCTTTAACCATGGGTAGGTGTGTCAGTTTTTTTATATATATATATTTTTAAATTTTATCTTTGTGTTTCGTTTAGAAACAATAACATTGCCTTATATGGTCAGTAATTGAACGCAACTAGGTCACCCAACTGCACATGGGTTAATGTGTATGTATGTGTGCCTGTGTGTGTGTGTGTTACTGTAGATAATTGCTGTTTGATTAAACATAGGCGTCACCAGTGATCGGTTGTTGAGGCCTGGCGATGAAAGAACCGAGACTGTGATCACATGCAATGTCGTCTTGAAGTGTGAGCCAGAAGGTGGGGGAAGGCGGGGCCGACTTAAGGCCAATTTGACCGATTGCTCCCAATAGGACCCCGCGCCTGGCGGTGGGGGGGGGCGCCCGCAATTTACATTTATCATATCACTATCAGTCATGGCTCTTGTCACAGGCTAGAAGAGGTTGCCTCGCAAGCATCCGTTAAACTGGGCCCCGCAATTCGCAAGGCTGGTCCTGAAGGTGTGGGGGGAGGGTATGATTATCTCCAAACTCCAAACATGCAGGGCCCCATCACGAGCTTGGTGATGTCCCCGGCTGCAAAACTAAATATGGTTAGAGAAAGACACAGTTATTAAAGTTACAAGTATAAAAATTTGGGCTTTTGTCAGGGACCAACTCAAGCACCTGGTGGGTCCCGCCGTTGTATCCGCTCCTGAATGCTAGAAGACAATTGACAGTTCTTTCTTGTGATGGGTTAGAGTCAGGTTCCGTCAGACTTTGGTTTGACATGAGGTCCAGTGAGCTGGACATGTGTTTCTGACCACACTGGTCTCTGTTGTAAAACTGGTAACGTAGATTTGTTCTCTTCTTAAAACTGTTGAAAAGTTTTAAAAGAAAAATAAATAATATTCACTTACCCCTGGACAGTGGCGCTGGAAGGGTACTATGGGTTGTGCGGCAGCACAGAGGCGCCGATCTTGGAAGGAGCGCCGAAGGGGCGCTGTTAATTTTTTCAATTTTTTACACTCTTCCTATTGTGGAATAGGACTTCGAATAATGTAACTAGCACAGGGTGTCATCATAGCTAGCTACGGCTCTGCGTATGTAGCAATTTTACGTAGTTTTTAATGACGACAATGTTGAAGGGTGATGTTGGGAGCTGCTGTTTGAAGCTGCTGTTTGAAGCTGCTGTTTGAAGCTGCTGTTTGAAGCTGCTGTTTGAAGCTGCTGTTTGAAGCTGCTGTTTTGAAGCTGCTGTTTGAAGCTGCTGTTTGAAGCTGCTGTTATGTCGCATGTGCTGGAATTCGTGATGAATCTACGCGGACGACTCTGAAGTGGTGGTGAGGTTGGGTGCTAGATCGTCAAAGAGAAGTTCCCACGTTCGAACAACTGAGACCATCGACCCATTTCCACTGTGGGGAGTACAGAGGAAACGGATGGTTGCGCGGTGAAGCGCTCGACTGTAGTAGACCTGAAGGTACTTGATTTCGTTCTCCGGTGAGGAACAATGAGTATTTCAATTCATGGCTTAAGTCCCTGCTGTATCTCCCGTGGAGCCTCCATGGCCATTGCACTATCGACTATGGTGGGGGTACCATAAAAACTGTCCTATTAGTGGTCTATAGGGATCTAAGGGACTTCACACACACTATAAAGGCGGGGGGGGGGGTTTACAGGACTAAGCCGGTAGCAGACTTAACCCCCGTATGACAAAAATCTCTCATGGTAAAAAAAAAGAGTTTTTAAAGTAAAGTATATATGTATGTATATGTTTTAATAAACAAAAAAGTCTTATTTGCCGTCGAGATAGATGAAGTGTGGAAATCACATGTTTCCTGTAAACCCACGGCATGTAGGGGATTGTATGGTTGGCACAACGCCCAGCCGTCATGACTTCCCCCAACTTAAAGTCAAGTACCCACCCATTTGATGCTGGGGGGTCGAGTTGAGGGGGACATTAACCAACTTTTCACCAGGAGCTGGGGGAAATTCTTTTGGTTCTCTCAGAGGATTGAACCCGTGACTCTCAGGTCGGCACTTGAACGCTCTACAGTCTACACCACCGTTACGAACCACACAATCCGTTTATATTCTACACTTAATCTGCCCCGATGGCCCTTATGTGACGGGGGACTTTCCTTTCTTACTCACGTATTGGGCTTCACATGTATATGGACCCTACATGCATACGGCTGCTCATGTATTTGGGCCTCATATATATATGGCCTCACATGTATACGGGCCTCACATTTATACGGGCCTCACATGTATACGGGCCTCACATGTGTACGGGCCTCACATTTATACGGGCCTCACATGTATACGGGCCTCACATGTATACGGGTCTCACATGTGTATGTACCTCACATGTATACGGGCCTCACATGTATACGGGCCTCACTTGTATACGGGCCTCACATGTATACGGGCCTCACATGTATACGTTCCTCACATGTATATGGCTCCAAGATAAATCCTTAATAGGTTGTGTACCTACAGAAGCGCTGCACGGGGCTTAAAGGGGCAACAATTTAGCCACTCCTCGTTTATACTATTTAGATTTATTTCATGGTAATGTTTCTTCATAGGTGTGGGGTTGGGTGTGGGGGGAGGGGAGCATTTAAAACTGCTCCCTCCTCAACCCATCCTTTCGCCACTCTTCACATTCAATTAGTGATTCCTGCATATTCATCAGCTACGCGCGTTCAGCGCTCGCCTCCATCTTGATGACGTTTCATGTTGGGAACGTAACCAATACAAACATCATAAACCACGTGACTATGATTGCGCACTGGCTAGTCACGTGACCACAAGCACAGGCACAAAAGCTAGGAGGTAAAAACTTGCAATAACGCACGCATCTGCACAAAAATAAACAAACAACACGCAGTGGCGTAGCGAGAGGGGGAAAGAAGGGGGGCATCATGCCCCGAGCGCCGAATGGTACATTGTACATATAATATTATATGGTTTTTGAATGTGGGGGGGGGCAAAAGGTATTGTGCCCCGGGCTCGAGTTTAGTTCGCTACGCCACTGACAACACCCCAAACATACATCTTACACACACACACACACACACACATGCATACACACACAGACACCCACACACATACACACACACAGACACACACACACAGACAGACACACACACACACAGACACACACAGACACACACACACAAGCACTGCGATTGGTTAAACGGGTGTTTTGTTTTCTTTTATATTTTTGAGAAATATGAAAAGTTTTGTTTTCATGTCATATTAACTGACCTTGACATAGATAAGTGGGTGGTGGGTGGATGTATTGGGGGGGGGGGCGGGCTGGAAACTACACCGGTGAGGTTAAACATCGGTGCAAAATGTGTGTGTGTGTGTGGGTGGGTGTGTGTGGGTGGAGCCACGGGGGGGGGGAGTAGAGAAGGCGCAATTAGCTTTGACCTAGACGCCGTAAACATCGCGAAGCTGAGGGGGTTTGGTGGGGGGGTTCAAAACCTGACCCTTTTGGCGTTGCAAGGTCGTCTGCGTTTTTTTTTTTTGGTGTTTACTTCAACTGCGGAGCCGAAGTCATGTGAATTGTGGGGTGGGCTGGTGGTGTGATGGTAGTGAGGGGTGATTGGGGGAAGTGATGGTTTTGTTGGGGGTGGGGGGGTGGGGAGGGCTTTTGCTGGATGAAAACACGGAGCCATTAAAGGAATGTTTGGGTTCCTAATGACTAGAAACATAGTGAGGCAAAGAGGTGGGCGGGAAAGGGGGTTGGAAAAGATGTTTTTGTCATCAAGTCTGTAGGTCGTTTTGTCCTTTTTGTGTATGTGTGTGTGATTTCGTGGTTTTCTTTAAACATTGCTGTGGAACACACACACACACACCACACAAACATACTCACACACAGACACCCACACATGTACTTGAGAGAGAGAGAGAGAGAGAGAGAGAGGGTGATGGAGATGGAAAGAGAGACTGAGAGAGAGGGAGAGAGAGAAATAGAAGACATATAGGGAGAGAGAGGGAAAGAAAAAAAGTGATAGAGAGTGTGTGTGAGAGAGAGAGACTAAGGAAGAGAGAAAGAGAGAGATGGAAAGAGAGACAGAGAGACAGAGAGAGAGAGAGAGAGAGAGAGAAGGAGAGAGAGAGAGAGAGAGAAAGAAGTGGAAAGATTTCCAGTGTGCCTAGCAAAAAAAAATTCCTGGTGGGGGGGGGGGTGTGGAGGGAGAACGCTGTAAGCTGTGAAGGTTGGAGGGGGGGTCGGGCAAGGCCCCTCCCAGTTTATCTCTCAAAAAGAAAGTCTCTGGGTACAGGATGTGTGTGTGTGTGTGTGTGACGACCCCTGTAAGAATGGGATGAAATCTCTTAGATCATATGAACCACCATATGGGACTGTCATTATGTTGCCCTTCTTTCACGCCCACAACAACCGATATTATACTGGGCTGGGGGGGGGGGACACCAAGGGCAATATCGCCGGGGGGAACCCAAACCAGGACCTATAATATCCATTGGTCCACACCGGACGTCGAACCAGGGACACTCAGATCGACAATCGAACTTGTAATCGTACGGACCATCCGTCCGGTATTAATGATAACTCGACCCAGTTAGAATATCCCTGTAATAAAGATAATTTTTTAAAATAAATTAACTGCCAAATACAGACGTTATTACTCAACCATTCGCTGTTACTGTTTCGAGACTTGTGTAAGCAGTTGTGCTTAATTGGAAACAGATTTTGCGAAAGGTGAATGCGCTCCAGTGGACGGTGATACGCGTTTGCGATGCTGGTTGCTATCAACCTGACCTGTGTTAAAAACAAAGCCGTTTATAGATGTAGGGTAACTAGGTGCCTGCAACATGACTCCTCCAAAGGCGATAGACCCCCCCCAAAGGGGCCCCTTTCGGTATACATTTCTATCAAATAATGATACAGTAGCCAAGAGGAGAACTTTTGCCCCGGGGAGACTTCTATGTGCCTGAGTCACGGAGATCACTGATCGCGGTGAAGGAAGCGATAGACAGATAGAACATTTGTCCAGTTTTTTCTCAGTTGACCTGGCCAGTTAATGAATTGAACAGCAGAATCTACAGATCTACTACAGCAGCGATTCTGCCTAAAGAGTCATAGTGAGACTGCGTCAGAAGAGTCATAGCGAGACTGCGTCAGAAGAGTCATAGGGAGACTACGTCAGAAGAGTCATAGTAAGACTACGTCAGAAGAGTCATAGCAAGACTGCGTCAGAAGAGTCATAGTGAGACAACGTCAGAAGAGTCATAGTGAGACTGCATCAGAAGAGTCATAGTGAGACTGCGTCAGAAGCAGATTGACGTGATCTAGAGCAGTGGTTCTCAAAGTGGGAGGGTTATGAGCTCATTTTAAATAGGTCGCACATTTTTTTTAAATATAATAAGTTGTTCGAGAATGCACCCGAATAATCTTATAACGTTTGAGAACGATCGCTCTTTAAATAGATCAGAGGTCTATATTGACCCTTAGCTTTCTTTCTCCCATGGCCTCGATCTATTACCGTTTTTCATATAATTTTTAAAAGCTTCTATAGCCCTTAATTATTATACAGTGGACGGTTTACGACGCTCTTTATTTACGACGGCTTTTTGTTTACAACGTTCTTTGTTAACGACGTTGTTTAAAAAAAAACTTAACGGCTGTAACGACCTGGGGTTCATCTAACGACGCAAAAGTGGTGCAATAATGAATCCTTTAGCATTGATATATAGTATACTTGTGAGAAATCTCATCATCGATAAAAAATTTGTATCGGTTAACGGCGTCCTTACATAAATTCTAATTGCCCTTGAAACCTGCCGCCCTAGGTGTTTTACACCCATTTGAGCCAGAGTAGATGTGTGTGAAGTCCCTGTAAGGATGAGATAAAAATCTCTTAGATCCTGTAAAGCACTTATGGGACGGTTTTTTCATCCCCACCATAGACAAAGGTGCAATGGCCATGGAGGCACCACGGAAGACATAGCGGGGACTTAAGCCATGACCTGAAATATAAATTGGTCTTCACCAGAGATCGAACCAAGTACCTTCAGGTCGACAGTCGTGCGCTTTACCGCGCAACCATCCGTAACTGTTGACTGATTTTTATCTGGTTTTGTAGCTTGAACTAGAATACTAATTCGCTGGCTATGTCTCAGTACTGTAAATGTACATCTAGATTCTCGAATATATTACTTACGGTCAACTCGGGTCTACTGTACGTACAATCATACATATGCGACTTTCAAAGTCTAACAATTTTTTTTTAATGAAACGGGTTTCGTAGACTAGGTTTCTATTAATAGAATGGGAATTTACCGGGGAAAAAAAATAAGAACGAATTATGACATAGAGCTTTCTTTTTCTGATGGAAGAAAAATTAATTTTCAAAGATTTATGTTTATAAATTATTGGACGACATCAAAAACATGAAAATTGAGACCAGCTTCAGGCAGAAATTTAAATAAAAAAAGAAAGGAAGAATAATAAAATTGTTTGATTTGATAGAAAGAAGGGGGAAAAAAAGAGTAATTTCTAAAGAGAATGAAAGTAAGAAAAAAAAAAAAGAAATAATAATCAGAACTCAGTAAATGAGGTTAAAGACTTCATAGGGTTGGTACAGACTGTTTCTGATTTGTCTGTCGGGGAAGTCATGAATATGCAGAAGATAGGTTGTTTAATTATTTTATTGTCATGAAGATTATGCCTGGGTCACGTTGACACGTTCATTCATCGGCCACTAATGAAAAAAAGACGACTCCCTTACCACCCTCCCCCTTTATCCTCCTACCCTCCCTTACATCCCACCCTTTTGCCGGGAATGCGGTCACTTGTCCGGGAATCGAAAGAACGGTCTGATACCTAAATAAACTCACGTAGGTACAAGTGGACACCACGTGTGGCCAGGCCACATCCAGAAGGTGGAAAAAGGGACGGAGGGTGTGGGTTGGTGAGGGGGGTGGGGGAGAGGGGAGGGGCGCTGTTTTTTTGTTATTGGCTGGACCAGTGAGATAACCTTGAAGGGAACCAGTTTGTGAAGAGGGGATTAACTGCTAGGTTTGTTTCTAGGGTGACGATATAGGGACCATCTTGTCCCCCTCCCCCCCCCCGTCCTAGATGTGAAGGGGACTCGGGGAGTTGATGGGCCGGCCGGAGTAGGGCTCCTACCAAACTTTTTTCGTGTTCTCCAAAAAGTCACACTATAGTTCTGGTTAATTTACCCACGATAAAGAGTCCCGCCACACAATCTGTGGGATGTTGGACATTTCCACCACGTGGGATCACCCTGACCACACGCCCCAAGCACATTACTTTGCCCATTGGGGCCCCTTAGAGATAGATAGTTCACTATTCGAACGACGTCAATGAATTTTTTTTTCTAGGCGGGTCCACTGGAGCAATTTGCTTTGGTTTTGATAGCATTTGATATATTATTGTATGTTATATCAATGGGCAGGCAACTACTACTAAAACATATTTTTATAGTTCCATCATTTACATAAGTCAACAGGAAAGCCAGCACTCTTGTCTATTCTGCCCTGTACTTTCATGGTAATTTAAGTACTAGTATGTACTATTAGAGATGCTTTGAATGTTCTCAGTACCATAGCTGACAACAAGTCTTTGCATGCTAATTCTTTAACAGGTGTCTGTGGTGTTCGTAACCAATGTACTATTACGGAACTTGATATCTGTTTGTGTTTCGGCTATTTCTCACCTGTTGGTCAATTTTTACAAGCCTATACTAGAAGTTTAATTATGTAGATATATTTATAAATATCAAATATCTGACTAAACATCAGCCATTTTTATTTTTTGACTGGAGGTTTGTATTAAAAATGGACCGATTGGCCGGCCGAGTGGTGTAGAGATTATTATTATGGTATCCATCAAACTATCGCTACATGGCTGTTCTTTATACGACATTTCGCTATAATGGGTTTGTTACTGTGGAGAAATAGTATAGCCTAAGCTTGATGACGCAATTCGGTAGGCTCCGCCCGCCGCAGTATCTATGGCGTCATTCCGCCATCTTTAGTGTAAATATTGGAAGCTTTAGTGTATACGTCATTTGGTACAAATGACGAATATAAAACCGACAGTTGGGAGCACATGGTTTGTTTTATAATGAGTCGAGCTCTGGGCATCATAGGATGCGGATGCATGTTCCAGTAGAGTCTAGCTTTGGGCATCTATGTAGATGGATGCATATTTACAGTTTGCTATTGTACTCCTCCTGATTTCACCTTTATGTCAGTTTATGTTCAAGTATTAAATGATTGTTTGATGTTACTTCACTGGAGTTAACTTCGTGATTTGTGTTGTCTGAATTATTACACCTTCTACAAGTATCTTCATTATAAGGACCCGTAACAGTTACAATATGGCCAGCCCCGTAGCGTGAAAATTCTACAGTAGGGGCCAGGCATTCTACAGCAGGGGCCAGGCAACAGCAGGGGGGGGGCAGGAAATAAATTTTACTAAGTATAGCAAACAAGCAGAGGGGGCCAGACAAAACGGGGGGGGGGGGGGAGCCGGCCCCACTAACCCCCCACACGCTACGGGCCTGATTATGGCACTGTTTCCGAGTTACAGCCCACAATATTTCGTTACACGGTCAATTAGGACCCGACCCACAGTGATTCAGGTCTGGAAAAAAATCTGGCTGGAATCCAAAAATAAAATAAAAATAATGAAGTTAATTCTTTTTCTGGAAATTGACGAAACATTATGAGCTTATCACGCCATCTTGGTTTACAGAATTCGAAAGAATGTGGTTTTATTAACCTAGAAGCTGACAGAGAATCTCTTTCAAACCAGGAATTGATCCAGTTAGAAATAGAACGATCATTTAATGAATAGCCAGAGCTTTGATAACTGCAAAGAACGTGCGGAATGCGCTGTCTTATTTTGAGCATGGAATGAACATCGTTCTTCGTAATGAACCCGATAAAGAAACGCAGTGAGTGATTTTATCGAGTTGTAAACTCAACCATTGCTTGCTACAAAACGAGGCTAAAAGACAAAAACACAGAAATAAAATGCAAAAACGGACAACTCTGCTGCAATATTTTGAAACTGGGTCAATCCATAAAAGCGGAAAGAGTGGATAGCACAGTACGACTCATCGAATCACTCTTGTTAAATCAGATTTCTGAACATTTCATGTCATGTGTTTTAATTATATGTATATATACTTATATATACTTATAAATTCTTTCAATTTATTCATGTATGAATTTCTTTTTTATAGTATTTTCGTGGTACTCACATTTAACATATAAAGTAATCGCTGACTGAGTCCCAGTGTTTAATTCACCCCAGGGGTCGGCAACCTATTGAGATGGAACAGCCAAAAGTTATAATTTACAATTTTCTCAGTTTTTAATGAGCCACTCAAATTGTTCTTTCAAGATTATGGTATTTGATTAGAAATAGGTATCATATATAATATTATTCATTTCCAGTGTGCGTTAAATCGAAAGCGGAAAACAAGAATTCAAAATGGCGTCATCCCCTGTGTCTCGATTAAATTTTTCTTTTTGATATTATCTACAGTTTTCAATAGTTTCTGTGCTTTTAATTATGAAATGTAAAAGTCCCCAATATCAAAACATTAATGATTAGCATATAATGACATTCAAATCATTGCAGTTTTTATTACAACAGAGCATTTCAACATCGTCAGACGTAAACAATAGAAATAATCGAAAATCTCCGACGTCGGCGACGATAAGACTATTGACCGCGTTTTCGTATCTAATTTCGTAAATAAAGTCAATATATTTTAAAAAAGAAATTCTGTAAATTTCTATACTAATTAAGTTCTCAGCTTTTATACTATTTATTTTTTTAAATAAATACGGCTTTGAATTATTTCTTAATTACAAAATAACAATATAGGCCTAAAAAACTAGGTCAAAAGGCAATGAAAACATAACCGAGCAATATTTTTCTTATAGTACATTAAAAACACATCTTAATTTGGTTGGCGCGGTGGCAGGATGGTTATGCAGCTTGGCCAATGTTCTCCTTTATGCAGACTCTCCGGGTTCTATTTCTCCCTGTGACATTAATTTTTATTGTTTTTTTTTTGTTTCAGAATGTATCCTTTTAGTTGTTTAATAAAAGTAACTAATTAGATCTCTTTGACATTTTTTTTTAAATTGAAATAATTTATCTTTTAGGATGTTGTAAGAAAAAGAATCAACAACTAATTAGATTTTTAATTATTTCATAACTTAAAAAAAAAATTAACACAGAGGCGTAACTAGGGTTTGGGGGGGGTCCAAAATCGAAAGTCCCACCGGGCTCCTGCTTTAGGGGAGCCCCCAAAATTATTTTTTACATTAAATATTAAGTACATAATCTCATGTCATGGTATCGATTGTCAAAATGCAGGGCCCCAAAATCCTAGGTTCGGCAATGGCTTAACAAGTCTATCTTCCTGCAAAGGCTTTGCGGGGTACAGCTAGTATAAAATAATATCATTATAATTATTTCCGCTTTGAACTGGAAGGCCGCAATTTGACGTCGAAAGAGCCGCAACTTGACATCGAAAGAGCCGCATGCGGCTCGCGAATCGCAGGTTACCAACCCCTGGTTTACCCCAACATGTGACCTAAATATAGCTCCATCACCCCCCCCCCCCCCACCCAACACAATCCTTCTTATAATAGCCATGTACAGATATATGTAAAAGGACGGGGCCCCGAAGACGTAATAATGAAAGGAAACCCTCAAAAAGCCCAACGACCTCTGACACGTGTTCTCGTTCCCCCCACCCCCCCAACATTCCTCGTGGCGGGTCAGTGTGTAGTCCCCCGGTTCTCAACCGACGGTACCCGTACCCCAAGGGTACTTGAAAGGCCATGCAGGGGGGTGCGACACAACATTTAAGCCAAGGGTTTGAAGAAGGTCCGCCAGTTTGCTGAACTTCGACTGTGGGGGTGTAGTAATCCGTGGACATGTCTTCGCATCTTTTTTTTTTTTTTTGGGGGGGGGGGGGTACAGTTGTGAAAAAAGGATGAGACCCACTGGTGAACCGCTGGTGTGTGCGTGTGTGTGTGTGTGTGTGTGTAGAGTCGACAGACTGAGAGCGAGCAACTGAGTTATAATGTGTTTCTTTGTATATGTAGTTATTAGAACATTAAACACAGTTTGAGAAGCGTTGGATGCCCATCACGAAGCTACACGAACATCCCACTTTAAGAAACTCACGAGTACACACATAAGGACACCTGTTCATACATACACACCTACACACACATACATACATACATCCATACATACACACACACACACACATACATACATTCATACATACATCCATACACATACAAACACATACATACATACATACAGACACACATACATACATACATACATACACAGCAACCGATAAGGAGGGGGGGGGGAAACAGAAAAAAATTTCCAAGAAAAAATGTAGGACTTGGGTGCAAGCTGACACGATGTTCTAAAAATAGCATGGTCACGTGGTATTGTTTACGAACTTGAGTCTAGGAGAAAATAGAGAGAAAAGAGGGAAAAGGAGTGGGGGGGGGGGGGTTAGTGAATTGCTAATAAGAACTTTGGTCCACTATGTGAGCCAAGCCTGACGCAGATATAACTGAGCCAGGTATGTTACAGACATCAAGGGGGGGGGGGAGATCTGACCCAGGGATAGACTCTGCATAGGTCAGGATGCATCAGTTTGACGTGGCTGACATCAACTTTGACGGATTCTTACATATCCATATTGATGTCAGATTGGCTGGTTTCTGGCCTATTTCGGCGAGTTTGTGATTATTGGGCTGAATTTTCAACTCACAGGCGGATTTATGGCTGGTTCACGTTTTTTTTTTATTACGTAAATAAAAATAAAAATGACATATAAAATCTAAAAATAGAAGTAATATCTATTTTACTAATCCGGCGGAATTTTTTTGGCGGGTTATTTATTGAGTTTTGGCGGCTTTAGTTGAAATACATTAATACAATGATCCTGTTTCTAATGTATTGGAAACCATTCGACCAGCTAGCTGGAGATCTCACTTACCAAACGCCCCAATGCAAAACTAATTCCTATCGAATCTTTTTGATGATAGGCCCACAGCTCAAGAATCTCTCTCTCTCTCTCTCTCTCTCTCCTCTCTCTCTCTCTTCTCTCTCTCCCCCCCCCCTCTCTCTCTCTCCCTCCCTCTCTCTCTCTCTGTGTGTGTGTGTGTTAGGGGTTAGGGCTTAGGAGCAAAGAATAAATCCTACAATGTCATATCTTGTGTGGTCATCGATCAACACAAGTCTGTGTCTTATAGTCCAGGACGAAATGGTGATGTTGTAGAGTGGGCTTACTGTTAACTAATAGGTCCGAGTTCAAGCCCCCCAGCCCCCAGTGAACACCAGGTCCCTAGCTAATTACTCGGTACCGGACAGACGTTGGTGAAAGTAAAAGGCGGCTGGTCATTGTATTGACCACACAATCCTTCAGAATAGCCGTGGCTGCAGAAACAGGTGAACTTTACATTGGATTCTCTCACACGTTGAGCACATGGGAGGGAGGGGGTGCGGGAGAGACCCAAGCCAGGGGCCCCTTAGTCATTGGTGGCCCCTCGCTTTCAAAAGTGATTCGCATAGTCGGGAAAAGAAGGTCAGAGGGGGGCCCCAATGAGCATAGATTCTCAGAGGGCCCTTACTTTTCTGGCTGCGTCTCCGCTTAGCATATAACAAAACAAACTAATAAAAACCCACTGCCAGGTAATTGCAATGGTAAAATATTGAAATTAAAACAGATTGGGTTACACACTCGTTTTAACGTGATTTTATTTGATTTTTTATTGTTGCATGATAATTCTATGACCAGAATAGCTAGTGCAAAGGATGATAGATATCACTAAAAATAAAAAATTAGATTGTTTTATACCAGTTTATGTTTTCACTTGTTTAAAATAGTTTGTTAAATTGTTTTAAAACACACACACAAAAACAAACAAACTAACAAGAAATGTAGGAGTTGAATGACAGATGGAAATGAAAACAAAATTTTAAATAATATAACACGATCTTGTTACACTTATTACAGTTGTTACAGTTGTTACAGTTGTTACAGTTGTTACAGTTGTTACACTTGTTACAGTTGTTACAGTTGTTACACTTGTTACAGTTGTTACACTTGTTACAGTTGTTACACTTGTTACAGTTGTTACACTTGTTACAGTTGTTACAGTTGTTACACTTGTTACAGTTGTTACACTTGTTACACTTGTTACAGTTGTTACACTTGTTACAGTTGTTACACTTGTTACAGTTGTTACACTTGTTACAGTTGTTACACTTGTTACAGTTACTTCAATTTCTTATTTCAGAGCCCCCCTCTCCCCTTTTTTTCATTCCCGGAAAGTGTGTGTGTGTGGGGGGGGGGTAACCTATATATATATATATATATATACACAACGTGGGGAAACAATGACCAATGTGTCTAACTGACGTCAGCACGAGAAAAATCTTAAGTTACAGAGTAATTCAACACACGCACACACACGGATGTCAACAACCAAAACTAAAACACCATTTGCATCGTCATTTGAAGACGTCATATTGAGATCAATAACACAGTTAATGCGTACCTCGATTGTCTTTCTTCTTGATCTAAATGACCGTTTGACCTCCAAAGTGCCGTATTGCACAGTGATGTGACATAGCAGACAGGAGCTGAGAACTGGGCCGGATCAGGTTAGCCTTGATGGCCGTAGTCTGCCCAAACTCAGAGATTAATACTAATCTATTGTGAATGTTTAATTTTGCTATTCGATAAAATCTACAACAGCAAGTATATATTACCGCCATTCCTATATCTGTCCAGTTCCACCATCCAACAGCATCCATCTTAAACCATTGCATTACCATTTGCAAACGACACAACCTCCCGGAAGTGGTCATGAAACACGGTATACCATGAAGGATAGGTGGCGCGAAATTTGGTCCGGCTCGCAATCTGGATTATGATTGTGTACGTCTGCTTGTGTGTGTTGTGTGTGTGTGTGTGTGTGTGTCAACTATTTCTAGGAATTCATTGTGACATCGGGAGAATCAAAAATGTGGTAAGTGAAGGTCAAGTGCACACTCAGAAAGTGGTCTCGTGACCTTGATATCGTGTCACTATGGAGTGATCTTTTGTAGCGCAGTTTTATTAATGGTTAGATTCCCGCCCTTTTTTATTTTCACTTCTCATTGGGTCAGTTAGCCTTGCATTAGTCAGGGTCAGTTAGCCTTGCATTAGTTAGTGTGCAGTTAGCCTTGCATTAGTCAGTGTGCAGTTAGCCTCGCATTAGTCAGGGACGCCCCGGGTCAAGGGGCAAGCGTCATTTGGATGCTGGTCAGTTGTTTTTGGCCGTATACCATGCCACATAATTTCCTACCGCAGGGGTCCCACTCAGGCGGATGGCCTGGGATGGTTGCCTTAGTTGCTTGCCCCGAAATGAAGCTGCTACGATAGACATGAGTCTCTATCTGTCTACATTGCAGTCATTACGGCTTTGACGACCAGGGAAATTTTGGTTCATTGACATTTTCAAAAAAGATTTTAAAATTATGGCTCCCGTAGAGCAGGACCGGCCATTCGAATTGCAGGGCCCAATAGGATGCTTGAGAGGACCCTTTTCTAATATTTTTTGTACAATGATAACTATTACTGTTAATTAAAAATGTAAATTGTGGGGGGCTCTGGCAGGCGCGGGGCCCAATTCGGAGCAATAGGTCAAAGCGGCCTAATACCGCCCCGCCCGGTAAACACCAGGAGTGTTTCGAGAAAGCGCCCGATCGCATGGTTCGTAGAGCCGACTCTTGTCATTGACGCAATGTGTGTTTATAAAGAAAGTCTGTCTGTTGGCGTCATCATACAGATAATTAGATCACTCAATAAAAAACTTTGGCCAAATATCGTATACAGCGATTCTAATGTTTATTTTTTGGTAAGATCATAATAGCTGAAAAAGAAATGATGATGAACAACACAATTTCATTCAAACCAAGCATTGGCGCAACCAGCAAAAAATGCTCGGGGGGGGGGGGGGAGGGCTCACATATTGAAAAAAGACTGTTTGACAGTCTTTTTTATAACTTTAAAACGTAAACTAGGTATTGATGATTAGGCTAAAGTCCCCCCCCAGCCTCTCCCCCCTGGTTGCGCCACTGAAACCAAGTACAGGGTTACTGCTATGCTATAGTTATAGAATTTTTATTGGATGTAGAATGTTAACAACAATCCAGTACCCTACATACATTAGATAGAACTCAAATGATTGAGTGCGCCTAACTAGCTACAGAAAATTATACACTGTGTAGAGAAATAAACAATACACTGACATATTCAATTTCTTTCTCTATTCAGCGGCGTAACTAGGGAGGGGCGGGTATGGGGGAGTCCTTATTTGACAGTCCCCCTGGGGCCCCAGCTTGACGGTGGGGCCCCAATTATTTTTATATTAAATATTAAGCACATTATCTCATGTCATGGTGTCGAATGTCAAAATGCAGCGGCCCCCCCCCCAAAGAGGCCAGGCGCCCCGGGACCCCCAAATCCCTAGGCTAGGCAATGTAACTCTCTCTCTGTTTATATATACATAGAAATGTTACGGACATATAAAAAATTTCGCAACATTCAATTCATTTACGAGACAACTATGTCAGCAGTAACCCAGTATTCAAATATAAGCTAACAAAGATATGGGAAAAACCAAATCAAGCAACAGATGTTGTATACAAATGATTGTTTACACAGGGTAAAAATAGACGAGTCTATTGTAATTACACACAACAAATGATGAAATGTGGACTTATAAGTACTTAGCATTATACTGGTTTCAGGGAAATGTTGGCGTACATACACAACTACTTTTGTACGTACAGACAAGGGACTCGCGTACATATGTATACAGACACACAGGGAACATACATAAGTCTATAAACGGACACACAAGGAACGTACATAAATCTATAAGCGAACACACAAGGAACATTCATACATATATAACTATAGCAGTGCATATACAACTAAAACAACGGAATAAAATGGCATCCCAACAGACACTTATTGCCCAATACAAAAAAAAAATACATTTGCCAGCGGCGTAACTAGGGTTAGGGACCCTTGGGGGGCTAATCCCCGTCTCCCCCCTCCTCTTTCCATCCACCCCCGCCCTACCATACATCGCAGTGCGAAGTTTAGATATGCAACACCAAATACTGGCGAACAAAACTGTTATCAGGTCTCTTGTGGTTTAAGGCAGAGGCATCAATAATTGGGGTTTCGTGGGAGGTGGGGGTGGGTGATTGGATAAAACTACTAGTCGAAACCAAAACTGCCTCATTTTAGGGGGGGGGCATATTTGGCAGTCCGGGGGGAGGGGGAGGGGAGGGAGAGATGGGCTAGACGGGTTGCATAGTTTTTCTATTCATTAGGTCAGATCTGCTGGTTTACATACAACTTTACGGAGATATTAGCTGTAATACCCGGCGTTGCCCTGGAAATCGAGGAATCATGTGATACCCCCCTCCCCCAGCCATCTTATAATTTTAATATTATAAACCAAACAATGCTTAACACACACACACACACAAACAGATACTCACAGATACACAGAAAAACACATATAAACGCATATACACATTTAAACAACGGTATGGACAATCAATCAGCAAATAATGTACACATTGCCTCTACACAGTAGAAAAAAATGTAATAACACGCCATGTTGTAATGTAATAACACGCCATGTTGCAATGTACTAACACGCCATGTTGTAATGTAATAACACGCCATGTTGTAATGTAATAACGCGCCATGTTGCAATGTAATAACACGCCATGTTGCAATCTAATAACACGCCATGTTGTAATGTAATAACACGCCATGTTGCAATGTAATAACACGCCATGTTGCAATGTAATAACGCGCCATGTTGTAATGTAATAACACGTCATGTTGTAATGTAATAACACGCCATGTTGTAATGTAATAACACGATATGTTGCAATGTAATAACGCGCCATGTTGCAATGTAATAACACGCCATGTTGCATTGTAATAACACGCCATGTTGATATGTAATAACACGCAATGTTAATAACACGCAATGTTGTAATGTAATAACATGCCATGTTGCAATGTAATAACATGCCATGTTGTAATGTAATAACACGCCATGTTGCAATGTAATAACACGCCATGTTGTAATGTAATAACACGCCATGTTGTAATGTAATAACACGCCATGTTGTAATGTAATAACACGCCATGTTGTAATGTAATAACACGCCATGTTGTAAATGTAATAACACGCCATGTTGCAATGTAATAACGTGCCATGTTGCAATGTAATAACATGCCATGTTGTAATGTAATAACACGCCATGTTGCAATGTAATAACATGCCATGTTGTAATGTAATAACACGCCATGTTGTAAATGTAATAACACGCCATGTTGCAATGTAATAACGTACCATGTGGCAATGTAATAACACGCCATGTTGCAATGTAATAACACGCCATGTTGCAATGTAATAACACGCCATGTTGCAATGTAATAACACGCCATGTTGCAATGTAATAACACGCCATGTTGCAATGTAATAACACGCCATGTTGCAATGTAATAACACGCCATGTTGTAATGTAATAACACGCCATGTTGTAATGTAATAACACGCCATGTTGTAATGTTGTTTAATCATACTCAACAAATCGTACACATAAAATCAAATTAAAAAAAAAAAAGTAACTGCGCATATTACGACAAGAATGTTACATGTAATTAATTACACATCAAAGTAGGACTGACGGACACACACACACACAAACATTCGTGCGGAGACGGTCTATGTTGCAAAACAATGTATACACATCGTTACACACACACACATGAATATTGACAAACACGTTCTCTGTCTCACACACATACACACACACACACATTCGCATTCATACACATACACAAATACACACATACATACATACATACATGTTTACATACATAGATACATACAAAGTAATGAATAAAGCAGGAGAACAACGAAAAGAAAGGGTTGGTGGTGGAGGAAGGTAAGTAGACAACGCCAGCCAAGTTATTGAACAACTCCACATACATCTCCCTACATCTCTCTCTCTCACTGACACATTCCCCTCCTCTCTCCATCTCTCTCTCACTCACACTTGTTTGACGTCACTTCAACATTTTTTTTTCAAACAGCTTATAACAAAAACCTAACCGTGAGCATAATAATCATTTCTCTCTCTCCCCTCCCCCCCCCCATCCAACCACCATCTCTTCCCACCCCCAACCGCTACCACCAATATTCTCTATCCCAGAAGTACAACTTAAGATCAGGGTGATATGTTGCTCCCCCCCTCTCCCCCTCTCTCCCCCTCTCTCCCCCTAATCCCCACACCTCACCACAACCAAGCGTCTGCTGCTTGTAGACGCTGATTGGTTAATAGGAATTGCAAAAAAAAAACACACACAGAGACCCTGCATCATCGTCGTAAATGAGAAATATTTGAACAGGTTTAGCAGCTGTAGCCGTTTTAGGGAACACTATTGAACAAAGATTAATGGCTTGCAGAAAAAAAAATTGCAATTTCTTGTGCGCGTGTGTGCGCGTGCGGAACTATTTCTGGGGTGTCACTATATTACTAAATATAGCATTTATTGACATGATGGTTACATACTACGACTAACTGTGTGTGAGTGTGTATGTGTGTGTGGGCGCGTGCCGGGTGCATTGTTATTCGGGTAGGAAACCCAGTGTAAATCCAATCGGGCGACATGAATTGTTATAGCTGACCTTGGTTGCAAGCGAATTGTTATAGCTGACCTTGGTTGCAAGCGATTAGTTATAGCTGACCTTGGTTGCAAGCGAATCGTTATAGCTGACCTTGGTTGCAAGCGAATTGTTATAGCTGACCTTGGTTGCAAGCGAATTGTTATAGCTGACCTTGGTTGCAAGCGAATTGTTATAGCTGACCTTGGTTGCAAGCGAATTGTTATAGCTGACCTTGGTTGCAAGCGAAACTTAAAAACAATAATAAATTCCAGAATATCTTATATGAACTATAAGTGTTTGTTTGGAGGTGCGTCAGTTGTTTGGACCGTTTCTTTTTAAATTTGGGTCGAGTTTTTATGTGAACTGCGTCTGCTCAAAATTGAATGATTGTGGCGGATCAGACAGGTTGTTCTTTATACAGGTTGTACTTTGCTTTACTTTACTTGAAACATGTTGCACTTCATACTGGTTGTACTTGATACAGGTTGTACTTGATACAGCACGCTGTATATCTGATATGTGTGTGTGAAGTCCCTGTAGGGATGAGATAAAGTCTCCCTAGATTAATCTAATGTTTTTATGATGCCCTTCTTTCATCCCCCGCCATAGCAGATAGTGCAATGGCCATGGAGGCACCACGGGAGATATAGAGGAAACTTTCACAATGTTTCCCCTGAAACATAGGTCATCAACGGACATCCACAAGCAGGCCCGTGGCGTGCGGGGGGGTGCAGTGTGCCGCCCCCCCTGCGTTTTGTCTGGCCCCCTCTGCTTGTTTGCTCTACTTAGTAACATTTATTTCCTGCCCCCTCCCCCCTGCTATTGGCCTGGCCCCCGGCTGTAGAATGCCTGCCCCACTGCTGTAGAATGCCTGGTGCCCTGCTGTAGAATGCCTGCCCCACTGCTGTAGAATGCCTGGCCCCCTGCTGTAGAATTTTCACGCTACGGGGCTGTCGACAAGGGACCCTGTGGACGACAGTCCAGCTCTTTATCGCACGACCACTCCGTCCTCAGGCAGGTCTGATATAGAGTAAACAAACCAATGACCTTCCTCCCAGCCACGTGACATTGCAACTACTCGACCTACCACGTGACATTGCAACCACTCGATCCACTAGAGTACCCTTATTGTCAAATGGTCAACAAATAAAATCAATAATTTATTGCCTTTGTTCCTGCCCCATTTATACCCTCTCTATCCCCCCCCCCCCCACTTCCCAAACCCACACTTTTCATCTCTCGCAGAATACCATGTACTGTTTTGATGACGTCAATGAATGTTTACATTCGGTTGTTATCTTTTTTTTTTGTTGAGAGTTTTGTCTTTTATTGGGGGGGGGGGGGTCAAAAAGACCCACGGAGACAATCGGCTGCCACTGAAAGTTAGGACGGTGCTGTGTTTAAATTAGGTTACTTGATAGACAGACATGTTGATACATTATTTTATGTATAGTCAGTGATATACGACTAGAATAACCTAAATGAATTTATATTAAAAAAAACGTACTTAACAGTGCTAAATTCAAAGTACACAAAACAATTTTGTTCGTGCACCAGACGAACTTCAAAAATTTTCGAAACATTAAAAAAGGGTCCACTTCCCTTCAAGGTCTGTCTTTTTCCTTCCTCTGACCTTTTTCTTTTTTCCACACTCGTGGGGTACATTTTAAGTCTTCTTGAAATTTTAAAATTATCTAACAGGTGGTGGGCAGAACGAGGGAATATTTTGGGTAATGACGTTACACGTACTCTTCTTGACAAGGAGTCATTCTTTACTTTTAAAAAAAAATATTTAAAATGGCATTTTAATGCTTTTGTGTGTGTGTATGTGTGTGTGTGTGTGTGTGTGTGTGTGTGCATGTATGATGATCTCATGGTTACTTCGGTCTCGGAGGAATGTTTCTTTAAGCAGGTGGTTTGTTGTTGGCGAGTCCCGTACTCAATCAACAGGTCGTGACTTGTGACCTCAAATCTCATTGTTACAAGTTACAAGATACTTTGATTTATTTTATCGCAGTGGCTACGGTTCTGTCCCTGACAGAAGCCGTATTATTTTTGCCCAGGTGCCATCCATATATGTGCGCATGCGCGACTTTCAAGACTCCGTATTTTTAGCGATATAATGTTAAAAAAAAAAAAGAAATTCTGCTAATTTCTACACAAATTAATTACCTGGACAAAAATAATACGGCTTCTGTTAGGGACAGAACCGTAGCCACTGCGTTATTTTATTTATTTTTTTTTTGAGACAAGATCATAGTCAAGGGTTGGGCGACCCCCCGGGGAGGGGGAAGGGAGGGTGCAGCATCCGATGCCACTACATCTTGAGACTCAAAAAAGGCCGGGCCCCAGAAAAACAAAACGAGAGTACTTCGACCTATTTCTGTGATGTAGGTCTTCCGATGCGTTTCATGTAACTGGAACTCCCCATTGGATCACATCTGTAAGAATGAGATATTCAGCTCGTATATCCCATAAACCACTCTGGTTGCTTTTATTGTAACGCCCTTGCTTCACCCCTAACTGGGCGACACCACTGATGAAATTTAGAGAACTTCCACCATGACGTGAACAATTACATCGGTTCTCACTTGAGAAAAGAACCCGGGAAACTTAGATTGATAGTCGAGAGCTTTACCGCACGACCACCCGTCCCCTCAGTTGGATCCCCCCCCCACCCATCAGATCTGTGTAGTGACTCTATGTCGATATTAAAGACTTAAATTTGAAATGAGCTCGGCCTTCCTTTGGCTGTGCGCAACCAAACTTTATATATATATATATATATATATATATATATATATATATATATATATATATAATAGCGGTGTGGGTTCTGCGTTAAATCGAAAGTAAAGAATTAATACAATAGTATTTCAGTTTAAAATAAAATCATGAAAAAATCGGATCTGCCCAAAACCAAAAATAACCTAGCCTACCGATCAAACATAAGGGGATATAACTCTATGCAAAGTTTTTGCAGACTACAGCTAGTATATTTATATATATATATATATATATATATATATATATATATATATATATTACTCTAAAGACCTTCTAAACGAATTATATGTAAAGTATGTATGGCGCGAACGCTCTGTAAGAAGTCCGTATGCCCACACGCTCACAGCTTAAAGGGCACAAATGGACTTCGGGGTATCAACACAAACTCTTGCCCAGCCCCCCCCCCCCCCCAACCACCACTCCCATTTATCCATTGAAGTTCTGCCTAAAGGTCCAATCGAACGACTCATCGTGGAATCCATTCATCAAACAACAACAACAACAACAACACGATTGACCTAAATTTGAGCCACCAATCTAAAGTCACGATAAACCAACAAAAAAAAAAAAGAGATAAACAGACGTTTAAGGAAACCGTGAGCAATGTCTGGAACTCTCTACGGTCTTCTCTACTCTACCCACCCCAAGTCAAACAACCAGAGCCGGATTTACAATTTTAGGGGGGGGGCGGCTAGGCCAACACATTTTTGAGGCCCCATTTTGGGAAATAAGAATATTGCTAAGTTTTTTTTTTATTTGGGACCCCCTTATTTCGCGGGGCCCTAGGCCAGTCTGTAAATCCGACCCTGCTATTAGCAGACATACACACACACACACATACCTACACACAGGCAGACACGAGAGTGTGTTGTGTCGGGAGGAATGCACCAGTACTCAACTGTACTCACTCACACCCCATTGGTCAAGTTTGATTGACAGCTTGATGACCGCTTCTTGACGTAATGCTCTTAAACAATTTATATAAATAAATAAAAACATCATCAACAACAACAACACACACACACACACACACACGCGCGCGCGCGCGCGTGACCACTAACACATTCACACACGGACATACATCTATCAATATCAGTTCTATAAATAAAACGATATGGCTTTGCTCTGTCCGATCAATGCGCGACATTGTTTACTTGGCTATAAATAAATATTCATGAACGTGTTTACATCTGTCCTCCATTTCCCCACAATTAGTTCGATTTGTATCTTTATATTGATTCTATTGATTTTAATCTATCTATCTATCTATCTATCTATCTATCTATCTATCTATCTATCTATCTATCTATCTATCTATCTATCTATCTATCTATCTATCTATCTATCTATCTATCTATCTATCTATCTATCTACATGTCTGTCTGTCTGTCTCTTTCTCTCCCTCTCTTTCTACACACACACACAAACACACACACAGACACACACATATATATATATATATATATTGTGTGTGTGTGTGTGTGAGTTTATCAATGGTTTAGAAATTTACTATTCCCCACCCTCCTTCCCTACCCCTGTATTTGTCCATGTCCCCCCCCCCACCTATTTCCATGTTTTGAAACTTAATCCCACTGCCAGATGTCTCTGGTTATTGCGTCATAGATCTTTTACCAGGTCGAACACAATAATGCCGAAATGTGCGACTGTAATATTGGCATGGTCGTCTACTCTCTGTATCTCTTTGCATTAGTTCTAGCTGCTTAACCCGGCGTTGCTCGGGATATCAAAGTGCCATATGAAACCCCCAACCCCCTCCCACCCCACCTAGCCCCTCCCCCCCCTCCCTCTTTATCATTTTATTATAACTTTTATTTAAAAAAAAACAACAACTATTGTCTTGTATAACCCAACGTGAAATAACATACACATTGCATACCCCGTATATATATATATATTTCTTAAGTGCCCCCTCTTAATGGAAACATATTCTAGTTATCACCTTATTTTGTAATCGGTTTAAATTCTATGGGCTACACTGAGACAATTTTTTGAAAAAAAAAAAACATGTATTAGAACAAAACGCATTGGTTACTGCTGCTGATGTTTCTCATGCTGTTTGTCTATAAATAGAGAGAGTGGTGGGGGGGGGGGAGAAGGTAAAGTCTAGAGAGGAGGATGAGAAACACTGCGCAACAGCAGGAGTTTGGAATGTTGATAAGGGTGAGGCTGGAGGGGGGGAGGGGGGAAGGGAGGAGGCGTCGGGGTCCTAAGGGTTGGGCGACTTAGTCGCTGGTCGAAACGAAGCAAAATCGATTCAACTTTCCTCCCGGTGTGTGAGAGTGCGTGTGTGTGTGTGTGTGTGTCTATTGTTTTTATTTTCTTTCGTTCGGAACTGGTGAAGGGGGGGGGGAGGCGAAAGGGGAGGGGGTGTTAAAATTTGTCCGAAAGTGGGTTCAAGCATAAAACAAAAAAAAAAATGTCTGACGTCATATGGATCCGATATTTCGTACATGACCCAGTGTAATGTTGTTGATTGTTTTCATTGAAGGTGGCTGTATTGTTGTCATTGAAGGTGGTTGTATTGTTATTATTGAATGTGGTTGTATTGTTATCATTGCAGTTGGTTGTATTGTTATAATTGAAGGTGGCTGTATTGTTATCATTGAAGGTGGCTGTATTGTTATCATTGAAGGTGGTTGTATTGTTATTATTGAATGTGGTTTGTATTGTTATCATTGAAGGTGGTTGTATTGTTATCATTGAAGGTGGCGGTATTGTTATCATTGAAAGTGGTTGTATTGTTTCATTTTAGGTGGTTTGTATTGTTATCATTGAAGGTGGTTGTATTGTTATCATTGAAGGTGGCGGTATTGTTTTCATTGAAGGTGGTTGTATTGTTATTATTGAATGTGGTTGTATTGTTATCATTGAAGGTGGCTGTATGGTATCATTGAAGTTGGCGGTATTGTTATCATTGAAGGTGGTTGTATTATTATCATTGAACGTGGTTGTATTGTTATCATTAAGGTGGTTGTATTGTCATCATTGAATGTGGTTGTATTGTTATCATTAAAGGTGGCGGTATTGTCATCATTGAATGTGGTTGTATTGTTATCATTAAAGGTGGCGGCATTGTTATCATTGATGGTGGTTGTATTGTTATTATTGAATGTGGTTGTATTGTTATCATTGAAAGTGGTTCTATTGTTTTCATTGAAGGTGGCTGTATTGTTATTATTGAATGTGGTTGTATTGTTATCATTGAATGTGGCTGTATTGTTATCATTGAAGGTGGTTGTATGGTTATCATTGAAGGTGGTTGTATTGTTATTATTGCAGGTGGTTGTATTGTTATCATTGCAGGTGGTTGTATTGTTATCATTGAAGGTGGTTATATTGTTATCATTAAAGGTGGTTGTATTGTTATCATTGAAGGTGGCTGTGTTGTTATCATTGAAGGTGGTTGTATTGTGTCATTTAAGGTGGTTTGTATTGTTATCATTGCAGGTGGTTGTATTGTTATCATTAAAGGTGGTTTGTATTGTTATCATTGAAGGTGGTTGTATTGTTATCATTGCAGGTGGTTGTATTGTTATCATTAAAGGTGGTTTGTATCGTTATTATTGAAGGTGGTTGCATTGTTATCGTTGAAGGTGGTTGTATTGTTAAATTGGATGGTGATGTTATAGTTGGAAGTGGTGATATTGATATAGACGGAAGTGGGAGTGTTTTCATAGTTGCCAATGACTACTTTGTTATAGTGTGATTTGTATTACATTGTTATTTTTGAGCTCTGAAGGTAAAAGTGTTCATCAAATTTGAGGTCCATGTTACAATGAGATTTTCTCTCTTGAAATAGCCTCGTCGACCCCCCCCCCCACCCCCAACCCGGCCACACCCCTTATATTACGTAATAAATAGTTCCCTGTGTTGAAACCTATAAAAAAGGATACATGATTCCCATATGATGCGAATTGAAATGCTCGGAAGCGAACCAGAGACCAACAGTTCGTGAACATGTGCTTCTAATGCGCTGCACCAAATTTTATAATCTTCTTTTGTTTTCATATAGGATATAGATATAAAGGCAAGTAAGGGGTAAGATATTTATATATTTTTTTAAGATTTAAACCCATGACCCATGCGCCACATCTCAGTGGAATAGCTGCGTATGAGTCTCACAGTTCTAAAGACACCATCTCTATAAACCTAAGGTCCCCCCCCCAAGGTCCCCGTAAAAAAAAATTTAGTAACCACGAACTTGTTTGAAGTAGGTGTTAAAATACAGCAATGACGTTAAGTACGTCATAAACCGTTCTTGGTTACCAGATGAAGTTGTGGGAAGAATTGGGGAGGGGAGTGGCGAGTGATGACGGACATAAACAAGCCCTTTACTGGAAACAGAAACATCTGTTTCTTTTGATATAATGTAATATATGAAGTCTAGGGCAGGTATGGGGGGAGTGGTTGTGCTGTTTATTGGACAGTCCTTTCAATCATGTTGTCTATTCTTTTGAGTGGGACGGATGGCTTAGTGGTGTAGATACTCGACTCTCGACCTGAGAGTCCTGGGTTCGATCCTGGGTGAGGCCCATGGAATTTTTCCTGATGATCTTTGGGACAAAGTCGTCCCACAAGTCCACCCAGCTTTAAATGGGTACCTGACTTAAGTTGGGGAATTAAAGTGTTAACCAGGCTTGCGGAGCCGGAGCAGTGGAGCCGCACTTTTTGCTGGAGCCGGTGCCGGAGCTGAAAAAATCTGGTGGCTCCACGGCTCCCAAATGTTTTTTTTTAAGCAGAATTTTTTTTTAGCTTTAAAATTCCAAATTTGTTTGATTGTTTGCCTCCTACAATTTGAAATGTTGTCATGTTTTACGAACGCCACAACAGTAACAGCGTTAAAATGATAGCGTGCACGCACATCACCTCAAGAAATCTTTAATGGGGAATCGTTTTGTCTTCGTTTTAAATCTTGTTTACCCTCCGAAATTTTTTAATGGCATGTTATTTTGTTATATATAAAGTTAAAACAGTTTTATTTCATAGAATAATTGTATCAATCATTTAAAAATAAATTTTTACTACGACAACAAATAGAACGCGTCATTTTGTATATTATTTGACCGCGAATTTGTAATAGACTAAAAACAAAATGGTCGCTTTCTGTATTTAACAATTTTATTATAAACAGATTAGCTGAAATAGAGTACATAAATTTATAAGGCTGTGGGTCCGAATAACAGTCAGACTTTACTGGGAAGGGGTCCGAATAAAAATTGGAGTGTATTGGTTCCCGGGTCCGAATAGTCACTTCGAATTTATAAATAATAAATATTAAATATAAATACTGAAGTCTTCAAAATATTTTAAATAATGTATCATTTTACTATTTGCTAATTCGATCTTTGAAATAACTTTTAATTACTTATGAAAATGGCGACTAGTGAAACCTCGGTCGAAAATGATATGTTTCTGGATGCACTGAAATGGTTTGTTTTTAGTAAAACCAACAATGCAAATATTTTTCAAGTTCCTGACTTTGGGGGTGAACGCGGCAAAATTTGCATAACTTTTTTTCAGCGGCATGTTTGCGTGGCGCAATTAAAAAAAATTTTGTCTCGTGTGATACTATCTTAATATGGAACCGGAGCCGAGCCGGAGCGGAGCCGTCAAATTTGTGGGAGCCGGAGCCGGAAAAAAATATGGCGGCTCCGCAAGCCTGGACTGTTAACCACACAATCCCTTCATATGGCGAGGTTATAGAAACAGATGAATTCTACACTTAATCAGCCCCGATGGCCCGTTAGGGCTAAGAGAACTTCACTTTTTTTACTCCATTAAATATATGACATAAATCTCTGCATTTTTTTATTGCATATAAGATTGAGACCTTTTTTTAAAAAAATTCTCAAGTTATTTTGAAAACAATAATTTCCAACCAAAGTTTTTCTGACTTTATTAAAATGCAAAAAAAAAAAATGATTTATTAATAATATTGGTGGTGTAGGGGTGATAATGTATATAGTATAATGTAGATAGTATAATGTATATACGTTGGAACCAAAATGTTAATTCTATTAATTAAGCTATTGGAATTTCAAAATTATAATAATAGTTATTTAACGGATAATAATAATATACATTGGAAAGTTACCTACATTCTTGTAAACAGATTTGATACACAGACGACAATTCTAACGATCAGGCATCGACACAAATCCTCCACCCCCTCCAACAAGGCTTTAAAACTTTTATAGCACAGTAATGGGCCCCTAACCCGGGTACCAATACGCCGCTACCCTCATCCAACCCCCCCCCCCCCAATGCGTATTCTCTGGATCCTATTATAAGAATTTCGGCCTTTATAAAGAGTTGAAATTCTCGTCAACTTCTACACATGGTTACATATTTAATGTAGGCGCCACGGTGGTATCAAAGGCAACAGTTGTGGTTCACATCTCTATCCCTCTCGACCGAACGGGTTTCGGTCAGTTCTGGCCAGTCTGACAAATCTAAAAATACCAAAAAATTACAATAAAATAATTTCGTCTTTTTCCAACTTTAGCCGTGTATTTCTTTTTTTTTTTATTTTGTTTCAATTTTGTGAAAGTTTCATCATAAACAAGGTCAAGTTTGTTGCCCATAATTCTATAATGTCCACCACAAATAGCTCAATCCACCGTTCACACAGAGTGATGTTTCCTGTTACCTTGGTAACCGACGAGAATATCTTTTTTTTTTCTTTCTTTATTCTTGACTTGACTGGGCGTTAGCACAATTCTTATGTAATTGGACATATAGGTTATCAAATTTTTTGGAATTATTCACAGATTTGATTCTTTGGGTTTCTATGTAAAATGGTTATTTAATCCTCTGCCATCTGCCCCAACCGTTTTACCAATCAATGTATTTACAAAAATTTCTGCCCATTAAAAAAAAAAACAACCAAGAACTGCAAGAAAACAAAAACCCAGAAAACTATTTCATTTCTGGCGTCTATATGGAACACGTTTTATCCAGATCTGGTCGCTGGAATCCGAAAATACATTTCTGGGCGCTCACTGACCCAATAACGTATTCAGATTTGCCCCCCCATCACCCCACCACTCCCCATGCCCCCGGATGATGAAATTAGGGTGAAACTAATTCTGACCGTCCTGTCCTACAAATAAAGCTGTGCATGGATCAGGTTTGATTTGCATTGTGTTATGAATAATTGGATGATGGTGTCGCGCCCTACATCCCCCCTCCCCTCCCCCCCCCTCATCGCCCCTACACCACCAATATGATTAATAAGTCTTTTTTTTTTTGTATTTTAATAAAGTCAGAAAAACATTTTGTTGGAAATTATTGTTTTCAAAATAACTTGAGAATTTAAAAACAAAACATCTGAATCTTATTGTATGTTTTGTCAACATTTCATTGTTTTTTTTTTCTCTGAGATTATCCTTGTGAGGTACACCATTGTGAGGAATGGAACCACAGCTTTCCAATAGGAGTCATCGACGTTAACGAAACTTACCTATCGCAACTAGAAAAATCAATCGTAGGAGCGTAAAACCAAACTGTATATCAATCGAGCCTCGCATTACAGCCAGAGCCGGACTTGGGCCAGAGGCGAAGAATAAGATGTTGGTGCCCTGAAAAATAAGAGAGACGCTGACAATTTGATTAAAGTTAGGCTGATGGCTGATCGTTAGAATGGTCGGTTTTGTTTCAAATCTGTTTACAAGAATGTAGGTAACTTTTAAATGTATATTATTATTATCCTTTATATAACTATTATTATAATTTTGAGATTCCAATAGCTTATTTAATATAATTTATATTTCGGTTCAAACGTGATATACATTTGCTGCAGCCCCGTAGAGTGAAAATTCTACAGCAGGGGCCAGGCATTCTACAGCAGGGGCCAGGCAATAGCGGGGGGGGACAGGTAATACATTTTACTAAGTAGAACAAATAAGCAGAGAAGGCCGGATAAAACGCAGGGGGGCGGCCCCCCTGGCCCCCTCCGCACGCTACGGGCCTGGAGGGGCTCAGACAAAATGCAGGAGGGGCCCGTCCTCCCTGGCCCCCGCAAGCTACGTGCCTGATTCTCTGTGTGGCCCCCCTCAAGAGTCTGGGGGCCTTGAGAGCGCGCGTCCTTACATCCGCCCCAAGTTACATCGTAAAATATTTCCCATATTTTCACCCACGCGAAGATTTTCTGCAATCTCTCCACAAACAAAATGTCGATGTCGGTCTACAACTTCAAATGTACTTTATATGATCATTTCTTTGTTTAACTTCATATTTCCAATTATTTTTTTTTATGTTCGATAATACGAAGAGTAAATAAAATAAATACAAGGAAAATGTCTACTCCCGTTGTCTTGACCTAAGCCATGTCTCTGATCTGTCCATCTCATTAAGCCACAGAAAGCAAATCGTCTGCAAAATAAAAAAGGATCATCTACTGGTGGGCTGATTTTTCTGAGATTCCATGGCTCAATGAGATGTACTCTTCACAGTAAGGGAGAACGAGTCTATTGTTTGCCAGTTAGGCTTAGTGTTTTTGTTGTTGTGTATTTTTTTTTTATGCCAAGCCTGGGCGGATTTTTTGCCATCTGTATTTTTTTTTTAATTTTATTTTATTGGCCAATTCTGAGATTTTATTTGGGGCAGATAAAATTTATTTAACATCAACTTGTAAAGTAAATTATTCTCTTTGTTGTCTAAAAGTTAATTTGCCTTGGATTTATACTCAATTAACGTAGACAATATATGTTCTATTTTAATCAAAATTTTGGTAATTAACAATTCTTATTTTTTTTTATAAGGGAAAATTGTTATGACACAAATACAAATAGTGTACATTAATGTCAATAATGTTACAGACCTACATAAATAGTGTACATTAATGTCATCAATCATACAGAGCCACATAAATAGTGTACATTAATGTCATCAATGCTACAGAACCACATAAATAGTGTACATTAATATCATCAATGTTACAGAGCCACATAGATAGCCTACGTTAATGTCATCAATGCTACAGAGCCACATAAATAGTGTACATTAATGTCACCAATGTTACATTTATGTTATTAATGTTACAAGTTTACTTCAATAGACTCCATTGATGTTGTCAATGTTACACAATTCCAAACTTTGTTAAAAATGAAAGCGCGCGTGAAAAACGAAAATTTACGGAGCATTTTTTTTTCCATAGCAAAATCCTTTCTGTGTTTATTTGAAGAAAATCATTGCTGAAGGCTGAAGTGTTTAGCTTGAACCCAAATCCTTGACATAACTGTGAAATTTCTCTTAGCAGCATAAACAATTCCATCTTAATTTAACTCAAAAATAATAATAATAATAATAAAACGATAAAAATAATACGAAAAAAATCGATAATTCAAGTCAGCTGCATAAATGTGATATTTGAAAAAACTCTTGTGTACACAGCAAATGTCACAAATGACCGGTGTCTCGAAATGAAGCCGGTTTTCTTTCATTTCATCCGCCTACTTCTTAAATTTGAGTTTTTGAACTGAATAATTTTATTGATGAAATAACCAATGTTTTCTTAATTACATTCTTGCCTATACCCCTGACTTATAGGCCTACTATAAAGACAAACAAACCGGAATGGAGCTATCCCAGACTTCCACAGAGGCCACGTCTGCTATATAACACATAACATTATTTCCTATTGAGTCCCACATTCCCCCATTCTCCCTAGTCCAGGGGTTGGCAACCTTTTGAGACGGAAGAGCCAAAAGTTATAATTTACAATTTTTCTCATTTTTTAAAGAGCCACTAAAATTGTTGTTTCAGTATTATGGTATTTGATTAGGATTAGGTGTATAAAATAATGTGACTATTATTATTTGCATAAGGAACTGGAAGGCCGCAATTTGACATCGAAAGAGTATCAACTGGTCATCGAAAGAGCCGCATGCGGCTCGCGAGTCGTAGGTTGCCGACCCCTGCCCTAGTCCAATACTGCCTGAAATCTGTGTATGTGAGTCAGTGTGTGTGTGTGTGTGTGTGTGTGTTTGTGTGACTATACATTGAGATAGTAAAATGTAAAATATTTATTCGTTAACTCTTTCTTTTTCTGTGTCCTAATTCCATTTGTTTACTCAACTCTGTGCATTCAGCGTCAACCAGAAAAATTTCCAGCAGTAATAGCAAAACAAAAATAAAAATGAGTATTGTTTTAACGCAAGCGTGAATGATACAATAATTAAAATAGCTATTGTTTATTTCTGGCAGTTATGCAATGCATTATGCGTTACATTTATTAGCCCAAAGCTTGTTGTATAATTAATTTAAATGCCTAGAACATTGTATTAACTGCTGCTAGATGGATGGAGGAAATCATTCCGAAACTTTTAAAAATCAATATTGTTTGGAGTTTGTTTACTTTTTATATTTTTTGTTAATATTGCCTTTGATAATTTTAATATTAATGATTAATTTTGTTACACAGTGGCTACGGTTCCGGTCAACCGTACTCCGTATTATTTTTTTCCGGGAAACCGCTATGGATGTGCGCATGCGCTCTAAACGGACTCCGTATTATTTTTTTCCGGGGTTCAGCTATAGAATTTGCGCCTAATCCTAACCCTAATCCTAATCCTAACCCTAACCCTAACCCTATTCCTAATCCTGACCATAACCCTAGCCCCGAAAACAAAAAAAATATGCAATAATATGAATTCCGTCTGCCGCACATGCGCACATCTATAGACGGACCCCGAAAAGAAATACGGAGTACGTTAGCCGGAACCGTAGCCACGGCGATTTCGTTATATCATTGCTACATTTGTAGGGTTTAGGCCAGAGCCGTAGCTAGCTATTGTGGCGCCTTGTATTGGTTACACTGTTAGAAACACCAATTAACTTTTTTCCCCTTAAGGTCTATTGCCGCTACAGACTTGGCCAAGAGGCGGATGAAGAAAACGTCAACAAAAGAATGTACCACAGGGTGGACGGCAGGGTTAACAAGAGAATGGACCACATGGTGGACCACAGGGTGGACCACAGGATGGACCGCAGGGCGGATCACAGGATAGAACAGTCGGGTAACGTGCTCCCCACAACGGCACTATAGCAGTTCCCTTATTCGACCTGCACAGAATCAAACAGACTAGGAGTCCTCTCGCAGACAAGCTGAGTTGAAAGTAGTGGTATCCGCATACGCGGGGGGCCCCGAGAACACATACGTGTTAGCGATGTACCTCAACTCAAGGGCCCAGTCACTTCTTCTCATGCTCCCAAAGTCGCCGCCACCCCTGAAACCCGCCCGCGCGTCGGTGAGGTTATTGGACAACCGTTTGTAACACCTGCTGCCCATTTATTTCAATCTTTTTATTTATAGTCGTGTGTCTGTATGGAGACAAATGATGAAAGTGGGTAAAAAAAAAAAAAGAAAAAGGACATCAAGATAATTTGTTTGAATTTATCACCAAATCGTAAATTTAAAAACCAATCAGATCAATCATTCAGCTCTATTAATATATGTGATTGAAAAAAAAAACCTACAAAATATATATCGGTTAATGACAGCTGTTGATCAAATGATTCTTTGTATTAAGACAGTTACTGTTCATGACATTTTTTTTTCGTTTGTTTCATCTAAAAATAATGATATTGACCCCCCCCCACCCCCCCAACCACCCCCCACCCCCTCCCACCGCACACACCGCTTTTATTCCCAGCCCGCATATATAGATATCCTTTAAGAGAATAATTTGAAAAAAAAAAAAAAAGAAATACAGAAAGAAAAATTGATTTTAAAATAAATTCAAATGTTCACATTTTTTTCTTTTTTTTTTTTTCAGATAAAATTTCACAAGTCTACCGGGATAAGTGGTGGCAACATATGGCGCCCCTTCATCTTGCCCTGTTTGCTGACTTCTATACGCACCCCCTCCCCCATCCTCCGCGCCGTTGGAATCAATAAAACCAAACAAAAGATTGACGTAAATTATGGGGGGAGAAGCTAAACAGACGACCAAAGCGTCATACGAAATTTTTTAAGCCAATCAAAAATTCTGTTTCACGAGTTTTTGACGTCTTCTGTTAGTTTGGAAAGTTTGTGTCGCAGATGTTTTTCTTTTTTGTTTTTGTTTTTTTGGAATTGTAGTGTGATAGGTGGATGTCACACGCGACAGCACAATGTGACAGTGCAAACAACAACATGCTCCGTATATCATTACTCTATGAGGGAAGATGTTTGAGAGTAAGGTCACAGTTTGTTTGTTGGTTGGTTTGTTTGTTGGTTTGTCACGTGACAATTCTATTAATTTTTTTTTGACAAAAAAACTAGGGCTGCTGATTAAACTGCGTTAATTTGCGATTAACGCGTCAAAAAAAATTTGCGATTAAAATTTTTAACGCAATACCTAATTGCGTTAATTTGACCAAAATGCTGAAAGTTCACCAAATCGATAAATAACGGATTTTCACGCTACAAGCTGCGTTCACCTATTAAGTAGATCTACCAACCCCACATTGTCACAATTTATACACACTCTCACCCCTAGGTACGTCGACAAAAGCCCCAATTGTAATATAAAATGAAGATGTTTTGTGATATCGCCCTTCGACAAGTGAACCTCCTGTTCCCTTGCTATAACCAAAATGAAACGAAAGAAAGAATCTTTAATATTGACACATGAAAGAAAGAACATCAGAAGATGAAAAATGAAAGCCGACCTTTCAAAATTTTAGCTTTGAACGTTTGAAAATTGCCATACGGTAACATTAAAGAGTCTCATTTTACAAGATATTTTTTTATTAATATAACTGACAGACCGATAAAAAAATAAAATTTTCTTTTCTGTTGTTCACTAAAACATTGAAATAATAGTTGATAGTAAGAAAGTAAATGAATGAAAGAATAAAAGAGTAACATCGCGGCACAAAACAAAAACTTAAAAAAAAAAAGATTAAAAGTAAATTTGTCCTTCAACTCGACGACCGTAGTAGTATTGGTGGGGTAAACGTCACGTCTACGTAAAATCATAGCAGCTGTATGACCTTAAAACAAGAGGATTGTCTTTTATGTCGCGTGCTCCTAGTTTGAAACAATGGAACCGGTGTGAACTTGTTTTTGGTACATCTATAAGTGGAGAGAGAGTGTGTTAAAAATGTGACTTGGTGGGGAAAGAGTGGGGGGGGGGTTGGAATAAAGAAAAAAAACGCGTTAATAAAAAGTGAGCGACAACTTTCTGGCTATACTATCATTTTATGAAAGAAAAGTTAGATTTGAGATATAAATGAAGTGTGTATTTTTTTTTTATGGGAAGTGGAGGGTAGGGTAAACAGACGTACGTGTGGGCGATGTGAAGCAAAATATGACAGGGAGGGAGGGAAGAGGTGTTGACATACGTCATTAGTCCGGAAACTGCGGTACGAAAAAAAAAGGTTAGGCATTGTTGTTAAATAAAAAGAAAATAATTCGTATCGTTGACGTGATTGAAACATGTCCATAAACTGGTCTCACTAGCTAATTCAATATACATAGATGCTAATGCTTAATAAATATGTTATAATTCATTATACCTCTTTCGTAAATTAAAATGACTTGTTTATTATGCCACTGTTATGCTTTGATATTATGACATATTAGTTTGAATACAAACAATTGTATTATATTGTGTCGATTAAAATGTGCGTTAATTTGCGATTAAAATTTGTAATCATGCGTTAATTTCGATCAATTTTTAATCGAACAGCAGCTCTAAAAAAAAACCCATATTTGCCAGATTGTGCTACTAAGAGCTACAAGACAGACTTCAAGTGTAGCAAAAATAAATACATTTATGTGCATAGGTTTAAACGATCTAAAACTGTCACGGCAAGCAGTTGCCTGCGGGCCAAGTTCAGCCCGTCTGGCTGTTTGATTCGGCCCTCAAAATTTAAATATATTAAGTTTTACGTAATATAAGCTTCCCACCCATCTCCTCTTGACAAGATCTCTATTTCAAACTTAAGAACCAAATGTGGCCAGCGCTTCGACCATTTTGCCCATCCCTAGGCCTAAAATTAGTTGTCCTAATTTTAAAAATTGGGTCCAAAAACATTAAAAACACCCTTAGACGAAGAAGAGAACTCATGACATTAGATAAGCCAGTGGATGGGAGGGAGGGTGGGGTTGAGGGGAGGTAAACAAGGGAAATGGAGCGGAAGTTACAGATGATTGATTTTTCCTTTCTTATTGAATGTCCAGTGGTCAATTTGTTGAGGTGATTTGTATTACTGCTTTCGCTGCTGATGTGTTTGACCAGGAAGTTAACAAGGCAGAAGCGGAGCAAATGAAAAAAAATTAATATCTGAGGACATTTGTCTGTCTGTCTGTCTGTCTGCTTCTATGTATGAATGAATTTACGTATGTTTGTATGTATGTCAGTATGCATGTATGCATTCATGTATGTATGTATGTATGTATGTATGTATGTATGTATGTATGTATGTCTTTATCTATATATGTATGTATTTATCTATGTATGTATGTATGTTTGTATAAATGTAAGTATGTATGTACGTATGTATGCTTCTATATGTGTATGTTTGTATGTATGTGTGTGTCTATGTGTGTCTATGTATGTATGTATATATGTGTGTTTGTGTATGTGTGTATGTATTTATGTTTGTATGTATGTACGTGTGTGTGAATGTATGTATGATTGTGTATACGGTTGGGTTTGCTCAGTTTGCAATTGAAGGTGTATTGATGTGATCTTGTACATATCTAAGTTTGTATGTTTGTTAACACATAAAATGTATTTATTTGTTTGTGTACATATTTCTGTATGCATGTCTGTCTCTATGTTCGTTTATATGTGCGCCTTCACGTATTTATATATCACACCTACAGAAGTTTTATATATATATATTCTGAAGACCAATTATATCTATTAGCGATAGATGAGTTCAGAAATATTAAAAAATATATGAATCTTATTTTAAGAAAAGAAATGATATTTCATATATATTGTCCAACTTAAAAATATTTCGAAATTTACATTTTTTTGAGGTTCTATTATTGATTTTTTTTAATCAAACCGCAACAAACTGATCTGTACGTATGTGTAAACAATCAACATCCACGTCACAAACAAGTCATGCTTGGATGGATCACAGCTTCAATCGTTATTTTTATAATAACAGCTCACAGTAAAACCTAAAATCACTTCCTGTTTTCCTGTCACACAGCTCACTTTAAACACCTCCCCCCACCCTCACCCAGCTCCCATCCCCACTCAGCAGCAAGCTGTCATTTACTTTGATACTTTGTTTACATACAAAACGGAAAGGGGGAAAGGTTGATGGTAGAGATATAAATAATCCTCACCCACATACTTACACTGTCCCCACCCCCCCCCACCCCACCCCCTATTGATACTCTCAAAACTCCTTAGATCCTTAGAGTAATAAAGCTTGAACTAATTGGGCAACAGGTGTACTTTAATTCAAAACAGGGTGTACTTCAGTTGAAAATAAGGTGTACTTCAATTGAAAACAAGGTGTACTTCAATTTAAAACAAGGTGTACTTCAACTGAAAACAAGGTGTACTTCAATTGAAAACAAGGTGTACTTCAACTGAAAACAAGGTGTACTTCAACTGAAAACAAGGTGTACTTCAATTGAAAACAAGGTGTACTTCAACTGAAAACAAGGTGTACTTCAATTCAAAACAAGGTGTACTTCAATTCAAAACAAGGTGTACTTCAATTGAAAACAAGGTTTACTTCAATTGAAAACAAGGTGTACTTCAATTGAAAACAAGGTGTACTTCAATTGAAAACAAGGTTTACTTCAATTGAAAACAAGGTGTACTTCAATTGAAAACAAGGTGTACTTCAATTGAAAACAAGGTGTACTTCAATTCAAAACAAGGTGCACTTTAGTATTAAGGGTTTCCAAAAGTCTCTGCCTAGTGCCCCAAAAAGATTTAAACCGGTTCTGACTGTAAGCATACCGTAGGCTATGAACAGGGACGTCAGTACGGCTATGGCTTTGGGGAAGGGTGGGGTGGTGGATCGTCAAGGGAGCCTGAACTATGTTTGGGTGGTTGGGGTGTTGTTGTTGTTGTCTTTTGTCGTCTGCAATGTTTTATATGACGTAAACACAAAGACACTATCAATCAGTTTTACCTACCCGGTGGTATAGGGTCCAGTCACCATAACAAAAATGTCTCGTGGTTCCTCCACAGCGATTGCACACATGACTGAGGAAGAGAAGAAAAAAAGAAAGCACTTATAAAAAAATAATAGCAACGAAGACGCTTTAATTTAGTTGTCGGTAACAGAAACCTGAGATAAACATTTCATTCTGTCATTTTGGACTAACAGATGTGGGTGGGAACAAACTTTAGACAGCTTATAAAAATCTAACAATAGCATGGTCTATATTCTGCTGTTGTCTTATTTACCAAATGATTTACCAATGATATTATATGCACTCCGACTATAAAATGTAGAAAGCTAGTTGGTTAATGTCAAACCATTCTATATTTGATTGGCCAAGCATTAAAAATATCTTCTGGCGCGTTATCAATTACAAAAAAAAAATAATAATTCACAAATATCGATGGCAATATATTTGATACTTGGTATAACTATCATTGCTGAGCTTATGTAATGTGATAGTTTTGTCTGCAATTTTTTCATACTCGCTTTTATGTGTGTGTGTGTGTGTGTGTGTGTGTTTGTTATATTTTGTTCTGTAAACTTGTCTAAAAGTTTCATTTTATACATTAAATTGTTTATTTTTAGCAATCACAATATTTTTTAAAATCTATGTGGCCGTTAAACAATCACGTGTCCTACTTAACCGAATCAAAGTTAAGACTGTCACGGATGGAGTGGTGGACGTACTGCCACTGTGGGAGGGGGTGGGAGTTGTCACTGGGAGAGGGAGTGTGAGTTGCCACTGGGGTAAAGGGTGGGTATTGCCACTGTGGGAGGGTGTGGATATTGCCACTGAGGGAGGGAGTGGGTGTGGCAGGGACGTGAAGTACATCAGCTTACTCCCCCCAACTTCAAGTCAGGAACCCTCCCAATTAAAGCTGTGTGGACTTGTGGGACGACTTAGAAACAAATTTCACCTGCGAAAATTCCCCAAAAGGTTCTCACCGAGGATCGAAACCAGAACTCTTAAGTCGAAACAGTCGAGTATCTACACCACTCGGCCATCCGTCCCACATGGGGCCGTAATGGTTTCTTAAATTTGAAAAAAAAAAAGGCCGGACGAGAACAGATGGATGAAATCTTGGTATGACCAAAGTGTAAATTAAACGTTCACGACATAACACGAAAGTGTGGGCCCCCCCCAGGGCCGGATCAAAAATCTTAACGGCCCCGTTCTTGGGCTAGGTGTGTCTGAAGTATCACATTGCTGTTCCACAGTCGCTTACAGCTCTGGGCAGTGAATCATGAGTGAACGTCAACAAACAAAGCTATCGGTGTGGTTTGAAGGTGCAAAAAAAAAATAAAATAAAAATGACCTAATCAAAGCAATGGGCCGGCCCATTCATTGCTCCGGGAGAGGGGCGGGATGGTTGGGGCGAACACTGAGACCTCCAAGCTTATTTAACTTCTTGTGAATTGGTAACACAGCCCAACAAAAAAAAATTTTTGCGAGTTGCCAAGAATGTTTGAATGAATTTATAGCAATTCATGGGTGCTGATTTCAAAACTGCCACTGCTTTTGCTGAATTGGCTCTAGTTTCTGAGATATTGGACACCCTTGAAAATATGATTGTACCCTTTGTGTAAAACAAATGCAATAAGTTTGGTGTCTGTTGTTTAATTTAACTATACCAAGTTATAACTTTGTTTAGTTTTTTCTCTTTTATAGCTGCTTTCTACAGACATCATGAGTTCATCACGAAGATGCTGCAAACATAATCCGAATGTATTCTGTTACATCTGTGGAGAATACATGATTGAAAAGCAAAGAAATATAATCGAATTTGTGCAGCAGGCATATTTGGCTTATTTCTGTAAGAAGCTGGGAGACCAAGACAAGTCTTGGGCTCCCCATAAGGTCTGCAAAAACTGTGCGGAGAGCCTACAGCAGTGGACAAATGATGAGAAGAAAAGTCTAAGTTTCGGTGTACCAATGGTATGGCGAGAGCCGAAAGACCATTTTGGTGATTGCTATTTTTGTATTGTGAATGTTAAAGGCTTCAATCGCCACAAGAAATCTAAGTGAGATTATCCTGATCTTGAATCTGCAAGGAGACCAATTGCACATAGCAGTGAAGTTCCTATACCAGTGTTTAGAGCTTTCACCATCAGACTCTGACGAGGGGCAAAATCTGGAGTTTTTGGCAGGTGAAAAAAGTGGAAGCGATTATGAAGGAAGTTCTTCAACACCTCAACCATTTAGTCAAGAAGAACTCAATGACCTGATACGATACCTAAATATGCCCAAGCAAACATCTGAGCTTTTAGCGTCCAGGCTCAATGAAAGAAATTTTCTCAAACAAGAATTTTAAAAATTTCTTATCGGAAAAGAGAAGAGTTTCTTCTTCCATATTTCAGCCAAGAGGAAGATCTTGTTTACTGTAATGACATCCTTGGATTTCTGCTCCAAATGGGACTACAAGACTACCATTCCGAAGACTGGCGTCTTTTTATAGACAGTTCCATCAGAAGCTTGAAATGTGTTCTGATACACAATGGTAACCGTTACGCATCTCTTCCTATTGCTCACTCAACAACACCTAAAGAAGAGTATGAGAATATCAAAACAGTATTGCAGAAAGTCTGTTATTATGAGCATCAGTGGTCAATTTGTGTTGATCTAAAAATGGTAAACTTCTTGCTTGGGAAGCAGTCAGGATACACAAAATACCCGTGCTTCATGTGCCTTTGGGATAGCAGGGCAAGGCAAGATCATTGGACAAGAGTGGCATGGCCTGCAAGGGAAACCATGACTGTAGGTAAAGAAAATATCATCAACAAGCCACTGGTTTACAAAATAAGATCATTCTCCCACCGCTTCATATCAAATTAGGTTTAATGAAACAATTTGTTAAGGCTTTGGGATTTTTGACGGTCCTCAGATTCGAAAACTCATTAACGATCAAAATTTTACAGATTTCACGGATCACCTTGAAGCTTCTTCATGGAACAGTTTTGTTTCAGTTGTCAGGAACTTCTTAGGTAATAACAAAGCAGAGAATTACGAAAAACTGGTACAAGATATGCTCGCTAACTTCAGAAACATTGAAGCAAATATAAGCACCAAGGTACATTACCTGCACAGTAATTTAGACAAATTTCCAGGTAACCTTGGGAACTTCAGTGAGGAACAAGGCGAGAGGTTCCATCAGGATATGAGGGTGATGGAGGAGAGATATCAAGGAAGATGGGACATACATATGATGGCTGACTACTGTTGGAGCCTCCAGCGCAATGGCCCCAACGACACACACAAAAGGAAGTCGAGCAAACAGCGATTTGCTAATGCATTACCATAGACAATTAACATATTAATTAATTAATTAATTAGACACAATTGGTTTTCGATATGAAGGTGTTTTCTTCTATAACACTATTACACATATTTTTGAACAAATTTCTGCATGACTATTAACAGTTTAACTACTATTTGTTAGTATACTAGTTTAACTTATGCAATTCTTGACGATTTTCAAACACGGTGCATACATTATTTAATTAATTTTGATTATCTTGTAAAATAGAGCCAATCTAGCAAAAGCACTTACATATTCTAAATCAGCATGGTTGACTTTGTATAAAATGATTCAAATATCACTGGCAACGAAATCACTGTTTACCAGTGTAATCTAGGGCATTGCCTGATTAACGATAAAACTGCGTTGTTTGTTCCGTAAGTGATGCAGAATCAATCTAGAATACAGAGATTCCATCTTTACTAGTCTTTGTACTGAAGGTGTTTGTTCACATCCAGGAATACAATAAAAATACATTTTAATTTTATTTTACTCCACTTTCTTATCGACTATTATTTAAATTCAATGTCGTATAATTTCATGTGGTGTATACAACTTATTTAATTGTAAGCAAAAAATAATAATAATAATAATAAAAGGTGTTAAAATTATTAGGAGGGGGGGCTGTCACCTGGTTCCCAGATTTCCCGGGCAACGCCGGGCATTACTACTAGTATCTATATATCAATATATCGGAAGTCATCAAGTGTGACTTATATTGAAGAATGAAACCACAGTGAGGCCAAAGCCATCTGATGGCTACATTCATCTTTAAGCAATGCCAACTTTTTGCTTTACATTCGAAAAAATATTTCTAATCTTAAGATACATAAAAATCAAACAAACAAACATTCTAAGTCAAAATCGGATTTAAATTTAATCCCAACTAATTCTCGGCCGATTGAAGGTTAACGAAGTAATTTAAGAATTGTTGATAAACTCAGGTTGCCTAGCAACGGGAAAATGACCTTGAACTCCCTCGCCTACCACGCCTCCTACGATACAGACGTCAAATTATGTTTCTTTTCTTTTTTCTGTTTTTTTTTGGTCGCTTTATCGATCCAAAAGAAAAATCACGTGGGCAGCAGAGCAGAGCTGGCCATCGGTTGTGGGTCTAAATCTAAATTTAGACCAGCCGGGGCGTCTTTCAATTTATGGATCTGTATCCAATCAAAGTTCAATTGTGTCATCACTGATATATATATATATATATACACACACAGACATATATCTATATGTTAGAGGCGTTGCGAGGGGTGGGCAAGAGAGAGCGTCATCATGCCCATGGCGCTACTCACAAAGGGGCGCCAAAAGGTATGCTTTACATATAATATTACGTGGTTTTCGAATGTGGGAGGGGGGCGCTAAAAAAAGTATTAAAAAGATTGTTGTGCCCCGGGGCGCAAGTTAAGCTCGCTACGGAACTGATATATGTTTCAACCCATCCCGCCCACCCACCCCCTTTCGCCCAACACCCCCCCCTCATCCATTTCTTAGTCCACATTGTAATACTATGAACCAAGCCTCCCACAACAGTTCCTTAAGTTTACAACCAGGACTAGATGTCAATTGATCGATTTACTTATCTTTGTTTTTATTTCTCTTAAAACACAAATAAATTAAAACGAAGAGAGTTTTCCAAGAAACAGATGATGTTAGTTTCAGAACTTCATGTGTACTGAATAACAGAATGATACCTTGGTCGATCCCGTCACACCTACACACATACACATATGAAGGAAACATAATTTCCTGTTTTGTTTTTTAAATGAAGCGATTCAAATAATTTTAATTCTATTTTCGTTTCATAATTATAACCTCGTTTAGTTTTGATTACTCACCACATTGATATAGAGAGAAATGCTTATCAAACGGTGACCCTTAAGTGAAAACAATTTCATCTTTTTAAATATTTTTTTTCGCATTTTGTTACATAACTTAACTAGCATAGACAGATGCAGAGTGTGTATCTGCAGAGTGTGTATCTCTGTGTGTGCGTGTGATTGTGTTTGTATGTGAGAGAGAGAGGGGGGAGAGGTATAAAAAGATATATAAATAGATAGATAGATAGATAGACAGAGAGGGGGAGAGAGAGAGAGAGAGAGAGATTATCATGCTACATTTTTGTAACAGTAAAAACGTCCTTGTAACAAATACAAAATATGTTACTGCCTACACACCACTCGACACCACAAGGCTTCCTTACCACTAACAAAGGGCCTCTTACCATTAACAAAGGGCCGATCATTTCTAGCAAAGGGCCACCCTCCACTAACTAAAGTTCCCCACGATTGGCTAATGACCACCATCACTAACAAAGGCCCCATCTCTCACATAGTGGCCCCTAACCCTGGCAAAGGCCCTCTTATTTGTAAAAACAAAGGGGGCGCCCCATCATTGACACGGGTATTCCACACAGGACGACAATGTCCGACCTCCCACCACCTTAAAAAAATTGAAATCAATCAAATCTCATGCCGCACGGGCCCCAAATTTACTTTTACCCCAGCTCTAGCAACAGGGGGCCCACAAAATATCTCAAATTCTTCCTCAGGCCCCCCCCCCCCCAGATTTTTTTTAAATCCTCTGATCAGGTAAACTCTCCAATCTACAGCTAAATGTTCTGGAACGCAATCCGGATTACCGAAAAAAACCGAAAATTCCCGGAGCTGTATAATCCAATGCCCCATCCGCATGAACACAAAACACCTACAGTTTGAATTTGTGTGTTTAAAAAAAAAATGCACACAAAATGTATCACATAGTTGGTCATTTTTTCGTGCAAATAATTATTTTTAAAACGAAGCCTTATAATACGAAGTTCACTTATAATCACCAACCGGATAGAAAGATGAATGTTAATTGAATTAAGGGTGTGTATATTTTTTAATGAAGATTTATTTTTTCTCTATATTATCAGGACATTTACATGTAAACTTAAACGTCAATTTCAATGACGTCATATATTTAATTTTTTTTTTTTGGTTATCATTTTGTGTACTTTTGTGTATTCTCTTTATTGATTTGAAATATTCATTTTTTATCTAGACACAGACAATACATATAATTAGAAATGTTTATAACTTTTTAATAATATTCTATAGTGAGCATTGAAAAATTCTATCACTGTTATTAAAACTCATAATAACATTTCTGTCTGACCAGCTTCAGTATTAATAACAAGTGTCACTATTGTTTATTTATTTTCCCAGCTTTCTGACGAAAATGGCGCACCATAAAATTAATGAACGTCAAAGGAGCTACTACATTGGATGAGACAATCCTGTGAAGTGCAAACCTACAGTGACATACGTACTATAGATAAATTAAATAAAACCTACATAAAACAAAAGGCACCTGTACTTTCATTTCAAGCTGAAGAAAAAAAGATGAGAAATGTTCTACATTTAAAGATAAATATTTGAAATGACATTTCATGTACTTCATAAATGATTTATTTCCCCTGTTTGAGAATATATAATAAATAATTTCGGAATAGTACAACATGAGCTAGGCGATTTGATTTAAACAAACATTAATAAAAAAGGATTTTGCGTGTGGTTGGTGGTGTGGAAGACGGCGGTATTAGTTATCTCTGTAGGTTTAAAAAATGTTATTAAATTAACTTTGTTATTTATTTATTTATTTGTTTCTTTATGTGTATGTGTGCGTTTTTTTTAAAATCTATTATAACTATCTCCTTGCACTCGGTGGTACGCTATGAAAAGGGAATTCCCGAAGACCAGCGCACCTTATAAATTTACGTATTATTGGTTAGTTGTAATATGAGAATTTTTATACAACTTTGTACAGGGGAAAAACGGAAGATGCGGTGGTGGCTTTAGTCAGTGAGGGGTGCAGTTGGTTACTTTAACAAATATAGGGATCATTGTTCAGTATAGGACCATAATTTATCTTATCCTCACCTCCACAGATCTGAATGAAGAATTATTTTTTTTTGTATAGGTTAGAACCCGTTGAGTTCACCATGATATATAGCCTATGTAGGGGCCTACTTGTTCGTAGCTACCAATACAATATGTTGATGTCATAAATTTTTCTTATTATAATTAATAAACAAATCGACATTAAAGTTAATGAATGAAATATTAAAATGACAACTTCGTCTATGAGTATTGTGACCCCTATTCCCCTTTGTGTCTGGTCACGTGATTACATTGATTATTTTGGCTAAACCAGTACTAACTACAATATTCTATAGACAATTTTGGCCCGGTTTTTGTAAGGTCCTTTCTACGTCCTCGCCATGTCCTTGGAATATAATGACCATGAAGGCACCACGGTGGATTTTTAACTGGACTCTCTGGGACTTGAACTTGCAACTCTGCACAATGCCCATCGGAATCCTTACCTCCAGTGGCATCGAGCGAACTCAGTGGTTCTCGAGTTGGGAGAGTGGGGTGACGGGAAGAAATGTCCGCTGTCAGATGGAGCGGTCGTCCAAAACTGACCCGTGGTGAGGGCTCACGAGAATCGAGTAGGCACTAATTTGCCATTTTCGCACTGGGCATTGTCCTATAGGTGCGTACTTTGGAAAGTTGAGGCCCAATGCGATTCATTTCGCCGACACTGCAGAGAGGTTGAGGAGATCATGTTCTATTCGAGTGCCCCAGGCTGGCGGACCATAGGGTGGACCAATCGGGTAGCTTGATCCCTTGACCTTTACGGGAATTCCCAGATGTTGAGGGACACGGCGAGTTTGATCTCCCTGGCTCTGAGAGACTCAGCCAGCAGTTATCACTGATAGGGTTCAAAGGGAGTGGCATCGAGATCAAACATCATCATTACAGGGACATTACTTACAGCAATTTGATTGGTCAAGGTCTTATTATTGTAAGAACATCAGTGGCGTAGCGAGGGGGGGCAAGGAGAGAGAGAGGCATCATGTCCCTGGTGCTACTGACACAAGGGCGCCAAATAGTATATTTTACATATAATATTATATTTTTGCGAATGGGGGGGGGAGGCGCTAAAATGGTATTGTGCCCCGGGTGCGAGTTAAGCTCGCTACGCCACTGAAGAACATTAACACATTTTGCCTGTTCTCTTGAATCGTCTCAATACACAACGTAATGCGACAAAACTAAAACACTAAAACAATTAATAACAATAACTCAAACGCTTTAACAAGTCGACATACAGATATGTGACCAGAAGTCACCATTAACGGTATCAAAAAGCTGTCTTTGACAAGTCTGATGTCCAAAATGCGGCGAAACAAAGCCATGACACGTTAGCGCGTGATTTTTTCTTTGTGTACTGTGATGTAATAATCAGTCTGACGCCTGCCTGGTCACGTCAGTGTCGGTCTGTCGGAGAAGCGGGTGGGACAGACGTCATGCCAACTCTGCTCAATGTTTTAGTTGGAGCCAGTTTAACAGGTTAGCGACGTATTAGTGTTTGCCAATTATCCCAATATTGAGTGAGGTTAACGACCCCGTAACTAAAAGTCTTTGCAGTTGGCAGCTTCACAGCGTTAATGACACGGCCAGTGGATAATTAGAATCAGAGGCATGCGCTAATGAAGATGATTGGGGGCGAGTCGCCCTACAAGTAAAACCATCAGATGTAGCACCCAAGGCAATAAATAATCACGTCATTTTTTTTTTAACGAGAAGGGTTGGGGGTGGGGGGGGGGGGGTGGAAGGCGGCCATTTTGAAATATTCAATAAAATTAGATTTTCCCAATACTATGCAAGTCTACGCTATTCTCCCAATTAAATGTTGTTTCCTTTTTTTAAAGTTTAAAATAAAGTCAGATTTTGTTGAGAATGCCATTCCCCTTAAGGCATCAGCAGTTGAGGGCAATATCCTGCCTTCCCCCCACCTACCCAGGCACGCCGAGAGGAGGGGGTGAAGGGGGGTTCATTGCCAGGGGGCCCGCATCTGTAAGGAGGACCGGCCGCCCCGACCATGTCAATTTTTTCTCGACTCATTGTTTATTAAGGGGCCCGCAAAGATGTCCTGCCCTGGGGCCCTTGTTGGCTCTCGGCGCCCCTGCCCCCCTACCCTCTTCCTTCTGTAATCTCGCTGTCACCCGCGTCTTTCATTGTTCCCGTCTCCACAAACAATATAGGGGATATCATAACTCGTGGGCGTTTGGGGCATGACCGTATCGGGTCTCAAAATTTAAATATTCTGAGCACAAATCAAATGTGCGTAAAAAAATAAAATAAATGTTAAGTTCCCTAACAGGAAGTTGTCAGCCAGGGGCGGCACTTACTTAATTGCCCAGCCAGTGGGCGACACTTGTACTTTGCGGCCTTTTGGGTGCGGAGAAGAGATGCCGATTTCAGATGTCTTCCACGGCACCACTTGGTAGCCAAGGAGACAAAATTGTGTTTAATGCAAGTCATATTTTAAAACAAGTAACGGGCATAACCAAAAAGTCATATCGAGTAATACGTCATGTTTGATAACAAGTCGTATATCTCATTAATTAACAAACAGACTGCACATGACTACACGAAATGATCCATTTATTAGCTTGAGTCTCTCTATACAGAGTACAGACCATTTCCTATAAACAGGCAAACAAAGGACGATTGCTTAAAGCCCTCTGCATTTCAGAGTAAGAACTTGTGTAGGATTGTATTTTTGCAACCCTGAATAAAGGGCGCTTTGAGCACTCGTAACGGTCCTTGCCGTTAAAATGGCACTGTTATTAGGGACTCGAAATCAACTTTGCCCAAGCAACCCCTAACACAACCTTTTCATGGGCCCACAAACTACCTATACCAGGGGTCAGGAATGTACCTTTACCGAGGGCGGTGAAATGTATCTTCGTGCAGGTATGCCATATTACCTATGCCGAGTGTCCCCAAATGATGATCGCCTTCCTGGGGTCCCCAAATGATCGCCTTCCTGGGGCCTCCAAATGTTCACCTTCCTTAGGCCCCAAAATGTTCGCCTTCATGGGCCTCCAAATGTTCGCCTTACTGGGGCCCCAAAATGCACGCCTGAGGGCCCCCAAATGTTCACCTGTCTAGGGCCCCAAATGTTCGCCTTCCTGGGGACCCCAAATGTTCGCCTTCCTGGGGACCCCAAATGTTCGCCTTTCTAGTGCCCCCCAAAAACGTAAGTACGGCCATGAGTCCAAGGCTAGTGTTAAGTTTCCGAACTACGAAAATGGACTAGTTCATCACCCCCCCCCCACCCTATCTCACTAGCTTTACCGTCAGTACTACTCAGTACAGAGTATCCACAGGAAATAAAACCATTATATGCTTTAACATCATCTTAAGGGAATTCCCTCACGTGCTTCATGTTAATGTCGTTTGAAGGTCACGTCTAATACTGTTTTTTTTTTAAATGATATAAACGTATAATAAAGATAAATAGGTAATTCACCTGTGAATGACGTTTTGTGCCAGTCTCCGAGCCGGTTGACTGTAAATTGACCGATGACAGCAAATTTAAATCTAGACCGGCATAACTAGGGCATCCGAGAAAGACAAATTAGCTGAAGGTTCTTTTTTGCATGTATTGACACACTTTTAAAGGGACCAAACACGCGCGCGCACAGAAACACATCACTTAGATACGCGGTAGATCTTAGCGTGTGGTTAGATGACAACACATCACGAAGTTACGTGGTAGATGTTAGCGTGTGGTTGAAAGACAGCACATCACGTAATTACAACACAACCAAGACACACCCACATAGGAAATTTCCCATACAGAAGTAAAACAACACGGTAAAAATGCTGATTTCATTAGTTTAGGAAACAAATATACAAACTAGAGTAATGACGGCACTGACCTATGCATACATTTGCAATGCTCGCAGGGGAAACTGCAAATTTAGAGAGGAACATTGTTAGAATCCATTACCATGGCAACAATTCGCCTTGCTTGGAAGAGTGTTTTTTTTTTTTTAAACTTTCCAGACATTAATTGTAAAAAAAAAAAGTGGATTGGGGGATACAGTGGCGTAGCCAGCTTAACTCGCGCCCGGGGCACAATACCTTTATAGAGCCCCCCCCCCATCATTCGAAAAACCATATAGCCTAATATTATAAATAAAATATACCATTTGGAGCCCCTTTGTGAGTAGCGCCCGTGCATGGTGCCCCCTTTTTGCCCACCCCTTCTTCTCACTACGCCACTGGTTGGATTTCGAATATTACCGTGCATTGAGCACAAGAAACACATAGACAAACAGATAGACAAACACACAGACAAACACATAGAAAAACACATAGAAAAACACATAGAAAAACACATAGACAAACACACAGACAAAGACATAGACAAACACACAGACAAACACATCGACAAACACATAGAAAAACACATAGACAAAAACACAGACAAACAGATAGACAAACACATAGACAAACACACAGACAAACACACAGGCAAACACATGCACAAACACATAGACAAACACATAGACAAACACATAGACAAACACATAGACAAACACACAGACAAATACACAGGCAAACACATAGACAAACATACAGAGAAACACATAGACAAACACATAGAAAACACATAGACAAACACATAGACAAACACACAGACAAACACACAGACAAACACACAGGCAAACACATGCACAAACACATAGAAAACACATAGACAAACATACAGAGAAACACATAGACAAACACATAGAAAACACATAGAAAAACACATAGACAAACATACAGAGAAACACATAGACAAACACATAGAAAACACATAGACAAACATACAGACAAACGCATGGACAAACACATAGACAAACACATAGAAAAACACATAGACAAACAGATAGACAAACACATAGACAAACACATAGACAAACACGTAGACAAACAGATAGACAAACACATAGACTGACAGATAGACAAACACATAGACAAACACATAGACAAACAGATTGGTAGAAGTGTTGGACAAACCCCCCATTTATGTTAATTTGCTACCAAGGCCAAAAAAATAATTCTTGCCCCACCACCCTTCTACCTCTATCATGGGACCAACATGATAATCATTCATTTTTCGGGGGTTGGTGTTGGGGCTCCTTCCACAGTCATTGGGAGGGGTGGGCGGTATGCATAAGTTCGTTAAGACAACTCTGCTTGCTACTTATAAACACGCTCAATATGTTATCAGTAAAGTATTCACCCCACATCTTAAAGTATAACTGTGACAGACTGTCACTCATAGTTATACTTGAGATGTATGGTGAATCAGAGGTATAAATAGGGAGGGAGGGAGGAAGGGGGGGTCCAAATTTAAAATTAACCCCCGGGCCCCAGCTTGAGGTGGGCCCCCAAACATTTTTTTTACATTAAAATTTCAGTACGTTTTCTCATGTCATGATGTCAAATGTCAAAATGATGGGGCTCCCAAAAAGGCCGAGTCCACCCGGGCCTCCCAAATCCCTAGGTTCGGCACTGTGGTGAATAGTCTATGAATAAGAGCTACATGGCTTGCAAGTTGCACTAGTGCAGCGCTACAGGCTTCAGCCGATTTGTTTTTGTTGAAGTGAATGTTGCTAAGTAATAAAAAACGACACGAAAGATAAAACAAAAACTAAGACATAGCATATACAATATCTATACAGAGCGCGCACATACACACACCCGCGCGCACACACATAAATATACTAGGATATAGAGAAGTATAATTAAACTGAAAGACACGAAAATAGAAATACATTTTTACTAATTTCATCATTGACATTTGAAATCATCAGAGCATTAAATCCGTTAATAGCATAATCTCTCTCCCCCCCTCCCACACCCCCCATCCACCCCTCAATTTAAATTTTATGACTCCCCATGCTGAACAAAGGTATAACTTATACATCCATCTTTCGTCTCGTCTCGGTAGATTAAACGTTCATTGAAACATAAATCTTCTCTACATCCATTGGTTAAAAAAAAAAATAATAATATCTCACGACCTTGACTTTTCCCGTGTACCTCCCACCACAACAGTCCACGCGCAGATCATGCGCCCAAGTGAGCTTTCCACGCACTGAAGCGTCAGGACCGCATGCAACTGTGGATGGTGCTTTAAGGACAGATTTACAGATTATTACTTACTAGGATTAGCTAATTAATCACCACGTCTACATAAGAGCACGTTTATCTATCTATCTAAAACACGGATATATTTAATGATATAAATCACCTCATTTTGTGCATCGCATGAATCATTGCTTTTTACACAAGTCATCAAAATGATTAACTCTTTTGAAAACCATATTACTGTATTTAGTTACTCATCAGTTCTATTTTAGACGCATAACCATTTAAAATAAAGGAAACATGAGAGAATATTAAAATGGCTTTGATGGTGTTAGGCTTACATGTTTTGTATACATTTTATCCTTAACAGGTCTATGGGGTAAATTGGTCATTCTAGTGTTTATGCACGACCGTCATGTTTTGAATAAATTGTCTTAACAGGTCTATGGGGTAAATTGGTCATTGTATTGATGTTACTTGATGGTACAGACAAAAACCATCATGCTACACAAATCATATTCATATTAATTACTGTAGGTGAGACATTCATGAACCAACCACCATCTACTCAACTCGTAGGTCAGCAAGTGCACTCGGCTCAAGTGGCATGAGACTGGCCAGGTCATCTGGAGGACAAGTTGAAACCCACTCGGTGTGGTCCGACCGTTTTGCTTGAGCAGCTCCCCCCCCCCACTTCCTCTTACTTTAAAAAAAAAATAAGTCAAAGGTCAAGTCAGCGATTCTCAAATTAGCTCAATGACACCACCCGCATCTGTAAAAAAAAAAATAGTTTGAGTTCAAAATGTCGAGTTGTCGAGTAATTAAAAAAAATTGACCAGATTACCATATATGTGTAGTTAATGTAGTCCACTAAATCCATATTTCACTTTGTGTAAGGGGAGGTGGGTGGCACAAAGGCAGATACGAGGTCAGGGGTCATGTTACCTTCCAGAGAAAGACAGCGATGAAGAATAGATAAAACCATAAATATAAATATTAAATAATAGCGGTCTCGCTTCTGCCTTATATCGAAAGTAGAAATCGAGAATTAAAAATGGCTTCTTGTCGGCGTCTCGATTCGATAAATGTCTTTTTTTTTTAAATTATAGTTTTGAATAGTTTCTGCGGTTTTCAAACATGAACCCCAAAGGCCAAAATGATTCTTTTTGTGTATTTCTTAAGCAAACTGCATCTTTTAATTGTAATAAAATTATGAACAAATTCGATTTGTCCGAAACCAAAAATAACCTATGCAAAGGTTCGCAGGGTACAGCTAGTATAGATTCACTTTTACTCTACAAAACGACTGATACAAGGGCACTAAAAGAATGAGCTTTACTTTAAATCTTCCATCAATTCAATCAACGATGTCCTGGCATCAACACTTCTATTACATGGCCTGTGGGTCCCGGGTTCGATCTCCTGTTAGGACCGATTGATTTTTCAGATAATGGTTAAAGTCCTCATTATATCTCCCGTGGTGCCTCCATGGCCACTGTACTATCGTCGAAGTTGTAAATGAAACAAAGGTACTGTAAAAACCACCCCATTAGGGGTTTAAAAGATCTAAGGGGTATACATCTCATCCTTATAGGGGCATCACACTTCACACACCAGAGGAGTACCTAGTATGGGGGAGGGAGGGGCCTCAATTCGAAGTTCCCCCGGGCCCCAGCTAAATATTAAGTACATTCTATCATGTCATGGTGTCAAATGTCAAAATGTAGGGGCCCCCAAAGAGGCCAAGCCCCCTGGGCCCCCAAATCCCTGGGTTCGGCACTGTCACACATTATATTGTACAAAAACAAATCTATCCGTCTGTATGTCCATCTATCTGTTTATTTGTCTGTGTATTTTTTCTGTCTGACCGTCTGTCTATTTATCTATCCGTCAGTCTGCCTGCCTGAAAGTATGTCTGTCTATCCATCCTGCTGTCTTCGTGTTTTTTTTCTCTCTTTCGTTTGCACTACTCCATATTTGTTCATTATATTCCGTTCTACCAACACTACCACCACTGGTCCACCACCGTCGCTCTTTCTCTTTGACCTCTGTATGACCCTGTGATCCAGTCAAGGTATTCAAGCGACGTACAGTCGTTAGTCCCAATGTATGTGTGTCTGTTTATATGTTTGTGTGTGTGTGTGTGTGGATTGGAGGGGGAGTTAAAGTGGTTGTTACGCCAGGCTGTGCATCACACGGGAGGTCACGACCCAGGGAGGGAGAGAGAGAGAGAGGAGAGAGTATCATAAGGTGGGGGTTGTGGGGTGGGGGGGGAGGGTGGAGGCAGGGGAAGACACGTGAGGGTAATATGTGTATATGAGGTCAGTCAGTTCGTTTTGACAAGAATTATAATTTGTATTAAACAAAATTTAATACGTCAAAACTATGTATGATCTTAATGAACAATAATGGTTGAAAAATAAAATATTTCACTAAAAAGAAAACTTTAATTTTTGTGGCTCTCAACTGGCGAGCCCGTCGTTAAGTTCGCCCCTGGATTTTTTTGTAATGCCCTTTTCTACATTATTTCCTTTTACTATGATATGTAAAGGCCGTGGAGGAGCTACGGAGGAATGCAGTAACTACAGAGGCAACATCTCTAGCCCATAACTTACGACTAAATTTTAATTGAAAAAAGTATTATTAGACATTTGATAAAAAATTATATAATATAATAACAAAAATTAGTGATGTTGGGAACATGGGCGTCGCTAGGAATTTTTCAGGGGGGGGGGGGGCAAATAACTTTATGACATTTTTTTAAAATGTAACCTCAGCATATGAAGAGGTTGTATGGTTAGCACAACGCCCAGCCACCTTTACTTCCCCAACTTAAGTCAGGTACACACTTAAAGCTGGGTGGACTTGTGGGACGACTTTGAATCAAATTTCACCTCGAAAAATTTCCATGGTTCTTACCGAGGATCTAACCCAGGACGATAGTCGAGTATCTACACCACTAGGCCATCCTCCCCACTAAACACTTTATTTAGTCAAGTAAATAAGTTTCCGAAGCTCTTGGGATGCCTTAGGGCAATGAAATGTTTAAGTAGCGACAGCATAATGAGGAACGGAATGGCAAGCATAACACGGAAACGTGTCATATATTTATAAATTTTGTTAAATGCTCTATAGGAAAATCACAACAAAACAGGCGTAGGTTCAAAAACACATTTAATAATTTATATACAATCAACAATTACAATGGCCACTGTTCTACTCTGCCGGTTTCATCATCACAACTCTGTTGCTTTTACGTCACAAAATTATTGCTTTCAATACTTAAATTTAAAGGGTGCGCTGATCTACGGAGATTCCCTATTCATTGCGCACCACCGAAGGCAAGGTTGTGTTGTTTTAGTCCCAGGTCATATTTAAGTTTCAGTTTTTATTTCGTTTTTTTCTGTAATAATTTTAGTTTTCGTCTAGTTTTAGTCTTGCTTCTAATTTTAGTTTTAGTTTTAATTCTCGTTGACGAAAAGTCAACATTTTCCGTTAACGAAGGTTTTAGTTTTAGTTTTAATTCTCGTTGACGAAAAGTCAACATTTTCGTTAACGAAGGTTTTAGTTTTAGTTTTCGTGAACGAAAGCAACACTATATTTTAGTTTCACTTTTTATTTCGTTTTTTCTGTAATAATTTCAGTTTTCGTCTAGTTTTAGTCTTGTTGCTAATTTTAGTTTTTGTTTTAGTTCTCGTTGACGAAAAGTCAACATTTTCGAAGGTTTTAGTTTTAGTTTTCGTCAACGAAAACAACCCTAGAGCAAGGAGAGAGATATAACAATATTTTTTGCAAGATTATAATTATTTGTGCAAGAAGAGTTTAAGTCATTAAATTTATAAAGCCCTCCCTCGCTAATCTGTAGAACACTCCAAAATAAAATAATAAAAAAAAAAAAATAAACTGGAAGAATATTCGAGTATTAGAAAGACAGACATTAGAAGTAAAACGAGGTAGGGAAATGCCCAGGGCTGTATATCTGAGCCCAACCGAAGAGTGTATACTAATAATTAAAAAAAAAATCATGTCTACGACCGATGTATCATTAACATTTGACAATGTACTTCAGTAGACCTGGTACGAAATGAGCAACCAAACTAATTTTTTCTTTTTCTTCGTTTGAGACCATAGTTTTGGTTAATGACAAGATATTTCTTTTTTTTTTTAAATTTCCAATTTGGCTCAGACTTTGTGTGAAGGAGGAATAAAAAAAAACATATGCCAGGAAGAAAATGAAATGTAAAAAAAAAAGAAGATGGAGATTTTGGTTTAATCAGATTTGTCCGTATTTGGCAACTGAGATTAGAGGAAATAATTTGGAGAGCTATAAGTAGAAAGATAAATATAGGCCAAGGAACATTTTTTTATAAGGACGACATAAATGAAGCGAAATAAAAGATGGTATTTTAAAAATCACGTCGTTGATTTAATTTAAACGAAACGAATAAAAAGGCAAATATGATCAGG
>JAGDYQ010000064.1:3458858-3576230 GCA_021962125.1 Bulinus truncatus
TAGATACAAGATAGATAGATAGATAGATAGATAGATAGATAGATAGATAGATAGATAGATAGATAGATAGATAGATAGATAGATAGATAGTTTGATAGATAGATAGATATAGATAGATAGATAGATAGATAGATAGATAGAGATAGATAGATAGATAGATAGATAGATAGATAGATAGATAGATAGATAGATAGACTTTGCACCATCCTGCTACATTATAAATGTAAATAGCGACAACTTGTGGATCTCATTCTTTCACTAAATGTAGCATCAAACGTCTAACAGTGCTGCGGCCATAAAATCTGGGCCCTCCTAAAATATATGACTACAGGGACCCCACCCCCGAAATTACCAAATGCGACAGGGGGCCTTGACCAGTGATCATTTCGCCCCTTCCTCCATATGTGACGGGCCCGCACAATAACCCCGATTGAGAAATAATAATTAGCATCACAGCACATTAAAACTTCACATTTTTCGCTCATTAAATTGTATTTTCTTACAACCGAATAGAAACATTTATGAATGTATTATTGAAAAAAGCACGGTAAAAATACAAAACCATCTTCTGAAGCATCAGTTTGAAAACAAAATGCATATAATCAAATCTTGAAAAAGAATCGGAAATAAATAAGAGACAGTAACATTGCGCTCAAGCTATGGCACGCCCAGCTTCCTGTAAATACTGTAAATTTCAAAAATTTAACTTCTTACCTAATCTAATTAAAAGGTAAACACCTTAATAGAATGCAAATCTTTCTTTCAGTCAGGTGTCCAACGGTCATACATATTGAAATTAGCACACCTTCTTCTAACATACATATACATTCAAATGATAATAGCAAATGCCATAACATACATATACATTCAAATGATAATAGCATAAGCCAATCTCGACAAGACAAATTGTATCTGCCGCAGGGTGGCCTGCCCGTGTATAGAACCCTCTGACCTTTTGACATTTGTATTTTATTGCAAAATCATGTTTTAATGTTATTTTTTTACCCCTCACCTATCTGAGTGTGTCATCTATTTTAAGGGAGTCATGTAATGACGCCGTTGGCGTGATCCAAGTTTAGCGATGAAGTTGAGCCATCGACCTAACGTCATGTCCCTCTCTCGCTCTCTTTATCCATATCCGTCTCTAACATTTCCCGAAATCCTTTTGATTTCACCCAACAGAGCTCATTATAAAAAAGGTGTTTTAATATGGCTCATGTGCCCCCCCCCTTGAGATCCCTGTATAATTAGATTGTATCTGTTGTTTCGTAATTCAACTCTCTGCACTCCTTGCGATATGCGGGAGCTCGTTAGCTGTGAAATAATTATGTTTTAACGGGTTATGTTGGGACTCAAACACATAAGAGCCAATCCGGCTATCATTTCCAACTTCCATCAAGTCATCCGATCTACTTTTCGCAAATCCGCTGGGTCTCTAGTACTCTCAAAGCCAGACGCTACAAAAAAAAAATGCTCCCATCAGAATTCTTCGAGTTTGGAGGGTACAATGACTCCGCTCTTTTTCTGTATAAAAACAACAATATATGAATGGTTAAATAGCAAGGACCCTAATACTCGTGAGGCCCGAAGAGAGATGACCAGGACTGGCCTTTGCGTTAATGTAGTTATTCTTATCGGCATTCCCATCAATAGCATCAGATTTCCTTGAAGATGGGGCTTCTGACAATGGAGACCTTCTGAGAGAGAATGGCCCTTTGGCCCTTTGACAGTTGGAGCGTTTTAAAGAGAAGTAAGAGACCTTTTGAAGAGAGAGTGTGGACCTTCTGAGAGTGAAAATTTGACGCATTAGGCGTATGCCTAGTTGGTGCAATCTGGTGCACAGGATCCTAATTGGTGCAATCAGGTGCACAGGATAATCTCCGATGAAATCATTATTATGCAAATTTAGCAGCCGACTTAAAACAATTGTTCATACAGACACTCTGGACTGAGATTTTTAGAAATAGGCCACGAACGTGAGTACACATCGAAACATAGCACGCAGTCAGTCAGCTAGCTGCGAGCCAAGTTACTGCGTAGCTGCAATTACACAGCGAGAGATATACCGCGACTGCGTTCGAGTTTATCATATCGCGTTGTCCGATAATCTATGTTACCCTCAAGTATATGTTACACTGAAGTCTAGCTCACAAAGACACACAGATGGAAACGTATATGCACTTTGAACCAACACACACACACACACACACACACACACACAATCTTTAAAAAGTATAGACATACACACAACCAAACTCACGAACACACACACAAACAAACGTTTCTGGTGTCCGGTATTCGGGACATTAACAGGGGAAAACAAAAAAAAAACCAAAACGACGGTTCTCATTCATGTTTTAAAAGTAGAACGTCGTCGTTTACCCGAACGTTTAATGGCCGTAGCGTCAAACACCGGATCAGTTTTTTTTTGTCCACTTCCATGTACTGTGTATGAAAAAACGAAGGTGTACACTAGGGTGGCCCAAAATCATGTGGAAAAAAAAAAGTTTCTCACATCTAATGTTTGCGCCACTGCTCACACAGGACACCTAAAGGGCCAGTAACGGCTCTGGTTGTACGTTAATGTAAACTCAGCATAATTTGTGACCAAATTAAGAATCCTTGGCCAAACTCTTTAAACAAATATTTTAACAGGAACAAAAAATTTGGCTCATCTTTAAAAAAAAAACATATACGTGATAAACTGGTGCTCAGTTTACAGAGCTGATATCAGAGACCTGATTAGAGGAGAGAGGAGAGGAGAGGGGAGAGGAGGCCGTGACTGAAACTAGGAAGAGGAGACTACTATTCTTGTCAGTCTCTTGACCAACCTAGAACACGCCCCCAGGGATTGTTACAATACCTCCAATTCTAGCCCATTCTGACGGCGGTGTTGCCAGATTGCGATACTTTTTCTATAATTAGCTACGTTTCAAGGTCATATAGGCTACTACTAAACAAAAAAAAAAAACCGTTCCAAAGTAGCGCTAAATTATTGGTATTATTTTTTTGAAAAGCTATAAATGTAATAAACGTGAACTGTAATTTGTGCTCCATGTTTTAGGCTTTACTTTTGAGCTACTTTGGCCTAAAACATTCTGACAACACTTTCTGACGGTCCTGAATTAGAACCGGCTTTATAATCACGTGATTGTGGATGCGTTAGGGGTAGAATTTGGGCGGAGGGGTGTTGAGGGAGTAGGGGGGCGGGGGCTGATATCATTCAATCATTGAGACAAGGGCTACAAATGTGGACAAAGAGAGGTAGTGAGAAATGGTGTTACGTTATATATAACATTGCCCTTCTATAACAACATATCATATACTTTCGATTGACACCGATAGCTATTGTGTATTGAATGTGTTACCGTAGACTTACAAATACTACAATCTGAGAAAGATGACTTTTTATGGCTTTAAGGAAATGTGTGTGTGTGTGTGTGTGTGTGTGTGCAACGTGAACACAAGTAAGGAGCCTTTTACAATGGGGACCCTGGATACAGATATATGTTATAAAATGACTTAGATATTTAGGTGGGGAGGGGGTATCAGAGAACATCCCAGTCAGTCAGGGGTCCCTGGAAAGTGTTCGGGTTGCCCTTCCCTCGCGACGACCCTGATCATATTTGCCTTTTATTCGTTTCGTTTAAATTAAATCAACGACGTGATTTTAAGACACCATCCTTTATTTCGCTTCATTTATGTCGTCCTTATAAAAAAATGTTCCTGGGCCTATATTTATCTTTCTATTTATAGCTCTCCAAATTATTTCCTCTAATCTCAGTTGCCAAATACGGACAAATCTGATTAAACCAAAATCTCCATCTTCTTTTTTTTTTTACATTTCATTTTCTTCCTGGCATATGTTTTTTTCTTATTCCTCCTTCAGACAAAGTCTGAGCCGAAATTGGAAATTTTATTTTCAACCAACACCATGGTCTCAAACGGAGAAAAACAAAATTTTAGTTTGGCCGCTCATTTCGTACCTGGTCTACTGAAGTACATTGTCAAAATGTTAATGATACATCGGTCTTAGACTTGATTTTTTTTTTTAATTTTAATGTCTGTCTTTCTTATACTGGAATATTCTTCCAATTTATTTTGTTTTTTTTGTTTTTTTTTTGGAGTTTCTATAGATTAGAGAGAGCGAGACGGATGGTCGTGTGGTAAAGCACTCGACTGACGACCTGAATGTACCTGGTTCGATCTCCGGTGAGGACCAAGGAAATTTTTCAGGTCATTGCTTAAGTCCTCGCTATATCTCCCGTGGTGCCTCCATGGCCATTACACTATCGGCTATCGTGAGGGGTGAAATATAGGATCTAAGAGATTTCATCTCATCATTACAGGGACTTCACATATAGATTAGCGAGGGAAGGCTTTATAAATTTAATGGCTTAAACTCTTTTTGCACAAATAATTATAATCTTCCAAAAATATTGCTATAACTCTCATCATGCACTTGGTGGTGCACGATGAACAGGGAATTCCCGTAAACCAGCGCACAAATTACTTATTGAGAACCCTGGATGGGTTGAAAGCAGTGAATTCGTGACGCAAGAGTAGCCGAGTTGTGATGATGAAGCCGGCAGTGTAGACAGTGGACATTGTAATCGTTTATTGTATATAAATTATTGAATGTTGTGTTTTTGAACTTACGCTTGTTTTGTTGTGATTTTCCTATTGATCATTTAACAAAATTAATAAATATAAGCAACGTTTCCATGTTGTGCTAGCCATTCCGTCCCTCATTATGCCGTCGCTACTTAAACATTTCATATTCCCTAAGGCATCCCAAAGAGCTGCGTAAACTTAATTTACTTGACTAAATAAAGTGATTAGTGGGAAGGATGGCCGAGTGGTGTAGATACTCGACTGTCAACCTGAGAGTCCTGGGTTCCATCATCGGTGAGACCCATGGATATTTTTCCAGGTGAAATGTGTTTCAAAGGCGCCCCACAAGTCCACCCAGCTTTAAATGGGTACCTGACTTAAGTTGGGGAAGTAAAGGCGGCTTTCCGTTGTGCTAACCACACAGCCCCTTCATATGCCGAGGTTATAGAAACAGATGAATTCAACACTTCATCTGCCCCGATGGCCCCTTTTGGGGCTAAGGGAACATAATTTTTTATATGAAGTGCTTAGAGACATAATACTCTAATCTATCAGGCTCTAATCTTTAAACGCTTCTGATAATTCCTGAAAATAACATAAAAAAACCATTTGATGCCGTCCTTAGAATTTGTCCCGACCCGGCCAACTGCTTAAGAATTCACACAAGTTACTTTTGAAAGTAACATTACATATACAGGTGGATTTCATTTTAAAATAAACCTAATACGTAAAATATAAAGACCTGTAAACTAATCAGTTTCTTCATAAACTTTGTCCAATTTTCTATATGGGTGGTATGATTTGTCAAGGTTTGAAACGATTTTTTTTCTATTTTATGATAATTCGTTCCCAACATCAATATTTTTTTTATTACATTACATAAAGTTTATAAAATGTCTAATAATACTTTTTTCATTTAAAATTTAGTCGTAATGCAAGTTATGGGCTAGAGATGTTGCCTCTGTAGTTACTGCATTCCTCCGGCTTTTGCAGCATTGTAAGTGGAAATCCAGGGGTGAGCTTAACGACTGGCTCGCCAGTTGAGAGTCACAACAATTCAAGTTTTTTTTTTAGTGAAATTTTTTTTTATTTTTCAACCATTATTGTTCATTAAGATCACACATAATGTTAACGTATTAAATTTTTTTTTAATACAAATTATAATTCGCGTCGAAACGAACTGACTGACCTCATGGTCACAAATTACTCTCACGTGTCTCCCCCCCTGCCTCCCCCTCCCCCCCATCCCGCAACCCCCACCGTATGATAATCTCTCCTCTCTCTCCCTCCCTGGGTCGTGACCTCCCGTGGGATGCACAGCCTGGCGTAACAACCACTTTAACTCCCCCTCCAATCCACACACACACACACACACACACAAACATATAAACAAACACACATACATTGGGACTAACGACTGTACGTCGCTTGGAATACCTTTGACTGGGTCACAGGGTCACACAGAGGTCAGAGAGAAAGAGAGACGGTGGTAGTGTTGGTGGAAGTAAGAGAAGGATGGAGGGAGGGAGCGAAGATAACATGAATAAAAAAGAGAAAATGACAAGAGAGACTTGAAATAAAAGGAAGACAGACGAACGAAATGTAATGAACAAATATGGAGGAGTGCAAACGAAAGAGAAAAAAAAAACACGAAGACAGCAGGATAGATAGACAGATATACTTTCAGGCAGGCAGACTGACAGATAGATAAATAGACAGACGGTCAGACAGAAAAAATACACAGACAAATAAACAGATAGATGGACATACAGAAGGATAGATTTGTAGTTGTACAAAATAGTATGTGACAGTGCCGAAACCAGGGATTTTGGGGCCCAGGTGGGCTTGGCCTCTTTGAGAGCCCCTACATTTTGACATTTGACACCATGACATAACATAATATACTTAATATTTAATTAGAAACATTTTGGGCCCTTCCCTCAATCTGGGGCCCGGAGACATCAAGGTGGGGCCCTGCTCCCTCCACCTAGGTGCCTCACAATTGTGTGAAGTGTGACGCCCATGCAAGGATGAGATGTAAACGCCTTTGATCCTTTAAATCCCTAATGGGGTGGTTTTTACAGTAGCTTTGTTTCATTCAGAACTTCGACGATAGTACAATGGCCATGGAGGCACAACGGGAGATATAATGGGGACTTTAACCATCATCTGAAAAATCCATCGGTCCTCACAGGAGATCGAACCCGGGACCCACAGGCCATGTAGCAGAAGTGTTGATGCCAGGACATTGTTGGTTGAATGGATGGAAGAGTTAAATTGAAGTTCGTTCTTTTAGTTCCCTTATATCAGACAATGTGGATTTTGAAAGGGATTGGATCTTTACTAGCTGTACCCTGCGAACCTTTGCATAGGTTATTTTTGGTTTCGGGCAGATCCATTTTTGTTCATAATGCTATTACAATTAAAAGATGCAGTATGCTGTAGAAATAAAAAAACAATTTTGGCCTTTGGGTTTCATGTTTGAAAGCCGCAGAAACCATTCAAATATGTACATTTAAAAAAAACAAACATTAATCGAATCGAGACGCCGACAAGACGCCATTTTGAATTCTTGATTTCTACTTTCGTTATAAGGCAGAAGCGAGACTGCAATTATTTATATATATATGGTTTTATCTATTCTTCATCGCCGTCTTTCTCTAGAAGGTAACATGACCCCTGACCTCGTATCTGCCTTTGCGCCACCCACCTCCCCTTACACAAAGTGAAATATGGATTCAGTGGACTACATTAACTACACATATATCAAACTTATGGTAATCTGGTCACTATTTTTTTAATAACTCGACATTTTGAACTCAAACTATTTAATTTTTTTTTACAGATGCGAGTGGTGTCATTGAACTAATTTGAGAATCGCTGACTTGACCTTTGACTTATTTTTTTTTTTAAAGTAAGAGGAAGTGGGGGGGGGGGAAGCTGCTCAAGCAAAATGGTCGGACCACACCGAGTGGGTTTCAACTTGTCCGCCAGATGACCTGGCCAGTCTCAGGCCAAATGAGCCGAGTGCACTTGCTGACCCACGAGTTGAGTAGATGGTGGTTGGTTCATGAATGTCTCACCTACAGCAATTAATATGAATGTGATTTGTGTAGAATTATGGTTTTATCTGTACCATCGAGTAACATCAATAGAATGACCAATTTACCCCCATAGACCTGTTAAGACAATGTCCACAAAACATGATGGCCATACATAAACAATAGAATGACCATTTTACCCCATAGACCTATTAAGATAATGTATTCAAAACATATAAGCCTAACACCATCAAAACCATTTTAATACTCTCTCATGTTTCCTTCATTTTAAATGGTTACGCGTCTAAAATAGAACTGATAAGTAACTAAATACAATAACATGGTTTTCAACAGGGTCAATCATTTTGATGACTTGTGTAAAAAGCAATGATTCATGCATTACAGAATGAGGTTATTTATATCATTAAATAGATAGATAGATAGATAGATAAATGGATAGATAGATAGATGGATGGATGGATGGATGGATATGGATGGATGGATGGATGGATGGATGGATGGATGGATGGATGGATGGATGGATGGATGGATGGATGGATGGATGGATAGATAGATAGATAGATAGATAGATAGATAGATAGATAGATAGATAGATAGATAGATAGATAGATAGATAGATAGATAGATAGATAGATAGATAGATAGATAGATAGATAGATAGATGAACGTGCTCTTATGTAGACGTGGTGATTAATTAGATAATCCTAGTAAGTAATAATCTGTTTGTAAATCTGTCCTTAAAAACACCATCCACAGTTGCCTGCGGTCCTGACTCCTGACGCTTCAGTGCGTGGAAAGCTGACTTGGGCGAATGATCTGCGCGTGGACTGTTGTGGTGGGAGGTACACGGAAAAGTCAAGGTCGTGAGATATTATTATTTTTTTTTTTAACCAATGGATGTAGAGAAGATTTATGTTTCAATGAACGTTTAATTTACCGAGACGAGACGAAAGATGGATGTATAAGTTATACCTTTGTTCAGCTAGGGGAGTCATAAAATTTAAATTGAGGGGTGGATGGGGGGTGTGGGAGGGGGGGAGAGAGATTATGCTATTAACGGATTTAATGCTCTAATGATTTCAAATGTCAATGATGAAATTAGTAAAAATGCATTTCTTTTTTCGTGTCTTTCAGTTTAATTATACATCTCTAAATCCTAGTATATTTGTGTGTGTGTGCGCGCGCGTGTGTGTGTGTATGTGCGCGCCCTGTATAGATATTGTATATGCTATGTCTTAGTTTTTTGTTTTATCATTCGTTTCTTTTTTTATTACTTTGCAACATTGACTTCAACAAAAACAAATCGGCTGCAGCCTGTACTTCCTCTCTAAATTTGCAGTTCCCCCATGCGAGCATTGCAAATGTATGCATAGGTCAGTGCCGTCATTACTCTAGTTTGAAATATTTGTTTCCAAAACTAATGAAATCACCTTTTTTACCGAGTTGTTTTACTCCTGTATAGGAAATTTATTATGTGGATGTGTCTTAGTTGTGTTGTAACTACGTAATGTGTTGTCATTCAACCATTCGCTAACATCTACCGTGTATCTACGTGATGTATTTCAGTGCGCGCGCGTGTTTGGTCCCTTTAAAAGTGTGTCAATACATGCAAAAAAGAACCTTCAGCTAATTTGTCTTTCTCGGATGCCCCAGTTATGCCGGTCTAGATTTAAATTTGCTCTGTCATCGGTCAATTTACAGTCAGCCGGCTCGGAGGCTGGCACAAAACGTCATTCACAGGTGAATTACCTATTTATCTTTATTATACGTTTATATCATTTAAAAAAAATACTATTAGACGTGACCTTCAAACGACATTTAACATGAAGCACGTCAGGGAATTCCCCAAAGATGATGTTAAAGCACATAATGGTTTTATTTCCTGTGGATACTCTGTACTGACGGTAAAGCTAGTGAGATGGAGTGGGGGTGGGGGGATGAACTAGTCCATTTTCGTAGTTCGGAAACATAACACTAGCCTTGGACTCAGGGCCGTTTTTACGTTTTTGGGGGCACTAGAAAGGCGAACATTTGGGGTCCCTAGGAAGGCGAACATTTGGAGTCCCCAGGAAGGCGAACATTTGGGGTCCCCAGGAAGGCGAACATTAGGGGGCCCTAGACAGGTGAACATTTGGGGGCCCTCAGGCGTGCATTTTGGGGCCCCAGTAAGGCGAACATTTGGAGGCCCCAGGAAGGCGAACATTTTGGGGCCTAAGGAAGGTGAACTTTTGGAGGCCCCAGGAAGGCGATCATTTGGGGACCCCAGAAAGCGATCATCATTTGGGGACACTCGGCATAGGTAATATGGCATACCTGCACGAAGATACATTTAACCGCTCTCGGTAAAGGTACATTCCTGACCCCTGGTATAGGTAGTTTGTGTGGGCCCATGAAAAGAATATGTTAGGGGTTGCTTGGGCAAAGTTGATTTCGAGGCCCTAATAACAGTGCCATTTTAAGGCCAATGACCATGGCGAGTGCTCAAATCGCCCTTTATTCAGGGTTGCAAAAATACAATCCCACACACGTTCTTGCTCTGAAGTGGAGAAGGCTTTAAGCGGTAGTCCTTTGTTTGCCTGTTTATAGGAAATGGTCTGTACACTGTATAGAGAGACTCAAGTGAATAAATGGATCATTTGGTGTGGCCGTGTGCAGCCTGTTTGTTAAATAATAAGATTTACGACTTGTTATCAAACATGACGTATTGCTCGATATGACTTTTTGGTTATGTCCGTTAGCTGTTTGAAAAATATGACTTGTATTAAACACAATGTTGTCTCCTTGGCTACCTAGTGGTGCTCTGGAAGAAATCTGAAATCGGCATCTCTTCTCCGCGCCTAAAAAGCCGCAAAGTACGAAAAATGTCGCCCACTGGCTGGGCATCTAAGTGAGTGCCGCCTTTGGCTGACAACTTCCTGTTAGGGGAACTTAACATTTATTTTATTTATTTACGCACATTTGTTTTGTGCTCAGAACATTTAAATTTTGAGCCCCGATACGGCCATGCACCAAACGCCCAACAGTGATGATGCCCTCCATATAGTTTATGGAGACGGCCACAATGAAAGGCGCGGGTGACAGCGAGATTACAGAAGGAAGAGGGTGGGGGGCAGGGGCGCCGAGAGCCAACAAGGGCCCCAGGGCAGGACATCTTTGCGGCCCCCTTAATAAACAATGAGTCGTGAAAAAATTGACATGGTCGGGGCGGCCGGTCCCCCTTACAGATGCGGGCCCCCTGGCAATGACCCCCCTTGACCCCCCTCTCGGTGTGCCTGGGTAGGTGGGGGGGAGGCAGGATGTTGCCCTCAACTGCTGATGCCTTAAGGGGGTATGGCATTCTCAACAAAATCTAACTTTATTTTAAACTTTAAAAAAGGAAACAACATTTAGCGATAATTGGGAGAATAGCGTAGACTTGCATAATATTGGGAAAATCTAATTTTATTGAATATTTCAAAATGGCCGCCTTCCACCCCCCCAACCCTTCTCTTTAAAAAAAACATGACGTGATTATTTATTGTCTTGGGTGCCACATCTGATGGTTTTACCTGTAGGGCGACTCGCCCCCCCCCTTTCATTAGCGATGCCTCTGATTCTAATTATCCACTGGTCGTGTCATTAACGCTGTGAAGCTGCCAACTGCAAAGACTTTTAGTTACGGGGTCGTTAACCTCACTCAATATTGGGATAATTGGCAAACACAAATACGTCGCTAACCGGTTAAACTGGCTCCAACTAAAACATTGAGCAGAGTTGACTTGATGTCTGTCCCACCCGCCTCTCCGACACTGACGTGACCAGGCAGACGTCAGAATGATTATTACATCACAGTACACAAAGAAAAAATCACGCGCTAACGTGTCATGGCTTTGTTTCGCCGCATTTTGGACATCAGATTTGCCAGAGACAGCTGTTTGATACCGTTAATGGTGAACTTCTGGTCACATATATTTCTGTGTTGGACATCAGACTTGCCAGAGACATCTGTTTGATACTGTTAATGGTGAACTTCTGGTCACATATATGTGTGTCGACTTGTTAAAGCGTTTGAGTTATTGTTATTAATTGTTTTAGTGTTTTAGTTGTGTCGCATTACGTTGTGTATTGAGACGATTCAAGAGAACAGACAGAAAGTGTTAATGTTCTTCAGTGGCTTAGCGAGCTTAACTCGCGCCCGGGGCACAATACCATTTTAGCGCCTCCCCCCCATTCGCAAAAAAATATAATATTATATGTAAAATATACTATTTGGCGCCCTTGTGTCAGTAGCACCAGGGACATGATGTCTCTCTCTCTCTCTTTGCCCCCCCCTCGCTACGCCACTGATGTTCTTACAATAATAAGACCTTGACCAATCAAATTGCTGTAAGTAATGTCCCTGTAATGATGATATTTGATCTCGATGCCACTCCCTCTGAACCCCATCAGTGATAACTGCTGGCTGAGTCTCTCAGAGCCAGGGAGATCAAACTCGCCGTGTCCCTCAACATCTGGGAATTCTCGTAAAGGTCAATGGATTAAGCTACCCGATTGGTCCACCCTATGGTCCGCCAGCCTGGGGCACTCGAATAGAACATGATCTACGATTTCTTCAACCTCTCTGCAGTGTCGGCAAAATGAATCGCATTGGGCCTCAACTTTTCATAGTACGCACCTATAGGACAATGCCCAGTGCGAAAATGGCAAATTAGTGCCTACTCGATTCTCGTGAGCCATCACCACGGGTCAGTTTTGGACGACCGCTCCATCTGACTGCGGAAATTTCTTCCCGTCACCCCACTCTCCCAACTCGAGAACCACTGAGTTCGCTCGACGCCACTAGAGGTAAGGATTCCGATGGGCATTGTGCAGAGTTGCAAGTTCAAGTCCCAGAGAGTCCAGTTAAAAATCCACCGTGGTGCCTTCATGGTCATTATATTCCAATGACATGACGAGGACGTAGAAAGGACCTTACGACAGCTGGGCCAATAGTGTCTATAGAATACTGTAGTCAGTACTGGTTTAGCCATAAATATTTAATGTAATCACATGACCAAGGCACAAAAGGAAATAGGGGTCACAATAATCACAGACGAAGTTGTCATTTCAATATTTCACTCATTAACTTTAATGTCGATTTGTTTATTAATTATAATAAGAAAAATTAATAACATCAACATATTGTTTTGGTAGCTACGAACAAGTAGGCCCCTACATAGGCTATATATCATGGTGAACAGTACACTCGACGGGTTCTAACCTATACACAAAAAAAAAAATAATTCTTCATTCAGATCTGTGGAGATGATGATAAGATAAATTACGGTCCTATACTGAATAATGATCCCTAATTGTTAAAGTAATTTGATATGCTTATTAGTTATTATGTAACCAACGGCACCCCTCACTGACTAAAGCCACCACCGCATCTTCCGCTTTTCCCCGTTACAAAGTCGTATAAAGTCTGGTGCAGATTAGGAGCTCAACAGATATTTTGGCAGAAGGTACTGCGGTCTGTATGGCCGCGCAGGCTGCCGAACTGGTAAGGAGCTCCGAAAAGAGCGTCTCACATTGGGAGGAGGGCGCTAAATTATTTACCTCGCACAGGGCGCCAAAACAGTTTAAAATGTCATTTATATTTCCCATTATTACATTTATAATTACCATTATTACATTTATAATAGCCATTATTACATTTATAATTACCATTATTACATATATAATAGCCATTATTCCATTTATAACTACCATTATTACATCTATAACTACCATTATTCCATTTATAACTACTATTATTACACTTATAATTACCATTATTACATTTATAACTGCCATTATTACATTTATAGCTACCACTATAACATTTTGAATTACCATTATTTCATTTATAATTACCATTATTACATGTATAATTACCTCAATTACATGTATAATTATCATTATTACATTTGTATTTCTTATTCTTACTTTTTTTTTTCAATTTAGCTCCCTTCAAGTTAACAACATTCCCCACGTCGCACGACTAGAGATTGAATGTTTCATTTTTTTGAGAACCCCTCGCTTGTAGGATGCCAGACGACACCGCCGCCCTATTTTCACTCAACGCCCCACTCCGACTCCCCCACCTCTCCCCACAACTACCACATCTCTATCCACATCCAATATCGTCTTACAATACATTTTTTTCAAAACTTTAGATGTCCTTTGACCTGTCTTGAAGAAAGCGACTCGGAGGGGGAAAAAAAATCGATGCCCCAGATTCGACTCTGTGGAGCCAGAGCTCCGTTAGAGAATGTAAACACGCAACAAGTTCTAGAGTCTATCTAAATTCTGTTATTGCTCTTTATTGCGATTATTTTGTTTTCAAAAACAACAAAAAGCAGTCTGGTCTTGTGATGCCGGCGTCGCTACTGGAGATATTCATCAACTAATTAAGACGCAGTCGTTTTTTCCAGATTGATCTTGAAGCCACCCAACCCCAACCTCCCCCCACCCCCTGCACGATGTGTTTGTCGTGTGTTTTTTTCTGACACTTTCAGTCAAAACAAACGGCTATTTTTAGCTCCGTTGCTATGGGCGACAAGATGGCAGACTTAATACGATTTTTTTTCCATGATTTTTAAAGAAGTATTTTTAGAAAGTTTCAGCGTTTTGTATAAGGGTCATAACAACAGATATAGACAAGGCTGAACATGGATGACTGATGACTTAGCTGTGAATTAATTAGGTATAATAACGGTTACTGAAGCCGACAGAGAGTATATGATCATTAATTCAATGGGGATATTCAGAATGTTTATTATATTGAAATACACCGTGTTAATTGTTGTTGTTTTATCTTATTCCATACAATGTGTAATGAATATTGTTTTCTTTTAAATATGTATATTTATTCTGGGCGCGTGAGAGAATTTATGGGCCTCCATGCATCAAAGGTCAATCAATGGGCCCTTATAGCCGAAAACATTTTTTGATCAAAAAATAATAATTCTGATCTTAATATTCGTAACAGAAAAAAAAAATAGATGCGTTATGAGACTGATGAGGGCTCATTGGGCCCCAGCTCAATATGTCTGCTTTAGACCCCCCCCCCCCCACTCTTCCTTTCCCACTCAGGCTAGAATTCAACAAAATAAATAATACAATTGACATCCGTCATATTTAGTGACTACAGCCATTGGAGGAGCTATCAGCCTGTAGGTGACGAGAAGTGTGTTTGTGAGTGGGGGGGGGTTTCCCGCGAAATGTTTGAAATGCCAAATATAGGGCACCTGTCGTTTGTCCTCTTACATTTCGCCCCGGTCCTCCTTTGGCAACCTCATTCAGCGGGCCTCGCTTACTGAATAAATGCATACATATTCTCATTACCCTTACTATAAATGTAAGCACATTACGTCATTGGTTTATTCAATGAACTCGCCCGGAGGGAAAAATGTTCGACTGTCAACCTAAAGGTCCCGGGTTCGATCTCCGGTCAGAACCAGTGCCGAACCTAGGGATTTGGGGGCCCCGGGGGGAACTTAGCCTCTTTTGGAGCCCCTGCATTTTGACATTCGATAATCTATCAATATTTAATGTAAAAAAAAATGTTGGGGGATTCCTCAAGCTGCTGCCCGGGGAGACTTTCATATTTTGACCCCCCTCCCTAGTTACGCCTAAAGTCAGAACCAAGGATATTTTTTTACATATCATAGTGAAGGTTCACTCCATGACTTCCGTCGTGCTTCCATGGACATTGCACTAAAGGCTGTGATGGGGATGAAAGAAGGGGGACCACGAAAACAAGTCCCATAACTGTTTACAGAATCTAAGAGATTAGATGGACCGGCGTATCTAGCGTTAGTCGCACCCAGGGCGGACACTGAACATGTCGCCCCATTCTATTTCCGTAAATAGTGAAGTGGTGAAAATACCCTTGGCGGAACCCACCCGCTACACCTTTCCTATTTACACCTCTGTCAGTTACAGGGACTAACAAATCAGAAGGTTGATAGATATCATTTATTAATATTACTTTTTGTTGACATACTATAATGAAGCTTGAGGTCAAGGACAACGTGAATCCGGTCAGCCCTTTTGACATCAAAGACTGCTCGATTAATTCTTGACTAACATAAATAGGTCGCAACTCCATAAGTCGCTGTTGACAGTTAACTGTCAATACACGTTAAGAGCAATTCATGCACCGCATTTACGTGCGTGCAGCGAAAAATGAAAGTCGAATAAAACTCGTCTGTGATGAATCCCGCTAATAATAGCATTAGTCGACAGTGTATGACTTTTTCATGTTAGAAAAGATTATGAGGGACAAAAGATACACGCAGAATAGTAAAATTACATGTAGAGATTTCTTTTGAGTATTGGGGATTAAATGGAGATGGTACGTTTTGAGTCTAATTCAGCTTCAAAAAATTGCTCCGCTGGCTATTGAAACTTCGAATACGATGCGAGGTATTATTTCTTGATAACATTCGTTACAAGTAACCAGATAATGCAAGAGCCACGTAGGAACTACGGGGAGGGGGTGGGGGGGGGTTGTTATTTGAGTCGTTATGGAGGCTGCATTAGGGCAATCAGGAAAGGAGGTGTGTGAAGTCCCTGTAAGGATGAGATGAAGTCTCTTAGATCCTATCAACCATTAATGGAACCGTTTTTATGATGCCCTTCTTTAATCATCACCATAGCCGATAGTGCAATGGGTCATGGAGGCACCACGGAAGACACAGCGGGGACTTAAGCCATGACCTGAAATATACATTGGTCCTCACCGGAGATCGAACCAGGTACTTTAATGGCGATTTCAGTTGCGCTTTACCGCACGACCATCCGTCATCTCATCAGGAAAGGACAACGTCGGCTAATTATGCACCCCCGACAACACCAACCTAATGGGGCCGCTCTCTTATCACACATACACGCCACAACTGCTTAATTGAGTAAATATCAAGTCAGGGAACCCCCCTGAGGGGTCCGTAAGATTGTGGGCTTTATATGTATCCTGGGTTGCATCCCCCTCATTGCGGCGTACCTGAATGGGGTCATCTAGCTCAGAGACTCCAAGTCTTAAGGGCGTCATGCAGTGGCGTCATTTGGCACGCCCCCCCCCCCCCAAGATTCTTAAAATAAAAATAATTAAATTAAATAAATACAAATACTCTTTTTTATTCTATAATCTAAAATTATTTTTTTTAAATACATGTAATTTTTTAAATACATGTATTATAATGTCTGCTGTTATCTTAAATCTACTGTTCTTTGTTATTTTTATAAACTTTTATCAAACAACTCGACACTATTACATTTTTCATATATATTATACCCAATATTATTATATATGCATGTAACCGTTTTAAAAATACATAATAAACACATAATTGGTATTTTTGTATTTTTATTTGCCCCCCCCCCTAAACATTTTGGTAAAATGACGCTTCTGGCGTCATGTATGAACAACACCAGTAAGTAGGGTTAGGAATAGAAAGTAACAATTATTGTAATCATGTCTGTACAACTGGATACTTTACAAATGTACTTACGAAATGTAAACAACCAGTGTCTTGAATATGAGTGGCGTCTGCCTGCACGGATGGCACTAGCCTTACATGGGCAGCCATGTGCAACATTCTCCACCACCTTATTAGTTGTTATTTGTTTTTTTTTTTCAAATTCCTTCCTCGCGCCATTTACGTCATATACGCCACCGTAGGCAGACGTGAACAGAAAAAATAAACAATGTAACCAATTTTCGATATTATAAAAAAAAAAGATCATGAAACAATACTTAGTTTTATTATTTTAAAAAAAAATGCTCATATTACAACTAACCAATAATAATAAAAAAAATTGATTTTAAAGTTGGTAGTAATAATGTTTCTAACATTTCACTTCAATTTTTACAACAAAAAACTCTAACTTAGAATTCCAAGATTTAAACTTTTGTCATTATGTTAATTTTTTTTTAAATTCTACAACTATTGTTAAATGGTGTAAAGGACATTCACTAAAGCACCGGCGTAAGTTCAATAAAAAGGAGCATTTAATAATTTATTTACAAGCAACAACTACATCTCTCGTTGCCGGCTTCATCATCACAAACAAGGAGGTTAGAATTCAACCTCCTTGATCAAAACTCTGCTGCTGCTCCTACGTCACACAGTCACTGCTTGCAATACGTAAATTTATACGATGCGCTGGTCTACGGGAATTCCCTTTTCATAGCGTGCCACCGAGTGCAAGGAGATATTATAACAGATTTTTTAAAACACACACATACACATAAATAAACAAACAAATAAATAACAAAGCTAATTTAATAACATTTTTTTAAAACATATAGAGATAACTAATACCGCCATCTTCCACACCACCAACCAGACGCCAAATCCTTTTTTTTTAATGTTTGTTTAAATCCTATCGCCTAGTTCATGCTGTACCAGTGGAGTACCTAGGGGGTGGGTGCGGTCCGCACCGGGCGGCACTTTTTATTACTTTTTAGGGGGGGGGCGGAAAAAATGTATAGATTAAATTGAAATACCTAAATGAGAGGGCGGCAAAATCGTCTTCCGCCCTGGGCGGCCGATACCCACGCTACGCCGCTGTGTTGTACTATTCCGAAATTATTTATTATATATTCTCAAACAGGGGAAATAAATCATTTATGAAGTACATGAAATGTCATTTCAAATATTTATCTCTAAATGTAGAACAATTTCTCATCTTTTTTTCTTCAGCTTGAAGTGAAAGTACAGGTGGTCTTTTGTTTTACGTAGGTTTTGTTTAATTTATCTGTAATACGTATGTCACTGTAGGTTTGCACTTCACAGGATTGCCTCATCCAATGTAGTAGCTCCTATTACGTTCATTAATTTTATGGTGCGCCATTTGCGTCAGAAAGCTGGGAAAATAAATAAACAATAGTGACGCTTGTTATTAATACTGAAGCTGGTCAGACAGAAATGTTATTTTGAGTTTTAATAACAATGATTGAATTTTTCAATGCTCACTATAGAATATTATTAAAAAGTTATAAACATTTCTAATTATATGTATTGTCTGTGTCTAGATAAAAAAATGAATATTTCAAATCAATAAAGAGAATACACAAAAGTACACAAAATGATAAAAAAATATAGATATATGACGTCATTGAAACTAACGTAAAGTTTACATGTAAATGTCCAGATAATATAGAGAGAAAATAAATCTTCATTAAAAACATACACACACTTAATTCAGTTAATATCCATCTTTCTATCCGGCTGGTGATTATAAGTGAACTTCGTATTATAAGGCTTCGTTTTAAAAATAATTATTTGCACGAAAAAATGACCGACTATGTGATACATTTTGTGTGACTTGTTTTTTATTTTTAAACACACAAATTCAAAATGTGGGTGTTTTGCGTTGGTGCAAATGGGGCAATTTTCGTTTTTTTTTTCGGTAATCCGCATTGCTTTCCAAGACATTTAGCTGTAGATTGGAGAGTTTATCTAATCAGAGGATTTTCAAAAAAATCTTGGGGCTTGATGAGGAGAATTTGAGATGTTTTGTGGGCCCCTTGTTGTTAGAACTTGGGTAAATTGGGGGCTCGTGTGGCATGAGATTTGATTGATTTCAATTTTTTTAAGGTGGTGGGAGGTCGGACATTGTCTTGTGTGAGGCGCCCTTGTTGGTGGTGGGGCACCGCCATTGTTTTTACCAATGAGAGGGCCTTTGCCAGGGTTAGGAGCCACTATGTGAGTGGTAGGGAGCCCCTTTGTGAGTTGTGGTGGTTATCTGTCAATGATGGGGAGCTTTAGTTAGTGGTAAGGAGCCCCTTTGTTAGTGGTGGGTGGCCCGCCCTTTGCTAGAAATGATGGGCCTTTTGTAAATGGTAAGAAGTTATTCGTTAGTGGTAAGGAAGCCTGCTGTTAGTAGGTGGGTGGCCCTTTTCAGTTGTGGAGTGTAGGCAGTAACATAGTTTGTAGTTATACAAGGACGTTTAAACTGTTACAAAAATGTAGCATGATAATTTCTCTCTCTCTCTCTCTATTTCTCTCTCTCTCTATTTCTCTCTCTCTCTCTCTCTCTCTCTCTCTCTGTATTTCTCTCTCTCTCTCTCTATTTCTCTCTCTCTCTCTATTTCTCTCTATCTATCTATTTCTCTCTCTCTGTCTCTCTCTCTCTATCTATCTTTTTATATCCATCTCCCCTCTCTCTCTCTCTCTCTATCTCTCTCTCTCTCTCTCTCTCTCTCACAGACACACAGAGATACACACTCTGCATCTGTCTATTGTAGTTAAAGGTTTCATTAAATCAGTTATGTAACAAAATGCGAAAAACAAAATATTAAAAAAGGTGAAATTGTTTTCACATAAGGGTCACAGTTTGATAAGCATTTCTCTCTATATCAATGTGTAGAGTAATCAAAACTAAACGAGGTTATAATTATGAAACGAAAATAGAATTAAAATTATTTGAACCGCTCCATTAAAAAAAAAAACAGGAGTTTATGTTTCCTTCATGTGTGTGTGTGTATAGGTGTGACTGAATCGACAAAGGTATCATACTATTATACAGTACACTAAAGTTCTGAAACTAACATCATCTGTTTCTTGGAAAATTCTCTTCGTTTTAATTTATGCTTGTGTTTTAAAAGAAATAAAAACAAAGATAAGTAAATCGATCAATTGACATCTTGGAGATGTAACAATGTAGTCCTGGTTGTAAACTTAAGGAACTGTTGTGGGAGAATTGGGTCATAGTATTACAATGTGGACTAGGGAATGGATGAGGAGGGGGTTGGTCGAAAGGGGGGTGGGTGGGCGGAATGGGTTGAAACATATATCAGTTCCGTAGCGAGCTTAACTGGCGCCCTGGGGCACAACAATCTTTTTAATACCTTTTTTAGCGCCCCCCATCCCCCCCCCACATTCGAAAAACCACGTAATATTATATGTAAAACATACCTTTTGGCGCCCCTTTGTGAGTAGCGCCAGGGGCATGACGATGCTCTCCCTTGCCCACCCCTCGCAACGCCTCTAACATATAGATATATATATGTCTGTGTGTATATATATATATATATCTATCAGTGATGACACAATTGAACTTTGATTGGATAGAGATCCATAAATTGAAAGACGGCCCGGCTGGTCTAAATTTAGATTTAGACCCACAACCGATGGCCAGCTCTGCTCTGCTGCCCACGTGATTTTTCTTTTGGATCGATAAAGCGACCAAAATAAAACAGAAAAAAGAAAAGAAACATAATTTGACGTCTGTATCGTAGGAGGCGGGGTAGGCGAGGGAGTTCAAGGTCATTTTCCCGTTGCTAGGCAACCTGAGTTTGTCAACAATTCTTAAATTACATCGCTAACCTTCAATCGGCCGAGCATTAGTTGGGATTAAATTTAAGTCCGATTTTGACTTAGAATGTTTGTTTGTTTGATTTTTATGTATCTTAAGATTAGAAATATTTTTCTAATGTAAACCAAAAAGTTCGCATTGCTTAAAGATGAATGTAGCCATCAGATGGCTTTGGCCTCTTCAATATAAGTCGCACTTGATGACTTCCGATATATTGATATATAGATACTAGTAGTAATGCCCGGCGTTGCCCGGGAAATGTGGGAACCAGGTGACAGCCCCCCCCCTTATAATTTTAACACCCTTTTATTATTATTATTATTATTATTATTTTTGCTTACAATTTAAAAAGTTGTATACACCACATGAAGTTATATGACATTAAATTTAAATAATAGTCGATAAGAAAGTGGAGTAAAAAAAAAATTAAAATGTATTTATATATTCCTGGATGTGAACAAACACCTTCAGTACAAAGACTAGTAAAGATGGAATCTCTGTATTCTAGATTGATTCTGCATCACTTACGGAACAAACAACGCAGCTTTATCGTTAATCAGGCAATCCCCTAGATTACCAATTCACAATAAGTTAAAAAAAAGCTTGGAGGTCTCAGTGTTCGTCGCCCCTCCCCCACCATCCCGCCCCCTCTCCCGGGGGCAATGAATGGGGCGGGCCCATCGCTTTGATTAGGTCATTTTTATTTTTATTTTATTTTTGTGTGCACCTACAAACCACACCGATAGCTTTGTTTGTTGACGTTCACTCATGAATCACTGCCCAGAGCTCTAGGTGACTGTGGAACAGCAATGTGATACTTCAGACACACCTAGCCAAGAACGGGGCCGTTAAGATGTTTGATCCGGCCCTGGGGGGGGGGCGGGGGCACACTTTCGTGTTATGTCGTGAACGTTTAATTTATATTTTGGTCATACCAAGATTTCATCCATGTGTTCCTCCTCCGGCCTTTTTTTTTCAAATTTAAGAAATCATTACGGGCCCCATGTGGGACGGATGGCCGAGTGGTGTAGATACTCGACTGTTTCGAATCAAGAGTTCTGGTTTCGATCCTCGGTGAGAACCTTGGGGAATTTTCGCAGGTGAAATGTGTTTCAAAGTCGTCCCACAAGTCCACCCAGCTTTAAATGGGAGGGTTCCTGACTTGAAGTTGGGGGGAGTAAGCTGATGTATTTCACGTCCCTGCCCCACACACTCCCTCACTCAGTGGCAATATCCACACCCTCCCACAGTGGTAATCCCCACCCTTTACCCCAGTGGCAACTCACACCCCCTCTCCCAGTGACAACTTCCATTCCCTCCCACAGTGACAAGTCACAACCCCTCCCCCAGTGAAAGCTTCCACTTCCTCCCTCAGTGGCAATATCCACACCCTCCCACAGTGGTAATCCCCACCCTCTACCCCGGTGGCGACTCCAACTCCCTCTCCCAGTGACAACTCCCACCCCCTCCCTGAGTGGTAATATCCACCCCCTCCCACAGTGGCAGTACCCACCACTCAATCCGTGACAGTCTTAACTTTGATTCGGTTATATAGGACACGTGATTGTTTAACGGTCACATAGATTTAAAAAAATATTTTGATTGCTAAAAAATAAACAATTTAATGTATAAAATGAAACTTCTAGACATGTTTACAGAACTAAATATAACAAACACACACACACACAAACACACACACACAAACACACACACACAAACACACACACACAAACACACACACAAACACACACACAAACACACACACACAAACACACACACACACACAAACACACACACACACACAAACACACACACAAACACACACACACACAAACACACACACACAAACACACTCACACACACACAAACACACACACACACACACATAAAAGCGAGTATGAAAAAATTGCAGACAAAACTATCACATAACATAATCTCAGGAATGATAGTATACCAAGTATCACATATATTGCCATCGATATTTGTGAATTATTATTTTTTTTTTGTAATTGATAACGCGCAAGAAGATTTTTTTAATGCTTTGCCAATCAAATAAAGAATGGTTTGACATTAACAAACTAGCTTTCTACATTTTATAGTCGGAGTGCGTATAATATCATTGATAAATCATTTGGTAAATAAGACAACGGCAGCATATAGACCATGCTATTGTTAGATTTGTATAAGCTGTCTAAAGTCTGATCCCACCCACAACTGTTAGTCCAAAATGACAGAATGAAATGTTTATCTCAGGTTTCTGTTACCGACAACTAAATTAAAGGAGGCGTCTTCGTTGCTATTTTTTTTAATAAGTGCTTTCTTTTTTTCTTCTCTTCCTCAGTCAAGTGTGCAATCGCTGTGGAGGAACCACGAGACATTTTTGTTATGGTGACTGGACCCCATATCACCGGGTAAGTAAAACTGTTTAATAGTGTCTTTGTGTTTACGTCATATAAAACATTGCAGACGACAAAAGACAACAACAACAACACCCCAACCACCCAAACATAGTTCATGCTCCCTTGACGATCCACCACCCCCCTTCCCCAAAGCCATAGCCCCTGTTCATAGCCTACGGTAAGCTTACAGTCAGAACCGTTTTAAATCTTTTTGGGGCCCTAGGCAGAGACTTTTGGGAACCCTAAATGCTGAAGTGCACCTTGTTTTCAATTGAAGTAAACCTTGTTTTCAATTGAAGTACACCTTGTTTTCAATTGAAGTACACCTTGTTCTGAATTGAAGTACACCTTGTTTTCAATTGAAGTACACCTTGTTTTCAATTGAAGTGCACTTTGTTTTGAATTGAAGTACACTTTGTTTTTGAATTGAAGTACACCTTGTTTTTAGTTGAAGTACACCTTGTTTTGAATTGAAGTACACCTTGTTTTCAATTGAAGTGCACCTTGTTTTCAAATTGAAGTACACCTTGTTTTCAGTTGAAGTACACCTTGTTTTCAAATTGAAGTACACCTTGTTTTGAATTGAAGTGCACCTTGTTTTGAATTGAAGTACACCTTGTTTTCAGTTGAAGTACACCTTGTTTTCAAATTGAAGTACACCTTGTTTTGAATTGAAGTACACCTTGTTTTGAATTGAAGTACACCTTGTTTTGTTTAATTGAAGTACACCTTGTTTTGAATTGAAGTACACCTTGTTTTGAATTGAAGTACACCTTGTTTTAAATTGAAGTACACCTTGTTTTAAATTGAAGTACACTTTGTTTTTGAATTGAAGTACACCTGTTGCCCAATTAGTTCAAGCTTTATTACTCTAAGGATCTAAGGAGTTCCGAGAGTATCAATAGGGGGTGAGGTGGGGGGTGGGTGGGGACAGTGTAAGTATGGGGGTGGGGATTATTTATATCTCTACCACCAACCTCTTCCCCTTTCCGTTTTGTATGTAAACAAAGTATCAAAGTAAATGACAGCTTGCTGCTGGGTGGGGGTGGGAGCTAGGGGAGGGTGGGGGTGTGTTTAAAGTGAGCTGTGTGACAGGAAAACAGGAAGTGATTTTAGGCTTTACTGTGAGCTGTTATTATAGATATAACGATTGAAGCTGTGATCCATCCAAGCGTGACTTGTTTATGACGTGGATGTTGATTGTATACACATACGTACAGATCAGTGTGTTGCGGTTTGATTAGAAAAAAATCAATAATAGAACCTCAAAAAATGTAAATTTCGAAATATTTCTGAACTCATCTATCGCTAATAGATATAGCACTTAATTTGTCTGTATAATTGGTCTTCAGATTATATATATATATATATATATATATATATATATACCTTCTGTAGGTGTGATACATATATATGGGAAGGCACACATATAAACGAGCATAGAGACAGACATGCATACAGAAATATGCACACAAACAAAGAAATACATTTTATGTGTTAACAAACATACAAACTTAGATATATAAGAGATCACCTTAAATACACCTTCAATTGCAAACTGAGCAAACCCAACCGTATACACAATCATACATACATTCACACACACGTACATACATACATACATACAAACATAAATACATACACACATACATAATACATACATACACAAACACACATATATACACACATACATACATAGACACACACATACATACAAAGATACACTTATTGAAGCATACATACGTACATACATACATAAATACATACATACATAAATACATACATACATACATACATACATACATACATACGTACATACATACATAAATGCATACATACGTACATACATACATAAATACATACATACGTACATACATACATAAATACATACATACGTACATACATACATAAATACATACATACGTACATACATACATAAATACATACATACGTACATACATACATAAATACATACATACGTACATACATACATACATAAATACATACATACATACATACATACATACATACATACATACATGCAAACATACATACATACATACATACATACATACATACATACATACATGCAAACATACATACATACATACATACATACATACATACATACATACATACATACATACATACATGCAAACATACATACATACATACATACATACGTACATACATACACACATACATACACGAATGCATACATGCATACTGACATACATACAAACATACGTAAATTCATTCATACATAGAAGCAGACAGACAGACAGACTGACAGACAAATGTCCTCAGATATTAATTTTTTTTTCATTTGCTCCGCTTCTGCCTTGTTCACTTCCTGGTCAAACACATCAGCAGCGAAACCAGTAATACAAATCACCTCAACAAATTGACCACTGGACATTCTATAAGAAAGGAAAAATCAATCATCTGTAACTTCCGCTCTATTTCCCTTGTTTACTTCCCCTCAACCCCCCCCCCTCCATCCACCGGCTTATCTAATGTCATGAGTTCTCTTCTTCGTCTAAGGGTGTTTTCAATGTTTTTGGACCCAATTTTTTAAATTAGGACAACTAATTTTAGGCCTAGGGATGGGCAAAATGGTCGAAGCGCTGGCCACATTTGGTTTTTAAGTTTGAAAAAGAGATCTGGTCAAGAGGAGATGGGTGGGAAGCTATATGACGTAAAACTTAATATATTTAAATTTTGCGGGCCGAATCAAACAGCCAGACGGGCTGAACTTGGCCCGCAGGCAGTTGCTTGCCGTGACTGTTTTAGATCGTTCAAACTTATGCACATAAATGTAGCTATTTTTGCTACACTTGAAGTCTGTCTTGTAGCTCTTAGTTGCACAATCTGGCAAATATGGGGTTTTTTGTCAAAAGAATGAATATAATTGTCACGTGACAAACCAACAAACAAACCAACCAACCTACCAACAAACAAACTGTGACCTTACTCTCAAACATCTTCCCGCATAGAGTAATGATATACGGAGCATGTTGTCACATTGTGATGTCGCGTGTGACATCCACCTATCACACTACAATTCCAAAAAAATAAAGAAAAACATCTGCGGCACAAACTTTCCAAACAAACAGAAGACGTCAAAAACTCGTGAAACAGATTTTTTGATTGGCTTAAAAAATTTCGTATGACGCTTTAGTCGTCTGTTTAGCTTCTCCCCCCATAATTTACGTCAATCTTTTGTTTGGTTTTATTGATTCAAACGGCGCGGAGGAGTGTGTGTGGGGGGGGGGGTGCGTATAGAAGTCAGCAAACAGGGCAAGATGAAGGGGCGCCATCTGTTACCACCACTTATCCCGGTAGACTTGAGAAATTTTATCTGAAAAAAAAAAGACAAAAATGTGAACATCTGAATTTATTTTAAAATCAATTTTTTTCTTTCTGTATTTCTTTTTTTTTTTAAATTATTCTCTTAAAGGATATCTATATATGCGGGCTGGGAATAAAAGCTGTGTGGGAGGGGGTTGTGGGGGGGTGTCAATATCATTATCATTTTTAGATGAAACAAACGAAAAAAATGTCATGAACAGTAACTGTCTTAATACAAAGAATCATTTGATCAACAGCTGTCATAAATCGATATATTTTGTAGGTTGTTTTTTCAATCACATATATTAATAGAGCTGAATGATTGATCTGATAGGTTTTTAAATTTACGATTTGGTGATAAGTTCAAACAAATTATCTTGATGTCCTTTTTCTTTTTTTTTTTTAACCCACTTTCATCATTTGTCTCCATACAGACACACGACTATAAATAAAAGATTGAAACAAATGGGTAGCAGGTGTTACAAACGGTTGTCCAATAACCTCACCGACGCGCGGGCGGGTTTCATGGGTGGCGGCGACTTTGGGAGCAAGAGAATAGGTGACTGGACCCATGAGTTGAGGTACATCGCTAACACGTATGTGTTCTCGCCCCCCCCCCCCCTGCGTATGCGGATACCACTACTTTGAACTCAGCTTGTCTGCGAGAGGACATCTAGTCTGTTTGATTCTGTGCAGGTCGAATAAGGGAACTGCAATAGAGCCGTTGTCGGGAGCTCTTTACCCGACCGTTCCATCATGTGGTCCACCCTGCGGTACACCCTGTGGTCCATGCTGTGGTCCACCCTGCAGTTCATCCTTTGGTAGACCATGTGGTCCACCCTATGGTGCATTCTTTTGTTAACCCTGCTTTCCATCCTGTGGTCCAGCCCTGGTGCTCCACCCTGCGGTCCACTCTGGGGTCCACCCTAAGGTTCATCATGTGGTCCATCCTGTGGTCCATTCTTTTGTTAACCATGCGGTCCACCCTATGGTCCACCTCTGGTGTTCCATTCTGCGGTCCACCCTAAGGTTCACCCTGCGGTCCATCATGTGGTCCACGCTGTGGTCCACCAGCTCGGGGACACCCGTAAAGCACACGATCTACGGTTTCCTCAGCCTCATTACAGTGATGGCACTAAGATTCAACAATGGGCCCCCCCGAACTTCTAAAGTACACGCCAAAGGGACAATGTCCAGTGCGTACGCCACTAGCCCAAAGCCTCCCCCCCGCGCCATTTACTGGTCAAGGTGACCACATTATTTTAATCCATCCAAGGATGAGATGCTAATCCTTTAGACCCTAAGAACCTCTAATAAATAGTTTTTTTTTTATGAAAAATACTTTTATTAACTTGCTGTGTCTTGGTGTTCTAAACATGTACGCATGACTAGACTCTGCATGTTTTGTCAAACTACACCCATTGCTGATATTAGTTCATCTGTTTTTGCGCGCACACTTTTTTTTTTCAGTCAATATAAATTATTTAAATATTTCTAAGCCGAAGGAATTTTTTTAATTTTTTTTTTTTATTTTTAACACATTGTATTAAAACTATTTTTTTTTAAAATATTGTTATGGGGGCTCTTCTTTGTTTTTCCCCTCCATTGCATATAGTGCGATGGCCATGGAGGCACCAAGGGGGACATTGAGAGAAATCATCGGGAGTTGAACCCACACCCTAAAACGGCACCCATCCACAGGGTGATTCAAGACATTTAAATTCATCAAAAAAAAATGTGTATACAGTAGTCTGTTTATTGTTTGGTTGATTGTTTGATTGATTGTTTGTTTGATTGATTATTTATCTATATAAACTATTCATTCAGTCACCGCTAATTGGACTATTCTTGAAATTGACTTTTTCTTCATCCTCCTCTTAGCCAAGTCTGTAGAGGAAATTGACCTTAAGGGGGGGGGGGGAGTTAATTGGTGTTTCTAATCATGTAACCAATACAGGGCGCCACAGAAGCTAGCAACGGCTCTGGTCTAAGCCCAAAAAAATTTAGCAATGATATAACAAAATTAATCATTCATATTAAAATGATTAAAGTCAATATAAAAACTATAAAAAACAAACTCCCAACAATTTTGATTTTAAAAAGTTTCGGAATGATTTCCTCAATCCGTCTAGCAGCAGTTAATACAATGTTCAAGGCAGTTTAATTATACAACAAGCTTTGGGCTAATAAATGTAACGAATAATAATGAATTGCATAACTGCCAGAAATAAACAATAGCTATTTTAATTAATGTATCATTCACGCTTGCGTTAAAACAATACTCATTTTTTTTTGCCATTACTGCTGTAAATTTTTCTGGTTGACGCTGAATGCACAGAATTGAGTAAACAAATGGAATTAGGACACAAAAAAAGAAAGAATTAACGAATAAATATTTTACATTTTACTATCTCAATGTATAGTCACACAAACACACACACACAGAGTGACACACATACACAGATTTCAGGCAGTATTGGACTAGGGCAGGGGTCGGCAACCTACGACTCGCGAGCCGGTTGATACTCTTTCGATGTCAAATTGCGGCCTTCCAGTTCCTTATGCAAATAATAATAATCACATTATTTTATACACCTAATCCTAATCAAATACCATAATACTGAAACAACAATTTTAGTGGCTCTTTAAAAAATGAAAAAAATTGTAAAATTATAACTTTTGGCTCTTCCGTCTCAAAAGGTTGCCTACCCCTGGACTTAGGGAGAATGGGGGAATGTGGGACTCAATAGGAAATAATGTTGTGTGTTATATAGCAGACGTGGCCTCTGTGAAAGTCTGGGATAGCTCCAATCCGGTTTGTTTGTCTTTATAGTAAGGCCTATAAGTCAGGGGTATAGGCAATTATTTTTGCTCATGTGCCAGACAGAAATCGCCACTTTGATCCTCGGGTCGACTCAAGAGCAGATGGATGCTGTGTTGACATGAGCCCGTCTAAACAAACAAGAATAAAGCTGTGCTTCACCCTGAAACAAATTGGCGGGCCTGATTAAAACGTCCGCCCGGCCAAAAGTGGCCCGCGGGCCGTAGTTAGCCGCCCCACCAGGCTGGTATAAGTCAATTTTTAAAGACCGCAACCTAGTACTCCAGTCAAGATCAAGAGTTAGTGAACTCAATTATTTCAATTACACATACAATAAATCTGGTTCATTGGGTGGGTCCACAAAATGCCTGTGAGAGACGCATTCGCCACCACCCCCCGGTCTCCCCTCCCCCACCACCTTACGTCCGTCTCTCTTTCAGCCCCTGCACTCGCCCCAGTCGCCCTGCTAAAGGTCACACCCCCCCCCCCCCTTCTTTTATCAGCCTCATATCTGTGTTGCCTTTTTTGCACTGAATAATATTATAAAACCCACAATCATATAATTACAGACAGAGGTTTATTTAGGATACATAAATATATCCGCCTCTGGAAGTGGAAATTAATAATGTAAAAATTAAGTTTATGTTTTACAGCAGCACCCATGGATTAGCGTTAAGATCACCGAGAGCCTACCGCTTAATTCGCCTCCGGTTATAAGCAAATTGTTGGTTTAAACTCGGAGATAAGAATGTAATTAAGAAAACATTGGTTACTTCATCAATAAAATTATTCAATTCAAAAACTCAAATCTAAGAAGTGGGCGGATGAAATGAAAGAAAACCGGCTTCATTTCGAGACACCGGTCATTTGTGACATTTGCTGATTACACTAGAGTTTTTTCAAATGTCACATTTATGCAGCTGACTTGAATTATCGATTTTTTTCGTATTATTGTCATCGTTTTTATTATTATTATTATTTTGAGTTAAATTAAGATGGAATTGTTTATGCTGCTAAGAGAAATTTCACAGCTATGTCACGGATTTGAGTTCAAGCTAAACACTTCAGCTTTCAGCAATGACTTTCTTCAAATAAACACAGAAAGGATTTTGCAATGGGAAAAAAAATGCTCCGTAAATTTTCTTTTTTCACGCGCGCTTTCATTTTTAACAAAGTTTTGAATTGTGTAACATTGACAACATCAAGGAGTCTATTGAAGTAGACTTGTAACATTAATAACATAAATGTACTTTATTAATGTGGCTCTGTAACATTGGTGACATTAATGTACACTATTTATGTACGTGGCTCTGTAGCATTGATGGCATCAAGGTACACTATTTATGTGGCACTGTAGCATTGATGATGTCAGGACAGATGACATTAATGTACACTATTTATGTGACTCTGTAGCATTGATGACATTAATGTACACTATTTATGTATGTGGCTCTGTAGCATTGATGACATTAATGTACACTATTTATGTGGCACTGTAGCATTGATGATGTCAGGACAGATGACATTAATGTACACTATTTATGTGGCTCTGTAGCATTGATGACATTAATGTACACTATTTATGTATGTGGCTCTGTAGCATTGATGGCATCAAGGTACACTATTTATGTGGCACTGTAGCATTGATGATGTCAGGACAGAAAACATTAATGTACACTATTTATGTGGCTCTGTAGCATTGATGACATTAATGTACACTATTTATGTGGCTCTGTAGCATTGATGACATTAATGTACACTATTTATGTATGTGGCTCCGTAGCATTGATGGCATCAAGGTACACTATTTATGTGGCACTGTAGCATTGATGATGTCAGGACAGATGACATTAATGCACACTATTTATGTGGCTCTGTAGCATTGATGACATTAATGTACACTATTTATGTGGCACTGTAGCATTGATGACATTAATGTACACTATTTATGTGGCACTGTAGCATTGATGACATTAATGTACACTATTTATGTAGCTCTGTACAGCGGCGTAGCGTGGGTATCGCCCCCCCCCTAAAAAGTAATAAAAAGTGCCGGCCGGTGCGGACCGCACCCACCGCCCCCCCCCCTCCTAGGTACGCCACTGGGTCTGTAACATTATTGACATTAATGTACACTATTTGTATTTGTGTCATAACAATTTTCCCTTTTAAAAAAATATGAATTGTTAATTACCAAAATTTCGATTAAAATAGAACATATATTGTCTACGTTTATTGAGTATAAATCCAAGACAAATTAACAAAGAGAATAATTTACTTTACATGTTGATGTTAAATAAATTTATCTGCCCCAAAAAAAATCTCAGAATTGGCCAACAAAATAAAATAAAAAAAAAATACAGATGGCTAAAAATCCGCCCAGACTTGGCATAAAAAAAAAGATACACAACAACAAAAAAACTAAGCCTAATAGGCAAACAATAGACTCGTTCTCCCTGACTGTGAAGAGTACATCTCATTGAGCCATGGTATCTCAGAAAAATCAGCCCACCAGTAGATGTTCCTGTTATATTTTGCAGACGATTTGCTTTCTGTGGCTTACTGAGATGGACAGATCAGAGGCATGGCTTAGGTCAAGACAACGGGAGTAGACGTTTTCTTTTTATATTTTACTCTTCGCATTATCGAACATTAAAAAAAAAATAATTGGAATATGAAGTTAAACAAAGAAATGATCATATAAAGTACATTTGAGGGTGTAGACCGACAGCGACATTTTGTTTGTGGAGAGATTGCAGAAAATCTTCGCGTGGGTGAAAATATGGGGAATATTTTACGATGTAACTTGGGGCGGATTTAAGGACGCGCGCTCTCAAGGCCCCCCCCCCAGACTCTTGAGGGGGGCCATACAGAGAATCAGGCCCGTAGCGTGCGGGGGGAAGGGGGGCCGGGCCCCTCCTGCATTTTGTCTGGCCCCCCTCTGCTTATTTGCTCTATTTAGTAAAATGTATTACCTGCCCCCCCCCGTATTGCCTGGCCCCTGCTGTAGAATTTTCACGCTACGGGCTGCAGAGAATGTATATCACGTTTAAACCAAAATATAAATTATATTAATTAAGCTATTGGAATTTCATAATTATAATAATATTTATATAAAGGATAATAATAATATACATTTAAAAGTTACCTACATTATTATAACAGATCTGGTACAAAACCGACCATTATAACGATCAGCCATCAGCCTAACTTTAATCCATTGTCATTTATTTTTCAGGGCACCAACATTTTATTCTTCGCCTCTGGGGCTTCCACTGGCCCAAGTCCAGCTCTGGCTGTAATGCGAGGCTCAATCGACACACAGTTTGGTCTTCGCTCCTGGTATTGATTTTGCAGTTGGGATAGGTAAGTTTCGTTATTCATACCCTTTTTTTTTTTAAATTCTCAAGTTATTTTGAAAAAAAAAATAATTTCCAACAAAAGTTGTTTCTGACTTTATTAAAATACAAAAAAAATAAAAAAATTATTAATCTGATTGTGGGTGTAGGAGGGGGAAAGGGAGGGGGGAGGGAGGGGGATGTAATGCGCGACACCCATCGTCCAATTATTCATAACACAATGCAAATCAAACCCGATCCATGCACAACAGCTTTATTTGTAGGCCAGGACGGTCAGAATTAGTTTCACCCTAATTTCATCATCCAAGGGGTAGGGGTGGGGGGGTAGGGGGGGGCAAATTTGAATACGTTATTGGGTCAGTGAGCGCCCAGAAATTTATTTTCGGATTCCAGCGACCAGATCTGGATAAAACTTGTTCCATATAGACGCCAGAAATGAAATTGTTTTCTGGGTCTTTTTTTTTCTTGCAATTCTTGTTTTTTTTTTAATGGGCAGAAATTTTTGTAAATACATTGATTGGGAAAACGGTTGGGCAGATCGCCGAGGATTAAATAACCATTTTACTTAGAAATCCAACGGTCTAATCTGTGAATAATTCCAAAATTTTGATAACCCTTATGTCCAATTACACAAGAATTGTACTAACGCCCAGTCAAGTCAAGAATAAAGAAGGAAAAAAAAAGATATTCTCGTCGGTTACCAAGGTAACAGGAAACATCACTCTGTGTGAACGGTGGATTGAGCTATTTGTAGTGGACATTATAGAATTATGGGCAACAAACTTGACCTTGTTTATGATGAAACTTTTACAAAATTGAAAAAAAAAAAAAAAAAAAAAATAAAAAGAAATACACGGCTAAAGTTGGAAAAAGACGAAATTATTTTATTGTAATTTTTTGGTATTTTTAGATTGGTCAGACTGGCCAGAACTGACTGAAACCCGTTCAGTTGAGAGGGATAGAGATGTGAACCACAGCTGTTGCCTTTGATACCACCGTGGCGCCTACAGGTTTGTTACATTAAATATGTAACCATGTGTAGAAGTTGAAGAGAATTTCAACTCTTTATGAAGGCCAAAATTCTTATAATAGGATCCAGAGAATACGCTGGGGGAGGGGTGTGGGTGAGGGGTGGGGGTGGGTGGGAAGGGAGTGGTTGGATGAGGGTAGCGGCGTATTAGTACCCAGGCTGGGGGCCCATTACTGTGCTATAAAAGTTTAAAAGCCTTGATGGAAGGGGGTGGAGGATTTGTGTCGATGCCTGATCGTTAGAATTGTCGTCTGTGTATCAAATCTGTTTACAAGAATGTAGGTAACTTTTAAATGTATAATATTATTATTACCCTTTATATAACTATTATTATAATTTTGAAATTCCAATAGCTTAATTAAGAGAATTAACATTTTGGGTTCCAACGTATATACATTATACTATCTACATTATACTATATACATTATACTTACTATATACATTATCGCTCCTACACCACCAATATTATTAATAATTATTTTTTTTTTTGCATTTTAATAAAGTCAGAAAAACTTTTGTTGGAAATTATTTTTTTTTTACAATAACTTGAGATTTTTTTATTTAAAAAAAGGTCTTAATCTTATATGCAATAAAAATGCAGAGATTTATGTCATATATTTAATGGAGTAAAAAAAGTGAAGTTCTCTTAGCCCTAACGGGCCATCGGGGCTGATGAAGTGTAGAATTCATCTGTTTCTATAACCTCGCCATATGAAGGGATTGTGTGGTTAACACCAGGCTTGCGGAGCCGCCATATTTTTATTCTTGCTCCGGCTCCGGCTCCCACAAATTTGACGGCTCCGGCTCGGCTCCGGCTCCCTATTAAGATAGTAGGCCTATCACACGAGACAAACATTTTTGTAATTGCGCCACTCAAACATGCCGCTGATAAAAAGTTATGGGTGGGGGGGGGAGGTCGACGAGGCTCTTTCAGGAGAGAAAATTTCATTGTAACATGGACCACACATTTGATGAACACTTCTACCTCAACAATAACAATGTAATACAAATCACACTATAAACAAAGTGTCATTGGCAACTATGAAAACACTCCAACTTCCGTCTATAACAATATAACCTTTAATGATAACGATACAACCACCTTTAATGATAACGATACAACCACCTCCAATGATAACAAATACAACCACCTTTAATGATAACAAATACAACCACCTTTAATGATAACGATACAACCACCTTTAATGATAACGATACAACCAACTTTAATGATAACGATACAACCACCTTTAATGATAACGATACAACCACCTTTAATGATAACGATACAACCACCTCCAATGATAACAAATACAACCACCTTTAATGATAACGATACAACCACCTTTAATGATAACAAATACAACTACCTTCAATGATAACATTACAACCAAATTCAATGATAACGATACAGCCACCTTCAATGATAACAATCAACAACTTTACACTGGGTTATGTACGAAATATCGGATCCATATGACGTCAGACATTTTTTTTATTTTATGCTTGAACCCACTTTCGGACAAACTTTAATACCCTCTCCTCTTTCGCCTCCCTCCACACCATTTCCGAGGGAAAGAAAATAAAAACAATACACACACACACACATACACACACACACACGCTCACACTCACACACTCACACACCAGAAGGAAAATTGAATCGATTCTGCCTCGTTTCGACCAGCGACAAAGTCGCCCCACCCCCTGGCCCCCGACGCCTCCTCCCTTCCCCCCACCCCTCCACCCCCCTCTCTAGACTTTACATACCCTCCCCCCCATCCCTGCCTTCTTCCAAAATACATTTTCCTTGGGGCATTCACAATCGATGACGCAATGATTCCATGCCCCCCCCCCCAAACCACTCTCTCTATTTATAGACAAACAGCACGAGAAACATCAGGTAGAACTAATGCAAAGAGATACAGAAAGTAGACGACCATGCCAATATTACAGTCGCACATTTCGGCATTATTATGTTCGACCTGGTAAAAGATCTATGACGCAATAACCAGAGACATCTGGCAGTGGGATTAAGTTTCAAAACATGGAAATAGGTAGGGTGGTGGGGGGGCATGGACAAATACAGGGGTAGGGAAGGAAGGTGGGGAATAGTAAATTTCCAAACCATTGATAAACACACACACACACACAATATATATATATATATATGTGTGTGTTTATGTGTGTGTAGAGAGAGAGGGAGAGAAAGAGACAGACAGACAGACAGATAGATAGATAGATAGATAGATAGATAGATAGATAGATAGATAGATAGATAGATAGATAGATAGATAGATAGATAGATAGATAGATAGATAGATAGATAGATAGATAGATAGATAGATAGATAGATAGATAGATAGATAGATAGATAGATAGATAGATAGATAGATAGATAGATAGATAGATAGATAGATAGATAGATAGAATGATACATTAAAATCAATAGAATCAATAGAACGATGCAAATCAAACTAATTGTGGGGAAATGGAGGACAGATGTAAACACGTTCATGAATATTTATTTATAGCCAAGTAAACAATGTCGCGCATTGATCGGGCAGAGCACAGCCATATGGTTTTATTTATAGAACTGATATTGATAGATGTATGTCCTTGTGTGAATGTGTTAGTGTTCATGTGTGTGTGTGCGTGTGTTGTTGTTGTTGTTGATGTTGATGATGATGTTTTTATTTATTTATATAAATTGTTTAAGAGGTTGACGTCAAGAAGCGGTCATCAAGCTGTCAATCAAACTTGACCAATGGGGTGTGAGTGAGTACAGTTGAGTACTGGTGCATTCCTCCCGACACAACACACTCTTGTGTCTGCCTGTGTGTAGGTATGTGTGTGTGTGTATGTCTGCTGATAGCAGGGCCGGATTTACAGATAGACCAAGGGCCCCGCGAAATAAAGGGGGTCCCAAATAAAAAAAACAACTTAGCAATATGCTTATTTTCCAAAATGAGGCCTCAAATATTTGTTGGCCTAGCCTCACCCCCCACCCCCTTAAAATTGTAAATCCGGATCTGGTTGTTTGACTTGTGGTGGGTAGAGTAGAGAAGACCGTAGAGAGTTCCAGACATTGCTCACGGTTTCCTTAAACGTCTGTTTATCTTTCTTTATTTTTTTGTTGGTTTATCGTGACTTAAGATTGGTGGCTCAAATTTAGGTCACTCGTGTTGTTGTTGTTGTTCTTGTTGTTGTTGTTTTTGTTGTTTGTTGAATGGATTCCACGATGAGTCGTTCGATTGGACCTTTAGGCAGAACTTCAATGGATAAATGGGAGTGGTGGTTGGGGGGGGGGGGGGGCTGGGCAAGAGTTTTTGTTGGTACCCCCGGTCCATTTGTGCCCTTTAAGTTGTGAGCGTGTGGACATACGTACTTACAGAGCGTTCGCGCCATACATACTTTACATATAATTCGTTTAGAAGGTCTTTAGAGTAATATATATATATATTACACTAATATATATATATATACACACTAGCTGTACCCTGCAAAAACTTTGCATAGAATTATATCCCCTTAGGCTTGATCGGCAGGCTAGGTTATTTTTTGGTTTCGGGCAAATCCGATTTTTTCATAATTGTATTTTAAACTGGAATACTGTTGTATTAATTCTTTAATTTCGATTAAACGCCACACCGCTATTTTATATATAAAATTTATTTATTTATAGATATATATATATATATAAAGTTCCCTTAACCCTAACGGGCCATCGGGGCAGATGAAGTGTAGAATTCATCTGTTTCTATAACCTCGGCATATGAAGGGGTTGCCTGGTCCCTGCTGTAGAATGCCTGCCCCCCCCTGCTGTAGAATGCCTGGCCCCTGCTGTAGAATGCCTGGCCCCCTGCTGTAGAATGCCTGGCCCCTGCTGTAGAATGCCTGGCCCCCTGTTGTAGAATTTTCACGCTACGGGGCTGTCGACAAGGGACCCTCTGGACGACAGTCCAGCGCTTTACCGCACGACCACCCCGTCCTCAAGCAGGTCTGATATAGAGTAAACAAACCAATGACCCTCCTCCCAGCCACGTGACATTGCGACCACTCGACCCACCACGTGACATTGCGACCACTCAACCCACCACGTGACATTGCAACCACTCGATCCACTAGAGTACCCTTATTGTCAAATGGTAAACAAATAAAATCAATAATTTATTGCCCCATTTACTAGTTATCAAAGGCCCGGTACCCGGACCGGCGAGTAGGCACACAGTTGGAGTTGAAAATGGTGATATATATTTTAGCGCGTTAACAATCAGTCTATATCAGAGGTGTGCGGATCTTGAAATTTAGCGTCCGCGTCCGTCCGCGGATTTCTATCAATGATCCGCGTCCGCGTCCGCAGAATCTTACAACATTGGTCCGCAGTCAGTCCGCATTGCTGAAATTTAGCTGTTTAAATGACTTGAAATTTTTTATGGTAACGCCTAAGAAGATCCGCGTCAGTCCGCGAGTCCGCAACTTAACCATACGAAGCATCCGCTGTCAGTCCGCTGATTCGGAAAAGTCTGCGGAACTGCGTCCGCAAGCGGACGCGTCCGCTGTCCGCTCATCTCTGGTCTATATACTTGCAGGGGCCCCAAGGACATGAACAGATTATTGTAGCCAAAATACATTTGAGAATAGGGACACCTAATAATACATCAAATAAAATTCATATGTTAAATAGTTCCTCCCAAAAAAAATAATCCTCACTATGGGTAGACATAAACAACAACTCTTAAAATCATATTCCTTCATAATATTTTAATGGACTCCTTTCCAAACAGTTATTCATTTAATGTTTTATGATGTTCAACATGGCGTATTTAAAAAAAAAAAGAGAGACGTGAGTGAGTGCTTGTGTTAAGCAAAACGCTACATGTTTAACAGGTGGTTTATTTACTGTTTTACATTGTAGCATAGTACAATTAACTAAGAAAAATTGCCGACCCGGCAGTGCAGAACCTAGGGATTTACAGGCCCGGTGGCTTGGCCTCTTTGGGGGCTGCCCCTGCATTTTGGCATGAGATAATTTTTTGACGCTTCTCAAGCTTGGTCCCGAGAAGAAAGAATCGTTGTGTAACTTTAGCTGACCTTCAATTAAAAACATAGTATTCCATCAATGCAGTTGAGGCCGCAGACGCAGAAAACATTAGGCCTCTTTAAAAAGAGCTTTCAACATTATAGTTCTGTGAAGCCAATGCCGAACCAAGGGATTTTAGGCATCTTCGAGAGCCACTACATTTTGACATGAGATAATGTACTTAATATTTATAGTTTAAAAAATATTTTGGGGGCCCTCCTCAAACTGGGCCCCCTCCATACACCCTCTGTGTGAAGCCCCCATCATAAATGATTAGTTGGCATTGTAAACGTTGTGTATGGCGCTACTCAAACTCAACCCTTATTCAATTCATTCATGTGACGTAATAGTCAAAAAATGAAAAAAAAAAGTGACGTATTTAGGTTAGTAATAAAGGGAAATAATTGTACATTAGAAATAGACATATTTTAGAAATAATAACAATTTAAACAATATAAATATTACATTATATTTAGGTATCCATAATTTTGGTTTAAAATTTAGATTGTGGAACATAACACAGATTATTAATTGAACGATTTCTGTAAATATTTCTTTTACGATCGCTTCTCATTTAATAACTAATTGAACACCATAGATTTATTACGTTTTGTGAGATATAGATAGGCCTTTGGAACCTCTTTTCGTTTTAAATTTTGTTTCGCAAAGTATCTCAAAATATTTTGGTATTTAGTGATCTCTCCTTCCTGGTCTGAGAGACATACCATGATCCACGGGGGATGGATCATAGGGGTTCTCTAGTCAGGAAAAAAACCCATTACTTGCGAGGGTGGTGGTACTGTGGTCAATGAGGACTATCCGAGACCGCAGTATTCACAGCTGGCGGTGGTGACGGATGTGGTTGGCACACAACACCCTTCCACTCCGTCCCACTCAAGCACACCTGCGCAGCTTGCCATTTCCGGCTGAGGGTACAGGCACACTACACCCTCCCCTCTGTCCGAGTGGCAGGAAAAACCCCTTTCCTTGCCATTCTGGCCGACCGGCAGTACACACACCCTGCTGGTCTAGCCGGTTTGGCAAAGATTAAAACCCATCTTTCTGCCATCCCTGCAGATGATAGCGGGCACACTCACCCCGCCGCTCTGTAGGTATGGCAGACGTGCATCAACGCCGCCAACAATGTTGGTGTGGTAGGCACACTACACCCTACCATGCTGGCAATGGCGGCGTTAAAAAAAAAAAAATATTTTGGCATGATTTTGTGTTACTTCTCCTAAGATCGCTTCCTGCCCTTTGGTAATGATTGAGCCGGTCGAAAATCGTATTGCATTGTGATTGCCATTTGGCATTCTCTTACCTGCTGTATGTTAGTGTGCGGTGTATTGTCACCTCGGCACTAAACATATGGCTGGTCCAATGTCAATTCTGGCAGCCATGTAGGAGACTATTCTTACTCGGCTGGCCAGTTGGTAGCCGGATTATGCATGTTAAGAAAACAGTAAATGTTTCTGCCATCTTTGAATTGTTTATGCCGCCAACTTGGATGAATTGTTTATGCCGCCATGTTGGATGACAGACGGAAGTCGCGATGACAGACGGAAGTCGCGATGACAGACGGAAGTAGCGATAACAGACGGAAGTCGCGATGACCGACGGAAACCGGAACATATGATGTAAAATTTGTATTATAGATACTCCCCCTCCCCCCCCCCGCCCCTCCCCAAACCAACACTTTTCATCTCTCGCAGATTACTATGTAATGTTTTGATGACGTCAATGAATGTTTACATTCGGTTGTTATCTTTTTTTTTTTTAATTTTATATGAGAGGTTTGTCTTTTATGTGGGGGGGGGGTGTTAAAATGACCCACGGAGACAAATGGCTGCCACTGAAGGTTAAGTAGGTGCTGTGTTTAAATTAGGTTACTTGATAGACAGACATGTTTGATACATCATTTTATGTATAGTCAGTGATATACGACTAGAATAACCAAAATGAATTTATAAAAAAAAAAACGTACTTAACAGTGCTAAATTCAAAGTACACAAAACAATTTTGTTCGTGCACCAGAAGAACTTCAAAAATTCTCGAAACATTAAAAAAGTAAGAACAACTTTCGGTCCACTTCTCTTCAAGGTCTGTCTTTTTCCTTCCTCTGACCTTTTTCTTTTTTCCACACTCGTGGGGTACATTTTAAGTCTTCTTGAAATTTTAAAATTATCTAACAGGTGGTGGGCAGAACGAGGGAATATTTTGGGTAATGACGTCATACGTACTCTTCTTGACAAGGAGTCATTCTTTACTTTAAAAAAAAAAAATTAAAATGGCATTTTAATGCTTTTGTGTGTGTGGATGTGTGTGTGTGTGTGTGTGTGTGTGTGTGTGTGTGTGTGTGTGGATGTGTGTGTATGTACGATGACCTCATGGTTACTTCGGTCTCGGAGGAATATTTCTTTAAGCAGGTGGTTTGTTGTTGGCGAGTCCCGCACTCAATGAACAGGTCGTGAGCTCAAATCTCGTTGTTACAAGTTACAAGATACTTTTATTTATTTATCTTTTTTTTTTTTGAGACAAGATCATAGATAAGGGTTGGGCGACCCCCCCCCGGGGGAGGGAGGAACGGAGGGTGCAGGATCCGATGCCACTACATCTTGAGATTCAAAAAAAGGCCGGGCCCCAGAAGAACATAACGAGAGTACTTCGACCTATTTCTGTGATGTAGGTCTTCCGATGACTGTGAACGCGTTTCATGTAACTGCAACTCCCCATTGGATCACATCTGTAAGAATGAGATATTCAGCTCGTATATCCCATAAACCACTCTGGTTGCTGTTATTGTAACGCCCTTGCTTCACCCCTAACTGGGCGACACCACGGATGAAATATATATATATAGTGGGACGGGTGGCCGAGTGGTGTAGATACTCGACCGTCGACCTGAGAGTCCTGAGTTCGATCCTCGGTGAGAACCATGTGGAATTTTTCCAGGTGAAAATGTGTTTCCAAGTCGTCCCACAAGTCCACCCAGCTTTAAATGGGTACCTGACTTTAAGTTAGGGAATTAAAGGCGGCTGGGCGTTGTGCTGACCACACAACCCCTTCATATGCCGAGGTTATAGGGGGGTGGAGGGGTGGGGGGAAGGGAGGAGGCAGAATCGATTCAATTTTCCTTCTGGTGTGTGAGTGTGAGCGTGTGAGCGTGTGTGTGTGTATGTGTGTGTGTGTGTGTGTGTGTGTGTGTGTGTGTATGTGTGTATTGTTTTTATTTTCTTTCGCTCGGAAATGGTGGGGAGGGAGGCGAAAGAGGAGAGGGTATTAAAGTTTGTCCGAAAGTGGGTTCAAGCATAAAATAAAAAAAATGTCTGACGTCATATGGATCCGATATTTCGTACATAACCCAGTGTAATGTTGTTGATTGTTATCATTGAAGGTGGCTGTATCGTTATCATTGAATTTGATTGTAATGTTATCATTGAAGGTAGTTGTATTTGTTATCATTAAAGTTGGTTGTATTTGTTATCATTAAAGGTGGTTGTATTGTTATCATTAAAGGTGGTTGTATCGTTATCATTAAAGGTTATATTGTTATAGACGGAAGTTGGAGTGTTTTCATAGTTGCCAATGACACTTTGTTTATAGTGTGATTTGTATTACATTGTTATTGTTGAGGTAGAAGTGTTCATCAAATGTGTGGTCCATGTTACAATGAAATTTTCTCTCCTGAAAGAGCCTCGTCGACCTCCCCCCCCCCCCACCCATAACTTTTTATCAGCGGCATGTTTGAGTGGCGCAATTACAAAAATGTTTGTCTCGTGTGATAGGCCTACTATCTTAATAGGGAGCCGGAGCCGAGCCGGAGCCGTCAAATTTGTGGGAGCCGGAGCCGGAGCAAGAAAAAAAATATGGCGGCTCCGCGGGCCCCCTGCCCCCCCCCCGCACGCCACGGGCCTGCTTGTGGATGTCCGTTGATGACCTATGTTTCAGGGAAAACATTGTGAAAGTTTCCTCTATATCTCCCGTAGTGCCTACATGGCCATTGCACTATCTGCTATGGTGTCCCATTAGATTAATCTAGGGAGATTTATCTCATCCCTACAGGGACTTCACACACACACATATCAGATATACAGCGTGCTGTATCAAGTACACCCTATATCAAGTACAACCTGTATCAAGTACAACCTGTATCAAGTACAACCAGATCAAGTGCAACATGTTTCAAGTACAACCTGTATAAAGAACAACCAATCATTCAATTTTGAGCAGATGCAGTTCATATAAAAACTCGACCCAAATTTAAAAAGAAACGGTCCAAACAACTGACGCACCTCCAAACAAACACTTATAGTTCATATAAGATATTCTGGTATTTGTTATTGTTTTTAAGTTTCGCTTGCAACCAAGGTCAGCTATAACAATTCATGTCGTCCTCTACAGGATTTACACTGGGTTTCCTACCCGAATAACAATGCACCCGCCACACGCCCACACACACTCACACACAGTTACAGTTAGTAGTAGAATGCAACCATCATGTCAATAAATGCTATATTTAGTAACATAGTGACACCCCAGAAATAGTTCCGCAGGCGCACACACGCACACACTTCACGGTGTACAAGAAATTGCAATTTTTTTTTTCTGTTAGCCATTAATCTTTTGTTCAATAGTGTTCCCTAAAATGGTTACAGCTGCTAAATCTGTTGAAATATTTCTCATTTACGATGATGATGCAGGGTCTCTGTGTGTGTTTTGTTTGTTTTTGCTATTCCTATTAACCAATCAGCGTCTACGAGCAGCAGACGCTTGGTTGTGGTGAGGTGTGGGGGGACGCTTGGTTGTGGTGAGGTGTGGGGGGACGCTTGGTTGTGAGGTGTGGGGATTAGGGAAGGGGGGAGAGAGGGGGGAGCAACAGATCACCCTGATCTTAAGTTGTACTTCTGGGATAGAGAAGATTGGTGGTAGCGGTGGGGGGGGGGGGAGGGAAAGAGATGGTGGTTGGATGGGGGGAGGGGGGAGAGAGCAATAATTATTATGCTCACGGTTGGGTTTTTGTTATAAGCTGTTTTGAAAAAAAAATGTTGTTGAAGTGACGTCAAACAAGTGTGAGTGAGAGAGAGAGAGATGGAGAGAGGAGGGGAATGTGTGAGTGAGAGAGAGATGTAGGGAGGATGCATGTGGAGTTATTCAATAACTTGGCTGGCGTTGTCTACTTACCTTCCTCCACCACCAAACCCTTTTTTTTTTCGTTGTTCTCCTGCTTTGTTCATTACTTTGTATGTATCTATGTATGTAAACATGTATGTATGTATGTATTTATATATGTATCTATGTATGTAAACATGTATGTATGTATGTATGTATCTATGTATGTAAACATGTATGTATGTATGTATGTATGTATGTATGTATGTATCTATGTATGTAAACATGTATGTATGTATGTATGTATGTATGTATGTATTTGTGTATGCGTGTGAATGCGAATATGTGTGTGTGTGTATGTGTGTGAGAAAGAGAACGTGTTTGTCACTATTCATGTGTGTGTGTAACGATGTGCATACATTGTTTTGCAACATAGACCATCTCTGCACGATTGTTTGTTTGTGTGTGTGTCTGTCAGTCCTACTTTGATGGGTAATTAATTACATGTAACATTCTTGTCGTTTCTTTTTATTTTTTAATTTGATTTTATGTGTACGATTTGTTGAGTATGATTAAACAACATTACAACATGGCGTGTTATTACATTACAACATGGCGTGTTATTACATTACAACATGGCGTGTTATTACATTACAACATGGCGTGTTATTACATTACAAAATGGCGCGTTATTACATTTTTTTCTACTGTGTAGAGGCAATGTGTACATTATTTGCTGATTGATTGTCCATACCGTTGTTTAAATGTGTATATGCGTATATGTGTGTTTTTTCTGTGTATCTGTGTGTATCTGTTTGTATGTGTGTTTGTGTGTTAAGCATTGTTTGGTTTATAATATTAAAATTATAAGATGGCTGGGGGGGGGGGGGTTTCACATGATTCCTCGATTTCCAGGGCAATGCCGGGTATTACAGCTAATTTCTCAGTAAAGTTGTGAAGTTGTGTGTAAACCAGCAGATCTGACCTAATGAATATCTCAGTAAAGTTGTGAAGTTGTGTGTAAACCAGCAGATCTGACCTAATGAATATGTCAGTAAAGTTGTGAAGTTGTGTGTAAACCAGCGGATCTGACCTAATGAATATCTCAGTAAAGTTGTGAAGTTGTGTGTAAACCAGCAGATCTGACCTAATGAATATCTCAGTAAAGTTGTAAAGTTGTGTGTAAACCAGCAGATCTGACCTAATGAATATGTCAGTAAAGTTGTGAAGTTGTGTGTAAACCAGCAGATCTGACCTAATGAATATCTCAGTGAAGTTGTGAAGTTGTGTGTAAACCAACAGATCTGACCTAATGAATATCTCAGTAAAGTTGTGAAGTTGTGTGTAAACCAGCAGATCTGACCTAATGAATATGTCAGTAAAGTTGTGAAGTTGTGTGTAAACCAGCGGATCTGACCTAATGAATATCTCAGTAAAGTTGTGAAGTTGTGTGTAAACCAGCAGATCTGACCTAATGAATATCTCAGTAAAGTTGTAAAGTTGTGTGTAAACCAGCAGATCTGACCTAATGAATATGTCAGTAAAGTTTGAAGTTGTGTGTAAACCAGCAGATCTGACCTAATGAATATCTCAGTGAAGTTGTGAAGTTGTGTGTAAACCAACAGATCTGACCTAATGAATATCTCAGTAAAGTTGTGAAGTTGTGTGTAAACCAGCGGATCTGACCTAATGAATATTTCAGTAAAGTTGTGAAGTTGTGTGTAAACCAACAGATCTGACCTAATGAATATCTCAGTAAAGTTGTGAAGTTGTGTGTAAACCAGCGGATCTGACCTAATGAATATCTCAGTGAAGTTGTGAAGTTGTGTGTAAACCAACAGATCTGACCTAATGAATATCTCAGTAAAGTTGTGAAGTTGTGTGTAAACCAGCGGATCTGACCTAATGAATATTTCAGTAAAGTTGTGAAGTTGTGTGTAAACCAACAGATCTGACCTAATGAATATCTCAGTAAAGTTGTGAAGTTGTGTGTAAACCAGCGGATCTGACCTAATGAATATTTCAGTAAAGTTGTGAAGTTGTGTGTAAACCAGCAGATCTGACCTAATGAATAGAAAAACTATGCAACCCGTCTAGCCCATCTCTCCCTCTCCCTCCCCCTCCCCCCGGGACTGCCAAATATGCCCCCACCCCCTAAAATGAGGCAGTTTTGGTTTCGACTAGTAGTTTTACCCAATCTCCCACCCACCCCCCACCTCCCACCAAACCCAATTAGTAAGGCCTCTTAATATTAAACCACAAGAGACCTGATAACAGTTCTGTTCGCAGTAGTTGTTGCTGAATATTTAAACTTGGCACTGCGGTGTATGCACAACTGGTAGGGCGGGGGTGGATGGAAAGATAGGGGGGGGCGGGTTTAGCCCCCAAGGGTCCCTAACCCTAGTTATGCCGCTGGCAAATGTATTTTCTTTTGTATTGGGCAATAAGTGTCTGTTGGGATGCCATTTTATTCCGTTGTTTTTGTTTTATATGCAATGCTATAGTTATATATGTATGTATGTTCCTTGTGTGTTCGTTTATAGATTTATGTACATTGCTTGTGTGTCCGTTTATAGATTTATGTATGTTCCCTGTGTGTCCGTTTATAGATTTATGTATGTTCCCTGTGTGTCCGTTTATAGATTTATGTATGTTCCCTGTGTGTCCGTTTATAGATTTATGTATGTTCCCTGTGTGTCCGTTTATAGATTTATGTGTTTCCTGTGTGTCCGTTTATAGATTTATGTATGTTCCCTGTGTGTCCGTTTATAGATTTATGTATGTTCCCTGTGTGCTGTATACATATGTACGCGAGTCCCTTGTCAGTACGTACAAAAGTAGTTGTGTATGTACGGCAACATTTCCCTGAAACCAATACAATGCTAAGTACTTATAAGTCCACATTTCATCATTTGTTGTGTGTAATTACAATAGACTCGTCTATTTTTACCCTGTGTAAACAATCATCTGTATACAACATCTGTTGCTTGATTTGGATTTTCCCATATCTTTGTTAGCTTATATTTGAATACTAGGTTACTGCTGACATAGTTGTCTAGTAAATGAATTGAATGTTGCGAAATTTTTATATGTCCGTACCATTTCTATGTATATATATATATATATACAGAGAGAGAGAGAGAGAGAGAGAGAGAGAGAGTTACAGTGCCTAGCCTAGGGATTTGGGGGTCCCGGGGGGGGCCTGGCCTTTTTTTCTTGGGGGGGCCCTGCATTTTGACATTCGACACCATGACATGAGATAATGTGCTTAATATTTAATGTAAAAAAAATTGGGGCCCCATCCTGAAGCTGGGGCCCAGGGGGGACTGTCAAATAAGGACCCCACCTCATACCCGCCCCTCCCTAGTTACGCCTGTGAATAGAGAAAGAGATTAAATATGTCAGTGAATTGTTTATTTCTCTACACAGTGTATAATTTTCTGTACGCTAGTTAGGCGCACTCAATCATTTGAGTTCTATCTAATGTATGTAGGCTACTGTAGTTTTGTTAACATTCTACATCCAATAAAAATTCTATAACTATAGCATAGTAACCTTGTACTTGGTTTCAGTGGCGCAACCGGGGGGGGGGGCTTAAGCCTCCCCCCCCCCCGGCCTAATCATCAATACATAATTTACGTTATAAAGTTACAAAAAAGACTGTCAAACTGTCAAACTGTCAAACTGTCAAACTGTCTTTTTTCAATATGTGAGCCCTCCACCCCCCCCTCAGCATTTTTTGCTGGTTGCGCCACTGCTATGTTTGAATGAAATTGTGTTGTTCATCATCATTTCTTTCTCAGCTATTACGATCTTACCAAAAAATAAACATTAGAATCGCTGTAAACGATATTTGGCCAAAGTTTTTTATTGAGTGACCTAATTATCTGTATGATGACGCCCGCCAACAGACAGACTTTCTTTATAAACACACATTGAGTCAATGACAATAGTCGGCTCACCAACCATGCGATCGGGCGCTTTCTCGAAACACTCCTGGAGTTTACCGGGCGAGGCCGGTATTAGGCCGCTTTGACCGATTGCTCCGAATTGGGCCCCGCGCCTGCCAGAGCCCCCACAATTTACATTTTAATTAACAGTCATAGTTATCATTGTAAAAAAAAAATATTAGAAAAGGGTCCTCTAAAGCATCCGTTCTATTGGGCCCTGCAATTCGAATGGCAGGTCCTGCTCTACGGGAGCCATAATTTTTAAATCTTTTTTCAAAATGTCAATGAACCAAAATTTTCCTGGTCGTCAAAGCCGTAATGACTGCAATGTAGACAGATAGAGACTCATGTCTATCGTAGTAGCTTCATTTCGGGGCAAGCAAAGAAGGCAACCATCCCAGGCCATCCGCCTGAGTGGGTCCCCTGCGGTAGGAAATTATGTGGCATGGTATACGGCCAAAAACAACTGACCAGCGTCCAAATGACGCTTGCCCCTCGACCCGGGGCGTCCCTGACTAATGCAAGGCTAACTGCACACTGACTAATGCAAGGCTAACTGACCCTGACTAATGCAAGGCTAACTGACCCTGACTAATGCAAGGCTAACTGCCCCTAACTAATGCAAGGCTAAGTGACCCTGACTAATGCAAGGCTAACTGCACACTGACTAATGCAAGGCTAACTTGCACACTGACTAATGCAAGGCTAACTGACCCTGACTAATGCAAGGCTAAGTGACCCTGACTAATGCAAGGCTAACTGTCCCTGACTAATGCAAGGCTAACTGCCCCTGACTAATGCAAGGCTAAGTGACCCTGACTAATGCAAGGCTAACTGCACACTGACTAATGCAAGGCTAACTTGCACACTGACTAATGCAAGGCTAACTGACCCTGACTAATGCAAGGCTAAGTGACCCTGACTAATGCAAGGCTAAGTGGACCCCTGACTAATGCAAGGCTAACTGCCCTGACTAATGCAAGGCTAACTGACCCTGACTAATACAAGGCTAGTGACCCTGACTAATGCAAGGCTAACTGCCCCTGACTAATGCAAGGCTAACTGCCCTGACTAATGCAAGGCTAACTTGCCCTGACTAATGCAAGGCTAAGTGACCCTGACTAATGCAAGGCTAACTGCCCCTGACTAATGCAAGGCTAACTGCCCCTGACTAATGCAAGGCTAAGTGACCCTGACTAATGCAAGGCTAACTGCACACTGACTAATGCAAGGCTAACTTGCACACTGACTAATGCAAGGCTAACTGACCCTGACTAATGCAAGGCTAAGTGACCCTGACTAATGCAAGGCTAAGTGACCCTGACTAATGCAAGGCTAACTGCCCCTGACTAATGCAAGGCTAACTGACCCTGACTAATGCAAGGCTAAGTGACCCTGACTAATGCAAGGCTAAGTGACCCTGACTAATGCAAGGCTAACTGCCCCTGACTAATGCAAGGCTAACTGCCCCTGACTAATGCAAGGCTAAGTGACCCTGACTAATGCAAGGCTAACTGACCCAATGAGAAGTGAAAATAAAAAAGAGCGGGAATCTAAACCATTAAAAAAACTGCGCTACAAAAGATCACTCCATAGTGACACGATATCAAGGTCACGAGACCACTTTCTGAGTGTGTACTTGACCTTCACTTACCACATTTTTGATTCTCCCGATGTCACAATGAATTCCTAGAAATAGTTCACACACACACACACACACACACACACACGCACAACACACACAAGCAGACGTACACAATCATAATCCAGATTGCAAGCCGGACCAAATTTCGCGCCACCAATGCTTCATCGTATATCGTGTTTCATGACCACTTCCGGGAGGTTGTGTCGTTTGCAAATGGTGATGCAATGGTTTAAGATGGATGCAGTTGGATGGTGGAACTGAACAGATATAGGAATGGCGGGAATATATACACTTGCCATTGTAGATTTAACCGAATAGCAAAATTAAACATTCACAATAGATTAGTATTAATCTCTGAGTTCGGGCAGACTGCGGCCACGTACGGCCATCAAGGCTAAACTGATCCGGCCCAGTTCTCAGCTCCTGTCTGCTACGTCACATCACTGTCCAATGCGGCACTTTGGTGGTCAAACGGTCATTTTTTAGATCAAGAAGAAAGACTATCGAGGTGTACGCATTAACTTCTCAGCCAATGTTACTGGCCGGACGCAAACTGTGTTATTGATATCAATATGACGTCTTCACATGGACGATGCAAATGGTGTTTTAGTTTTTGTTGTTGACATCCGTGTGTGTGTGTCTGTGTGTGTGTGTGTGTGTGTTGAATTACTCTGTAACTTAAGATTTTTCTCGTGCTGACGTCAGTTAGGCACACTGGTCATTTTTTCCCCACGTGGTATATATATAGGTTACCCCCACATACACACACAAACCCTTTCCGGGAAAGAAAAAAAAGGGGAGAGGGAAGGGGTTCTGAAATAAGAAATTGAAGCAACTGTAACAAGTGTAACAACTGTAACAAGTGTAACAACTGTAACAAGTGTAACAACTGTAACAAGTGTAACAAGTGTAACAACTGTAACAAGTGTAACAAGTGTAACAACTGTAACAAGTGTAACAAGTGTAACAACTGTAACAAGTGTAACAAGTGTAACAACTGTAACAAGTGTAACAACTGTAACAAGTGTAACAAGTGTAACAACTGTAACAAGTGTAACAAGTGTAACAAGTGTAACAACTGTAACAACTGTAACAAGTGTAACAAGTGTGACAACTGTAACAACTGTAACAACTGTAACAAGTGTAACAAGTGTAACAACTGTAACAACTGTAACAAGTGTAACAAGTGTAACAACTGTAACAAGTGTAACAAGTGTAACAACTGTAACAACTGTAACAAGTGTAACAACTGTAACAAGTGTAACAACTGTAACAAGTGTAACAACTGTAACAAGTGTAACAACTGTAACAACTGTAACAAGTGTAACAACTGTAACAAATGTAACAAGTGTAACAAGTGTAACAAGATCGTGTTACATTATTAAAATTTTGTTTTCATTTCCATCTGTCATTCAACTCCTACATTTCTTGTTTGTTTTTGTTTGTGTGTGTGTGTGTGTGTGTTTTAAAACAATTTAACAAACTATTTTAAACAAGTGGAAACGTAAACTGGTATAAAACAATCTAAATTTTTATTTTTGTAATATCTATCATCCTTCACACTAGCCATTCTGGTCATAGAATTATCATGCAACAATAAAAAATCAAATAAAATCACGTTAAAACGAGTGTGTAACCCAATCTGTTTTAATTTCAATACTTTCACCATTGCAATTACCTGGCAGTGGGTTTTTATTAGTTTGTTTTGTAATATGCTAAGCAGAGACGCAGCCAGAAAAGTAAGGGCCCTCTGATAATCTATGCTCATTGGGCCCCCCTCTTACTAACCTTTCCCGACTGTACGAATCATTTTTCAAAGCAAGGGGGGCACCAAAGCCATAGGGGCCCTGGCTTGGGTCTCTACCGCCCCCTGCCAGCTGTTCAGCGTATGAGAGAATCCAATGTAAAGTTCAACTGTTTCTGCAGACACGGCTATTCTGAAGGATTGTGTGGTCAATACAATGACCAGCCGCCTTTTAATATCACCACCGACTGTCCGGTACCGAGTAATTAGATAGGTGTTCACTGAGGCTCGAACTCGGACCTATTAGTTAACAGTAAGCCCACTCTATAACTTCACCATTTCGTCCCGGACTTATATAAGACACAGACTTGTGTTGATCGATGACCACACAAGATATGACGTTGTATGATTTATTCTTTGCTCCTAAGCCCTAACACAGACACAGAGAGAGAGAGAGAGAGAGAGTGAGAGAGAGAGAGAGAGAGAGAGTATTCTTGAACTGTGGGCCTATCATCAAAAAGATTCGATAGGAATTAGTTTTGCATTGGGGCATTTGGTGAGTGAGAGTCCACCTAGCTGGTCGAATGGTTTCCAATACATTAGAAACGGTTCCTTGTATGAATGTATGTCTGGAGTCTTGCAGTAAGTTTTCAACTAAAGCCGCCAAAACTCAATAAATAACCCGCCAAAATGCCGCCGGATTAGTAAACGAGAAATGAAATAACCAAATTTACTTCTATTTTCAGATTGTATATGTCATTTTTATTTTTATTTACGTGAAAAAAAAAAACATGAACTAACCATAAATCCGCCAGTGAGTTGAAAATTCAGCCCAATAATCACAAACTCGCCGAAATAGGCGGGAAACCAGCCAATCTGACATCAATATGGATATGTAAGAATCCGTCAAAGTTGATGTCAGCCACGTCAAACTGATGCATCCTGACCTATGCAGAGTCTATCCCTGGGTCAGATCTCCCCCATCCCCCCCCCGCCCGCCCATTAAGTCTGTAACATACCTGGCTCAGTTATATCTGCGTCAGGCTTGGCTCACATAGTGGACCAAAGTTCTCATTAGCAATTCACTAACCCCCCCCCTCTCTCTCTCTCTCTCCCCTTTTCCCTCTTTTCTCTCTCTCTATTTTCTCCTCGACTCAAGTTCGTAAACAATACCACGTGACGAGGCTATTTTTAGAACATCGTGTCAGCTTGCACCCAAGTCCTACATTTTTTTGTTGGGAATTTTTTTCTGTTTCCCCCCCCCCTCCTTATCGGTTGCATGTGTGTGTCGTGTATATATGTATGTATGTATGTGTGTGTATGTGTGTATGTATGAACATATGTCCTTATGTGAGTACTAGTGAGTTTCTTAAAGTGTGGTGTTCGTGTAGCTTCGTGATGGGCATTCAACGCTTCTCAAACTGTGTTTAATGTTTTAATAACTACACATACAAAGAAACACATTAACTCAGTTGCTCGCTCTCAGTCTGTCGACTACACACACACCAGCGGTTCACCCGTGGGTCTCATCATTTTTTCACAACTGTACCCCCCAAAAAAAAAAAGATGCGAAGACATGTCCACGGATTACACCTCCCGGTCGAGGTTCAACAAACTGGCGGACCTTCTTCAAACCCCTTGGCTGTTTGTTTTTTTTTTAAACGAAAATTAAATGTTGTGTCGCACACCCCCCCTGCATGGCCTTTCAAGTACCCTTGGGGTACATCTGTTGAGACCCGCGGGACTACACACTGACCCGCCACGAGGAATGTTGGGAGTGGGGGGGGGGGGGGAAACGAGAACACGTGTCAGTGGTCGTTGGGCTTTTTTTGGGGCCCCCTTTCATCTTTACGTTTTAGGGGCCCAGCCCTTTTACATATATCTGTACATGGCTATTATAAGAAGGATTATGTTGGGTGGGGGAAGGGGGCTATATTTAGGTCAAATGTTGGGGTCAACTAAACCATGGGGCTCAGTCAGCGATTAATTTATATGTTAAATGTGAGTGTCATGACAATATTATAATAAACAGACATTCAGAAATGGACAAATATAACATTAAAAGAATTTGTATGTATATATGTATAAATACATATAATTAAAACACATGACATGAAATGTTCAGAAATCTGATTTAACAAGGTGAAGAAGAGTGATTCGATGAGTTATACTGTGATATCCACTCTTTCCGCTTTTATGGATTGACCCAGTTTAAAAATATTGCAGCAGAGTTGTCTGCTTTTGCATTACTTTCGGATTTTTTTTTGTCTTTTTAGCCTCGTTTTGTAACAAGCAATAGTTGAGTTTACAACTCGATTCATTAAATCACTCATTGCGTTTCTTTATCGGGTTCATTACGAAGAACGATGTTCATTCCATGCTCATTCCACACGTTCTTTGCAGTTAGCAAAGCTCTAGCTATTCATTAAATGATCGTTCTGTTTCTAACTGGATCAGTTCCTGGTTTGAAAGAGATTCTCTGTCAGCTTCTAGGTTAATCAAACCACATTCTTCCAAATTCTCTAAACCAAGATGGCGTGATAAGCTCGTAATGTTTCGTCAATTTCCAGAAAAAAGAATCAACTTCATTATTTTTTTTTTTTGGATTCTAGCCAGATTTTTTTTCCAGACGTGAATCACTGTAGGTCGCCATTGACAGTGTAACGAAATATATTTGGGATGTAGCTCGGAAACAGTGCCATAATGTAACAAACCCATCATAGCGAAATGTCGTATAAAGAGCGGACATGCAGCGCGTGTTTGGTGGATACCATAATAATAATCTCTACACCACTCGGCCAATCGGTCCTTTTTTAATACAAACCTCCAGTCAAAAAGTAAAAAAATAACTGATGTTTAGTCAGAAAGATATACAGACGAGTTCAGCAGATATTTGTTATTTATAAATATATATATGTATATATATACACAGTGCTCGATTTAAGAAAAAACCAGTGCCGGGGAAAAAATGTCCATGGTTTCATCCCCGGCAGGGATACATTAGCTAAAGCAGAGCCGGGGATGGCAGTTCTCAGTGCCGGGTCTATCCCCCGGAGGTAAATCGAGCCCTGTATATACATAATTAAACTTCTAGTATAGGCTGGTAAAAATTGACCAACAGGTGAGAAACAGCCGGAACACAAACAGATATCAAGTACCGTAATAGTACATTGGTTACGAACACCACAGACACCTGTTATAGAATTAGCATGCAAAGGCGTGTTGTCAGCTATGGTACTGAGAACATTCAAATCGTCTCTAATAGTACATACTAGTACTAAAATTACCATGAAAGTACAGGGGAAAATAGACAAGAGTGTTGTCTTCATCGTTGACCTATGTAAATGATGGAACTATACAAAATATGTTTTAGTGGTAGTTGCCTGCCCATTGAAATAGCACACCAATTATATCATACGCCATCAAGATATGGCCCGGTAAGAAAAAGGGGAAGGAAAGAGAGGGGGGGGGTAGATGATGCCACCCGAATACATGTCCTTAGGGGCGTCGTAGGGTACAGAAAATCGACTTAGCCATTGATGGGAGTGTGGGGGTGGGTAAGGATGCTCCTTTAAGAGGCCCTCGATGGTGGAGATATTTAGGAACCCGCGCAGTGGGAATTTCGGGGCCCGGGGGGCTTGGCCTTTTTGGGGTCCCCTGCATTTTAAAATTCGACACCATGACATGAGATAATGTACTTAATATTTAAAGTAAAAACAAAATTGGGGGCACCCCCTCAAGCTGGAGCCCGAGGGGAACTTTCTAATTTGGACCCTCCCCCCCCACCCCAGGTACGCCTCTGAACCCGCGATAAGCTGGCGGCCGCCCTAATATGGGAGCTACCAATATTAAGAACCGTACTGATGGCAATTGAAGTGGGGGGGGGGGGGGCGGCGGGCCGAAGCAAATTGTCGCCGCCCCTAGTGATGGGGTATCCATCTCTAAGGGGCTCCAATGGGCAAAGTAATGTGCTTGGGGCGTGTGATCAGGGTGATACCGCTTTGGTGGAAATTTCCAAGACTCACCCCAGATTGTGTGGCGGGACGCCTTATCACGGGTCGGTTTATTAACCAGAACTATAGTGTGACTTTTTGGAGAACACGAAAAAAAAAAAAGTTTGGTAGGCGATCTACCCTTGCCGGCCCATCAGCTCTCCGAGTCCCCTTCACATCTGGGTCGGGCGGGGGGGGGAGAGGGGCAAGATGGTCCCTATATCCTCACCCTGGAAACAAACCTAGCAGTTAACCAGGGTCCCCCCCATCTCTTCACAAACCGGCTCTGTGTTTCGGTTCCCTTCCGGGTTATCTCACTGGTCCAGCCAATAACAAAAAAAAAACCCAGCGCCCCTCCCCTCTCCCCCCACCCCACCCCCTCACCAACCTACACCCTCCGTCCCTTTATCCACCTTCTGGATGTGACATTGGCCACATGTGATGTCCGTTGGTACCCATGTGGGGGTTTATTTAGGTTGTGTTAGTCCGTTCTTCCGATTCCCGGACAAGTGACCGCATTCCCGGCAAAAGGTTGGGGATGGGGGGGAGGGATAAAGAGGGCCGGGGGGGGGTCGAGGGAGTCGTCTTTGTTTTCATTAGTGGCAGATGAATGAACGTGTCAATGTGACCCAGGCAAAATCTTCATGACAATAAAAAAATTTAACAACCTATCTTCTGCATGCATATTCATGACTTCCCCGACAGACAGATCAGAAGCAGTCTGTACCAACCCTGTGAAGTCTTTAACCTCATTCACTGAGTTCTGATTATTATTTCTTTTTTTCTTACTTTCATTCACTTAGAAATTACTCTTCCCCCCCCCCCGCCCATATTTCTATCAAATCAAACAATTTAATTATTCTTCCTTTCTTTTTTTTATTTAAATTTCTGCCTGAAGCTGGTCTCAATTTTCATGTTTTTGATGTCGTCCAATAATTTATAAACAGAAATCTTTGAAAATTAATTATTTTTCCATCAGAAAAAAAAAAGCTCTATTTCATTATTCGTTCTTATTTTTTTTTCCCCCGGTAAATTCCCATTCTATTTATAGAAACCTAGTCTACGAAACCCGTTGCATTAAAAAAAATTCTTAAGACTTTGAAAGTCGCATCTGTATGATTGTACGTACAGAAGACCCAAGTTGACCGTAAGTAATACGTTCTAGGGGGCCGTGGACTGTCCGGAGGGGGGCCGTGGAATTTCGAAAAATTATAAATTTAAGCAATCTAAATCCAAAAAAATAAATAGGGGGGGGGGCGACATATTGATTGGCGTTCCAAAGGGGGGGCCGTGACTTCAAATAGTTTGAGAAGTACTGTTCTAGAAGTACATTTACAGTACTGAGACATAGCCAGCGAATTAGTATTCTAGGTCAAGCTACAAAACCAAATACAAATCAGTCAACGGGTAGGGATGGTTGTGCGGTTAAGCGCACGACTGTCGACCTGAAGGTGCTTGGTTCGATCTCTGGTGAAGACCAATTTATATTTCAGGTCATGGCTTAAGTCGCCGCTATGTCTTCCGTGGTGCCTCCATGGCCATTGCACCTTTGTCTATGGTGGGGATGAAAAAACCGTCCCATAAGTGCTTTACAGGATCTAAGAGATTTTTATCTCAACCTTACAGGGACTTCACACACACATCTACTCTGGCTCAAATGGGTGTAAAACACCTAGGGCGGCAGGTTTCAAGGGCAATTAGAATTTATGTAAGGACGCCGTTAACCGAAACAAATTTTTTATCGATGATGAGATTTCTCACAAGTATACCATATATCAATGCTAAAGGATTCATTATTGCACCACTTTTGCGTCGTTAGATGAACCCCACGTCGTTACAGCCGTTAGTTGTTTTTTTTTTTAAACAACGTCGTTAACAAAGAACGTTGTAAACAAAAGCCGTCGTAAATAAAGAGCGTCGTAAACCGTCCACTGTATAATAATTAAGGGCTACAGAAGCTTTTAAAAATTCTATGAAAAACGGTAATAGATCGAGGCCATGGGAGAAAGAAAGCTAAGGGTCAGTATAGACTTCTGATCTATTTAAAGAGCGATCGTTCTCAAACGTTATAAGATTATTCGGGTGCATTCTCGAACAAATTATATTTAAAAAAAAATGTGCGACCTATTTAAAATGAGCTCATAACCCTCCCACTTTGATAACCACTGCTCTAGATCACGTCAATCTGCTTCTGACGCAGTCTCACTATGACTCTTCTGACGCAGTCTCACTATGACTCTTCTGGCGCAGTCTTACTATGACTCTTCTGACGTAGTCTTACTATGACTCTTCTGACGTAGTCTGCCTATGACTCTTCTGACGTAGTCTCCCTATGAATCTTCTGACTCAGTCTCACTATGACTCTTCTGACGCAGTCTCACTATGACTCTTCTGGCGCAGTCTCACTATGACTCTTCTGGCGTAGTCTCCCTATGACTCTTCTGACGCAGTCTCACTATGACTCTTTAGGCAGAATCGCTGCTGTAGTAGATCTGTAGATTCTGCTGGTCAATTCATGAACTGGCCAGGTCAACTGAGAAAAAACTGGACAAATGTTATTTCTGTCTATCGCTTCCTTCACCGCGATCAATGACCTCCGTGACTCAGGGACAATGAAGTCTCCCCGGGGCAAAAGTTCTTCTCGTGGCTTCTGTATCATTATATTTGATAGAAATGTATATCGAAAAGGGCCCCTTTGGGGAAGGGGAGTTCTTTAGCCTTTGGAGGAGTCATGGTGCAGTCACCTAGTTACCCTATATCTATTAACGGCTTTGTTTAACTGGCTGGGTTTCACGAACTCACGACGTCAGTCATAGGCCAGGTTGATAGCAACCAGCATCGCCAACGCGTATCACCGTCCACCGGAGCGCATTCACCTTTCGCAAAATCTGTTTCCAATTAAGCACAACCGCTTACACAAGTCACGGAACTGTAACAGCGAATGGTTGAGTAAGCACAACTGCTTACAAGTCTCGAAACTGTAACAGCGAATGGTTGAGTAATAATGTCTGCATTTGGCAGTAAATTTATTTAAAAAAAAATTATCTTTATTACAGGGATATTCTAACTGGGTCGAGTTATCATTAATACAGGACGGATGGTCCGTACGATTAAACGTTCGATTGTCGATCTGAGTGTCCCTGGTTCGACCTTCGGTGTGGACCAATGGATATTATACGTCCTGGTTTGGGTTACCCCCGGCGATATTGCCCGTGGTGTCCCCCCCCCCTAGTCCAGTATAATATCGGTTATGGTGGGCGTGAAAGCATAATGACAGTCCCATTAGTGGTTCATGGGATCTAAGAGATTTCATCCCATTCTTACAGGGGTCGTCACACACACACACACATCCTGTACCCAGCGACTTTCTTTTTGAGAGGTAAACTGGGAGGGGCCTTGCCCGACCCCCCTCACCCACCCTCCACAGCTTACAGCGTTCTCCCTCCACACCCCCGACCAGGAATTTTATTTTGCTAGGCACACTGGAAATCTTTCCACTTCTTTCTCTCTCTCTCTCTTTCCATCTCTCTCTCTATATATATATATCCCTCTTCCTTAGTCTCTCTCTCTCACACACACACACTCTCTATCACTTTTTTCTCTCCCTCTCACTCCCTATATGTCTTCTATTTCTCTCTCTCCCTCTCTCTCTGTCTCTCTTTCCATCTCCCTCACTCTCTCTCTCTCTCTCTCTCTCTCTCTCTCTCTCTCTCTCTCTCAAGTACATGTGTGGGTGTCTGTGTGTGAGTCTGTTTGTGTGGTGTAATTGTGTGTTCCACTGCAATGTTTAAAGAAAACCACGATATCACACACACACACACATACACAAAAAGGACAAAACGACCAACAGATTTGCTGACAAAAACATCTTTTCCAACCCCTCCCCCCCATTCCCGCCCACCTCATTGCCTCACTATGTTTCTAGTCATTAGAAACCCAAACATTCCTTTAACGGCTCCGTGTTTTCATCCAGCTAACCCCCCTCCCCCACCCACCAACAAAACCATCACTATCCCCCCAACCACCCCTCACCACCATCACACCACTAGCCCACCCCACAATTCAAATGACTTCGGCTCCGCAGTTGAAATAAACACCAACAAAAAAAAAAAACGCAGACGACCTTGCAACCAACGCCAAAAGGGTCAGGTTTTGAACCCCCCCCCCAAACCCCTCAGCTTCGCGATGTTTACAGCGTCTAGGTCAAAGCTAATTGCGCCTTCTCTACTCTCCCCCCCCCGTGGCTCCACCCACACACCCACCCACACACACACATACACGCACATTTTGCACCGATGTTTAACCTCACCGGTGTAGTGCCAAGCCCGCCCCCCCCCCCAATACCATCCACCCACCACCCACTTATCTATGTCAAGGTCACTTAATATGACATGAAAACAAAACTTTTCATATTTCTCAAAAATATAAAAGAAAACAAAACACCCGTTTAACCAATCGCAGTGCTTGTGTCTGTGTGTGTGTGTGTCTGTGTGTGTATGTATGTGTGTGTGTGTAAAATGTATGTTTGGGGTGTTGTCAGTGGCGTAGCGAGCTAAACTTGCGCCCGGGGCACAATACCTTTTTGGCACACCTTCCCCCCACATTCAAAAACCATATATTATATGTACAATAAACCGTTTGGCGCCCTATTGTGAGTAGCGCCCGGGGCATGTTGCCCCCGCCCCCTTATTTCCCCCTCTCGCCACGCCACTGCGTGTTGTTTGTCTATTTTTGTGCAGATGCGTGCGTTATTGCAAGTTTTTACCTCCTAGCTTTTGTGCCAGTGCTTGTGGTCACGTGACTAGCCAGTGCGCAATCATAGTCACGTGGTTTATGATGTTTGTATTGGTTACGTTCCCAACATGAAACGCCATGAAGATGGAGGCGAGCGCTGATCGCGCGTAGCTAATGAATATGCAGTAATCACTAATTGAATGTGAAGAGGGACGAAAGGATGGGTAGAGGAGGGAGCAGTTTTAAATACTCCCCTCCCCCCCCGCACCCAACCACACACCTATGAAGAAACATTACCGTGAAATAAATCTAAATAGTATAAACGAGGAGTGGCTAAATTGTTGCCCCTTTAAGCCCCATGCAGCGCTTCTGTAGGTACACAACCTATTAAGGATTTATCTTGAAGCCATATAATGTGAGGCCCGTATAAATGTGAGGCCCATGCACATGTGAGCCCCGTATACAAGTGAGGCCCGTATACATGTGAGGCACATACACATGTGAGGCCCGTATACACATGAGACCCGTATACATATGAGGCCCAAATACATGAGCGGCCCGTATGCATGTAGGGCCCATATACTTGTGAGGCTCAATACGTGAGTAAGAAAGGAAAGTCCCCCGTCACATAAGGGCCATCGGGGAAGATGAAGTGTAGAATTCATATGTTTTCTGTAACCACGGCATTTTAAGGGATTGTGTGGTTAGTAACGGTGGTGTAGAGCGTTCAAGTGCCGACCTGAGAGTCATGGGTTCAATCCTCTGAGAGAACCAAAAGAATTTCCCCCAGGTCCTGGTGAAAAGTTGGTTAGTGTCCCCCTCAACTCAAATGGGTGGGTACCTGACTTTAAGTTGGGGGAAGTCATGGCGGCTGGGCGTTGTACCAACCATACAATCCCTACATGCCGTGGGTTACAGAAAACAGGTGATTTCTACACTTCATCTATATCGACGGCAAATAAGACTTTTTTTTTTGTTTTTTAAAACATATACATACATATATACTTTACTTTAAAAAACTCTTTTTTTTTTTTTTACTATGAGGGATTTAGTCCTGTACAGCCCCATACAGTGTGTGTGAAGTCCCTTAGTTCCCTATAAACCACTAATGGGACAGTTTTTATTATGGTACCCCCACCATAGTCGATGGTGCAATGGCCATGGAGGCACCACGGGAGATACAGCAGGGACTTAAGCCATCAACTGAAACACTCACTGTTCCTCACCGGAGAACGAAATCAAGTACCTTCAGGTCTACTATAGTCGAGCGCTTTACCGCGCAACCATCCGTTTCCTCTGTAATCCCCTTAGTGGAAATAGGTCAATGGTAGGGCTGTACCGGAATCCGATTCCGGTTCCTGTTAAGCCGGATTCCGGCAGTTTTAACAAATCCGGTTCCGATTCCGGTTCCGGTAAAATGTGCCGGATTTAAACCGGATTTCTTTACTGTTTGAAATTTGTAAGAAATTTTTTTAGCCCAACATAATTTTGAAATATTTAGCACTATACAATTAAATTAAAACAATAACTTCCTTTGCTTTTTTAAAACTACAATAACGTCGATCGCTTTTAGTTCTGTATGTAAGTAAAAATATATTAAAAAGGAAGATTTGAATCGTATTTAGTCTAGTAGTAGTAATACGACACCTTACCTTCCGCTAATTTTGATTCGGTGTTTTCTTTAAACTATATTAAGCTACAAAAGTTTAACTTCTTTTAAAGAGCAGACAACGATCTATTTTTGTTTGTCAATAATTTATTTTTCTGCAAATTTTTTTAATTTAGTGGATTTTATCACGATTTGGATAAAATTCCTTACATATTTAGATAAATAATTTGAAGATACATTTTAACTGGACATTAAAGTGATATTGATGTAGATTTTAAATGCATTTTAATTTGTTTATGGAAAATAGTCAGATAATGATTTAAAGGTAAGTATGAATGAAATAACAAGGTTTGGTGACGTCACTATGGAAAACTAAAGAAAAATAAGCTATCGGGTAGTGCCACAGTATATTTTTTTTTTTGGAATTCATTTATTAATACACATGTTTATTATACTTTCTAAGATATGTTACCCATTTCTTTGTTTGATTGTAATAGAAATCAAGTTAAATTAGGTAAGTTTTATTAAAATATTTTTTTTAAACAAAGAACCTGTTATTTTGACAGAGTTATCTTTCTTAACACAAGATCGGGGAAGGAATTTTAGTCACATTCTTCAAGATCTAAATGGTTAATACTGTTTGTTGCTATCTACAACTTAACATTTTTATTCTATTTTTCATTCTTATATCTTTTTTTATGTTAGGCGAGAACTTACTACTTCGTTCGGAAGAGTTACTATTTAATTTGGTAAAATCCGGTTCCTGTTCCGATTCCGGCAGGATTCAAATATTAAATCCGATTCCGGTTCCGATTCCTGCAGGATCTAAAAATTACAATCCGATACAGCCCTAGTCAATGGTCTCAGTTGTTCGAACGTGGGAACTTCTCTTTGACGATCTAGCACCCAACCTCACCACCACTTCGGAGTCGTCCGCGTAGATTCATCTCGAAGTCCAGCACATGCGACATAACAGCAGCTTTAAAAAGCAGCTTCAAACAGCAGCTTCAAAACAGCAGCTTCAGCCAGCAGCTCCCAACATCAAACTTTAACTACGTCATTATAAAAGCTCCATACGCAGAGCCGTAGCTAACTATGATGGCGCCCTGTGCTAGTTACATTATTCAACGCCCTATTCCACAACATGAGGAGTGTAAAAAAACATTTAACAGCACTCCTTCCAAGTTCGGCGCCCCGGTGCAGCCGCACAAACCGTAGTACCCTTCCAGCGCCACTGTCCAGGGGTAAGTAAATATTATTTATTTTTCTTTTAAAACTTTTCAACAGTTTTAAGAAGAGAACAAATCTACGTTACCAGTTATACAACAGAGACCAGTGTGGTCAGAGACACATGTCCAGCTCACTGGACCTCATGGCAAACCAAAGTCTGACGGAACCTGACTATAACCCATCACAAGAAAGAACTGTAAATTGTCTTCTAGCATCCAGGAGCGGATACAACGGCGGGCACACCAGGTGCTTGAGTTGGGCCCCAACAAAAGCCCAAATTTATACTTGTAACTTTATTAACTGTGTCTTTCTTTAACCATATTTAGTTTTGCAGCCGGGGACATCACCAAGCTCGTGTATGTTTGGAGTTTGGAGATAATCATACCCTCCCCCCCCCCACACCTTCAGGGCCAGCCTTGCGAATTGCGGGTACCAATTTAACGGATGCTTGCGAGGCCCCCTCTTCTAGCCTGTGACAAGAGCCATGACTGATAATGATACGATAAATGTAAATTGCGCCCTCCATCCCCCCCGCCAGGCGCAAGGCCCTGTTTGGAGCAATCGGTCAAATTGGCCTTATGTCGGCCCGCCTTCCCCCACCTTCTGGCTCACACTTCAAGACGACATTGCATGTGATCACAGTCTCGGTTCTTTCATCGCCAGGCCTCAACATCGGATCACTGGTGACACCCATGTTTAATCAAACGGCAATTATCTACAGTAACACACACACACACACAGGCACACACACAGGCACACACACAGGCATACATACATACACGCACACACACAGGCACACACACACACAGGCATGCATACATACACACACACACACAGGCACACACACACACTCACACACACACAGGCACACATACATACACACACACACACGCAGGCACACACACAGGCACACACACACACACACACAGGCACACATACATGCACACACACAAACAGGCACACATACATACACACACACACAGGCACACACACAGGCACACACACACACACAGGCACACATACATACACACACACACACACACACAGGCACACATACATACACACACATTAACCCATGTGCAGTTGGGTGACCTAGATGCGTTCAATTACTGACCATATAAGGTAATGTTATTGTTTCTAAACGAAACACAAAGATAAAATTTAAAAAAAAAATAAAAAACAACAGACACACACCTACCCATCACGGTTAAAGAGATACAGCGAGGTGATAACACATATTCTACAACACACAATACAAAAAACAATCATACAGAGATAGCAGACGCACAGCCTCAGCCTCAACATCATTAGGCTGAATGAACTCTCAGGGAAGTGCGAAGAACTCGAAAACATAATAAACCTTTCTAGCTAAGCGAACGCTCTCGTAGGTGACATTACCTAGCGAGTACTGTTGTTGTTGTTGGTGAAATGAGTTGATAAAATGCAAGTATTAGCTGTGACTGGTAGACAATTGTTTAAGGGGGGGGGGGCGGGCTGGCCCCGGGGGGGGGGGGGAAGACGTGGGTGTCATTAGCTGGTGAGTACTTGGTTGTTCGTGAAATAAGTTGATAGAATGCAAGGATTAGCTGTGAGTGGTAGACAGGTGTTGGAGAGTGGGTGGTGTGTGGGGGGGGGGAAGGGGGGAGAGATATTTTGAATTAATTCACTAATGGTTAAAGGTGCAGGGAGATGTTCTGGATAGAAGGGGATGGGGGTGGGGGAGAAGTTCATGTATAAATAACATATTGATGATTGGAATGAATGACTGGATCAATGAAAACATGAATGATAAAACAAAGTTTTGGTAGAGAGATGAATACAGGGCTGTTTTGATGAAGGGATAAATTGAGGGCCGTTCTATATTTAGTGTGTGGGGCCCAGCCATAATTACGATTAGAGTCCTCTCGGTAAAATATACTGTTGAGGCTGCCTTTTGGAAATATTACGTTTTTGATAATATTTGAAAAATGAGTTTCATTTGACACCCCCACACACACCTACCCCACTTTTTTAGTCAATTTGGGTAAGTGCACAATAAAGGTCCCGCCCCGGGGGGGGGCTTAGGGTCAAGTAGTACGGACCCTAAGCCGTAGCATTTTTTGCCTATTTATAAAATACTAAATGGACTGCATGACTTTAAAAAAAACAGCTGGACAAGTGAGTCTCGGGTTTGGTTTAGATTCGAACTAAGGACATTCGACTTACTCACGTCCAGTGTAAGGCTTCATAGGCATCGAGATGGGTTTGATATATGATGTACGGACGAATCTCTCATATTAGTAAATATTTCGTATTTGTACAGGGCCTGGTGAAAGGGTATCGGCTGGCTGCGGACATGTCATCTTTGAACACAGGGTCATCATTCATCATCATACCCTTACCCGATGTGGTCGTTGGGGTAATCGCGTGGACACATCAACAGACACATATATCTCCATAGTCGCCAAACCGGCGCTGCTGTCTTTAGTTCATTCATATGTAGTCCATGTGCATTCTAGGATAATTATCACCAGATATAGCTGTATACCCATTCACCAAGTTCGCCTCTGCCCAATAGCAGATCTGTTCAAATGACGTCAGAATGACATAAAAGTGTGAGAACCTGTGTTGGACAGGCTACTAAAAACTTAGACACAGAGCTAAGGTTTTGTGAGTTAAATGAACGAAGTTTGAAGTTGGAGAAATGAGACCCCCCCTTTGACCAACTGACCGCTGCCTGTAAAATGTCACTGTTATCTGTTATAGGTCTACTACACGTGACTATCACACCAGCTGACACACTAGAAAATTAAATTATTAAAATTGTACATCTTGATAATCACGTGTTCGTTGGTCTGACGATTTTTTTTCTAAAATGTGTTACGACATTATCATGACGTAATGACACATCAAGTTGAATGACACATCGATTTGCATTTGACATAATCAGCTCATTCTGACAGAAGAAACGTGATATATATATATATATATATATATATATATATATATATATATATATATATATATATATATAATAAACCATCGTAAAAAACATAGAAAAAGATTATGTTAGTCAAACACACGGCACGCTAAATGGCTGTGTCATTGAAACCACTGACCTGGTGACTTGGTAGACCTTAAGTCAACATACACTGGATGATGTCAGCATTTCAGGAACATTCTATTCATTGCTGACATTTTCTTTTTAAATTTAATACGCAAGTAAATAAACACGACATGTAAATCTCGAAGACAAGCCGAGCTTTTTATCACTTGTCATAAAATGATAAATGGCATTGGCATAAAGATAACAGAAACATTATGTAACTCTTTGAAGTCACATATCAGTGACCAGTTAACACCGCATACCACAACATGACATTTTCATATAAAAAAGATTAACATGCAGAGGATGATGGCATTAGCACTGCGGTCAAGGCTAATGCATTGATGACATCATGACATTCAAACACTGTGTATAATATTATTTTTATTACTTAAGTACAGCAGTGTGGAACATTACATGACTGCAACAATTTTGGCAATGTTTCCATTGCTGATAGGCCGTCAAGTGTTTTAAGTCGTTAAATATTATGGTATATTACGTCATCAACAACAACAAAAAAAGACTTTGTTTATTTATAATTCTAGCACGGGAATTAAAACTTTTTCAAACTTTGATTACAAACTTTGATTAAAACGACAAATCTCACTGACCTAGAAACTGTGCGGGAATCAGGGCCATCTAAGCCAGGGCCATCTAAGCTAGGGCCATTTAAGGTAGGGCCCTTTGGGAATTTCTCAGATAATGCATAAAATTCCGTCCATGTATCATCGCACTAGCTGCTTTGGTTAGAAAGTCACTGCAAATACCGCCCATTTAGTTGTTTATAGGATCTTTGGGACAGTGCCGGCTTGAGGCCGAGTTTGCCGATCGCTCAAAATTGGACCCCCGCGCCTGGCAGAGGGGCGTCTGCAAATTACATTTAGCAGTAATAGTAACAGTTGTTATTGTAAAAAAAAAATAATAAAAGACGGGCCTCGCAAGCATCCGTTAAATTGGGCCCCGCAATTTGTAAGGCCGGCCCTGCTAAGGGATGTACATTTCATCCTTACAGGGGACCTCTCTCTCTCTCTCTCTCTCTCTCTCTCTCTCTCTTTGAACTCTCTCCGTGATTACTGCGGGCTGAGACTTAGTCTCTTAGAGCCCGTGAGATCAGACTTGCTTTTGTCTCTCAACATCTGGAGACTGCCATAGAGCCCGATGGCCAGCAAGCTTCCAGACCTCACAGATCTACCCAACAATGTTATTTCTAGAAAACGCCCACTATTTTTAAAAAAGAAAGAAGTAGAACATGTTAAGGTAGAAGTTTCGTCAGTCGAATAAGGTCATTAATTAAAAACATTCGCGTGATGACTTGTTAGGAAGATAACAACTCGTAGAGAGATAACACTCGTAGTGAGATAACAAGATATAGGCCCCACTGCTGTGTAGGTTGATACTAAGTATAAAGGAGAAGCAATTAATAACATTGGTCACGTGACAATTACTTGTTACTGTTATCAGATGTGTAGTTGTTGTTGTTTTGGGTTTGTTTGTTATTTTAAGTTGTGTAGAATTGATAACACGAGAATATGAAATAGAAAGAGAAATTAGAATCAATAGCGAAACTTGGAAAGGAATCAAATGGAAAAGAAAATGTGACCTTTGAACCAGGAATTCATCAAACACTTTGATCACTATTGATCTGACCATTTGTGTCGGATCAACCTATGATGGGCGTAGGCAGGACATCAATCAGCGAGGACCCTCAGACGTTCATATCGATAGAGAAACTTGGCTGCAGCCTGGGGCCGACACTGCTTATTGGGGGTTACCTGATTGGTGCTTTTGTTTTTAGCCCACTACTAGGAATGAAAACGTGAGCACTTGTTGGGGAACTCTCCCCCCTCCCCCACCCCGGGCCTGACTGTCCTGATTTAGGTTTTAATTGTATTATACAGGGGACTTCATTTACTAAATATTATAATTAGAGAGGTGGGTATGATATCTCCAAGCAGTTTTTGCCTACGGCCCACAAATAATTCCCAGGCGCTTAATGAACCCAAATGTACGTTTCGCCTACGGCCCATAACCTTTGATTAGGAGGCCTAATTATCTTTTGTTTACCAGAGTAAATTTCTAGTGCCCCTGAATATATATCTTTAGCTAGGACTCTTCCCCATCCCCTCCCCCACTGACATAAGAACTGTCCTGAATGTAGAAGTACTAACAGATTAACAAACAAAAGGTTGACTCACAATTGCTAAGACCCACACAAAAAAAAAAATCCAATTTTCATTTTCTAAAAGTTTTATTATTTTTTTTGAAGCTGACAGTCGGATTTAGAATTTGGTTTTTAAAAATACAGTGTGTCTGTACATTTCTATATACAGTGTGTCTGTACATTTCTATATACAGTGTGTCTGTACATTTCTATATACAGTGTGTATGTACATTTCTATATACACTGTGTCTCTACATTTCTAGATACAGTGTGTCTGTACATTTCTAGATACACTGTGTCTGTACATTTCTATATACACTGTGTCTGTACATTTCTAGATACAGTGTGTCTGTACATTTCTATATACAGTGTGTCTGTACATTTCTATATACAGTGTGTCTGCACATGTCTAGATACAGTGTGTCTGTACATTTCTATATACATACAGTGTGTCTGTACATTTCTATATACATACAGTGTGTCTGTACATTTCTATATACAGTATGTCTGCGCATTTCTATATACAGTGTGTCTGTACATTTCTATATACTGTGTGTCTGTACATTTCTAGATACAGTGGGTCTGTACATTTCTATATACAGTGTGTGTCTGCACATTTCTATATACAGTGTGTCCGTACATTTCTATATACAGTGTGTCTGCACATTTCTATATACAGTGTGTCCGTACATTTCTATATACAGTGTGTCCGTACATTTCTATATACAGTGTGCCTGTACATTTCTATATACAGTGTGTCTGTACATTTCTAGATAGAGTGTGTCCGTACATTTCTATATACAGTGTGTCTGTAAATTTCTAGATACAGTGTGTCTGTACATTTCTAGATACAGTGTGTCTGTACATTTCTAGATACACTGTGTCTATACATTTCTAGATACAGTGTGTCTGTACATTTCTATATACACTGTGTCTGTACATTTCTATTTGTAATTTATATCAATGTTGCGTTGTAGATATTTTTTTTACAATGGATTGCAAGTGATAGAGTGATAGAGTGATAGAGTGATAGATTGATAGGTTTGAAGATCTCAGGTCGAAATGCAAGTGTCGATGGGACAGGAACTGTTAAAATCATGGTAACCAGTTGACGGCAAAAAGGACAGTTAAATATGGGCAGTGAATAGGGTAATGTGGCACAATATTGAACAGACTTACTCAGAAATGATATTTCTTGTCTTTTTTTTTATTTTTATTTTAGTTGCTATGGTTTTTATTCGTTTTCAATATATATGTATATATATATATATATATATATATATATATATATATATATATATATTAGAGCTGTTGTTCGATTAAAAAAATTGATCGAAATTAACGTATGATTAAAAATTTTAATCGAAAATTAACGCACTTTTTAATCGACATAATATAATACATTTTGTTTGTATTCAGACTAGTAAGTCATAATATCATAGCATAAAATTGGTATAATAAACAAGTCAGATTAATTTTCGAAAGAGGTATAGTTAATTGTAACAGATTTATTAAGCATTAGCACATATGTCTGTTGAGTTAGTTATTTGGACCAATTTTTTGACATGTATTCATCACGTCAAGTGATGCGAGTTTTTTTTTTAATTAACAACCATGCCAAACAAGTGTTTTCTCGTACCATAGATTCCGAGATAATGAAGTATTTCAATCTATCTCCCCTCTATCCCTGTCATATTTTGCTACACTTTGCCCCCCCCCCCGTATGTCTTGTTTACCCAACCCTCCACTACCGTACCTATCCCTTCACTTCCCATTCCAAAACAAAATACACACGTCATTTCTATCTCATATGTGCCTTTTCCTTCATAACATAATAGTATAGCCAGAAAGTACTTGCTCACTTATTATTAACGCGTTTTCTTTTTATTCCCACCTTTCCCATCCTGTTAGATTTTTGACACACTTAGCAGCTTCTCTTCCCACAAAGATGACGTTACTAATAGCTTACCCAACCACCGTCTGTCCCATTCAAACTCTAAATCCCAAACTCACATTCCTTCTTTCCAAGATCTGATTGGTAACTTCTGCTCGCCTCGATCTGATTTACAAACACGTCACATTTAAAAAAAAAAACTATTTATAGACAAGATACTTTGCATACGCTCTTTCTTTTTTTTTTTACAGGTAAGCGATAACATTGTTACAGAATATAATGTCGTGTTTTGTTTTGTATTTTAGTAATTATTTGTAAATGTATTATCTTACACTGTACATTTATTATAGTCATTTAGTTAATTCTTTCTTTTTTTCTCTCACTTTCTTTTTACATTATAGATTTTGGGTCACTTTTTTTTTTAGTTTTTCAAACAATCATTCTGTCTTTATTTCTTTTAATTTTTCCACCTCATGGTCCAGGGAGTAAGAAAACTTTCCATTACACATTTCTCATCAATCCTTTTGCCCCAATCCCTTCCGTCTCCCTTGACTCCTCCCCCACCCCCCACCCCCTTTCCACTTTTCAAAAATCCTTCAGTGTTGAGTCATCAGCAAGTGCGATGTCTCTATTGTTATTTTATCTGTCGCTTTAACACATGCGTAAACAAAACATAACAAACAATCAAAGGCAAGAGACTTAATAAACATAGTTTTTTTTTTCATTACCGTATCGTCTCCCCTATTTTATCAGAGGCGGCTTTAGGAGGGGGGAGGACTGATCGAGAGCCGTAAGTGTCTGCCCCACTGCTACAGAAGTCGCACGTTAAACGGTCATTCATAGGGCCCGCCCGCTGCTGCGGTCCGTACATCAACCTTCATATCACCAACCCCCCACCACTTCCCGTTAAGGTTCGGGGGGGGGGGGCGTGTGGCGGTTACACTACATCCAGGCCAACTCTCCGAAATACCCGCCCCTGACTGTTATTAACAGATTAGTGTTTGAACCCAAAAAGGCATCAAATTGCGTTGCTGTATTTTTAATTACTCATTAGCTCATTAAAATTGAACATCGCATCTTGTGCACGTTAAAAATAACAGTATAATATAAGAGAAACGACGTGCAAAGTGTCTTCATGATGAACTGTTTATTGCATCTCATGTTTATACGGTGTTGGGTTAGTTTTTTAAGTTCTACAAATTTTACACACACAATAACAGTTTGTAAGTAACATAGTAGACTCCCTGGGTGTACCTGCTGGTATGTTGTGCAGTTTTTACTCTCTGCCTTTCTTGATATTTAAAAAAAAATACTTTTTTTTAACTTAAGGTACAGGCAGAAACATGGTTAAACACAAAAATTTTAATTCGGCGCTAGAAGTGCCAGACTGTGTGAGTTGTCCTTCCTACCCCATCCTCGTTCCTGTTTCCGGCGACAGGTCAAGGGGAGCGCCAGTTAGAACTTAGAAAAATAACTTCACTCGTATGTGTGTGAGTGCGCGTGTGTGTGGATGTATGTAAAGGAGATTTATTCACGTTGAATGTTTCATAACCGGAAGTATATTAGTCAGGACGAAACAGATTAGTCAAAACGTGTTATATTGGTCATGTCACTGTCATGTACAAGTATAATGGTCAGCACGAAATACATGGGTGAAAACGTATTTCATTGGTCATGTACAAATATTAGTCAGCGCGATGTGAGTGGAAATTATTGCAATTGCATCACTAACCCTTTTATCGGATTTTAGAACTCTTAAGTGGTCCACGGATCGAAAAGAGATTGTCAGTTCATCTATAGTGGTGTAGTTCACTGGATCAAATCCCAGCCATGTTAGCTATAGTTAATTTCTTACAGTCATGGGTTAGATCTACGAAGAAATTTTGATTTGAAGTGTCGAATAGACAGCTGATTACATGTGTTAACTGGGGGGATTAATGGATCATTGAACCGGTGAATATGCTTATTAATAGAATGGATGGATTAAACTTAAAGGACTCGTAGTATGCCAGGTTTTTCTTATGGAAAAGATTTTGTGAGAAAGGTCGAACCAAATTAGAAATAAACATGAGCCAAATAAGAAATTGATAAAGAAATTTGGCCCAAAACAAGAAAAAAAATTAAACACAACCTAAGTCACAGTGTAACAATGTCAAACAAAACAACACGTTTTCAAATACGACTATCAAAAGCTTTCGCTCAAAATACGTGTTATCTTTTTAGGCCTATCCCGTTGTTTAGTTTTAATTAAATTTCATTTTTTTTAATTACTGGTATAAAAAAAAAACAACAGAGCAGAGATCATAAGCACTTTAAGAATTTAAAAAAATAATTAACTTTTCACGTAGGTGCAAATCATTGATAATTACTTTATTTGTAAGTATTTGTTTACTTTTCAAGTTAACGAAAAGGAAAAAAAAAATAATTGCATTGACTCATAGACTTTAAAAAAAAAACATTTTCTTCCAATTGCGCTTGTCAAGAGTAGACTAATGTAGAATTCTTGTCAAGAGTTATTCAGCTTTGCATTTTTTTTTTCCTCTGTTCCTCGCCATACTTTTTTTGGATTTTCCCGTTTCTAAAAATAGTACTGTCGTAGTTAGTATGAATTGATGCGTCGCTATTGTTATTTTTACCTGACATAAGAGGTGCCTTGATGCAGATTGGCATTACAGAAAAGGGAGCGGCGGTTGTGGGGGAGGGATTCATATTTGATGTTACGTGTATAAAAATGTGGCCCGTGTGGTAGGCAATGCCTGATAGAATAGTGTGTGATGTCTTCAATAGATAGCTTGGCCGAGTCTGTGATGAAATATCACCAGCAAAAATGACTCTCACACACTCATAAACACAGGTGTGTGCAGGCACGCCGAGAGGGGGGGGGGGCGGGCAGGGGGGGTCATTGCCGGGGGGCCACATCTGTAAGGGGGCCCATCCGCCCCGACCATGTCAATTTTTTCACGACGTATTGTTTATTAAGGGGGCCCGCAATGATGTCCAGCCCTGGGGCCCGTGTTGGCTCTCGGCGCCACCGGGTGTGTGTATGTGTGTGCACTTGTGACCTAGATAATTTGCCTTGACGTGTGCTTCCAGTGTGGCAATACAGGGCTAGCGACTCTTTGATTGCCCTTCATACATATAAACTCGAGGTCAGTTTGGTCAGCGTCGCCTTAGTGTTGGGGTGACTGTGGACATGTGATTATTGTCTGCGTTTTTGTATGTGAGTGGGTGAGTATATATATGTGTGTGTGTGTGTGTGAGAAAACCCTCTGAGTGAGTCGGTATTATGCTAATCATGTATAGTGACGTAAACACACTCAAACACACATATATAGAGAGGGTTCATACACAGAACTTTCAAATTCTAAATTTTAAAAGTAATGACAAATGTGTCTGGGTTGGAAGTCAAGCTGTAGGTAGATGTACAAAATATAATAAATCAATGATTACTGAATTTTTTTTTCTTTAAATAAAGAATCCAGTCTGATTTTGAAATGACACAAATAAATTGTATCCAATGGAAATTTTTTTCCTCGTCTCAAAAAAAATTTCATGGATCCAATGGAAATTTTTCCGTCTTCAGAAACAAACCGAAGGAAATTAGAACAACAGAATGAATATAATTATAACAAAAATTTTCGTTAATTTTATCGGATATTCACCTGTTGCCATCTCCATAGAGACGATATGAGAATTTGGAGAAAATTCTAACATAAATTAAAGAGACATAAAACTAGTGAATAAAGTAAATGGCATTGATTTATTTAATTATATAAAATAAGTTAATGAAATAATTATTTTTTTTAATGGGGTAAATGAGTCATGTAAACAAAGTAATTTTATTTTTTTACTTTTGCCATTAATAACAAAATATTTGACCAAATAGTTGTTTAAAAAATATCCATACACAAATAAACAAATTAAATAACCAATACACCATCACCAATGCCAGCCTTTTAGAACGAACCGGCCAAGCTTCAATGGAAGAAGAGATCAGGAAGAGGAGATGGTGATGGATAGGCCACACATTTCGAAAGCCGGCAAGTAACATCACTAGACAAGCATTGAGTTGGAATCCTCAAGGAAAAAAGAGAGGCCGGCCAAGAAACGCCTGGAGGCGAGAATTTGAAGCGGACATCACCAGGATGGGGTTCAGCTGGAAGCAGCTGGAGAGAATGGCTCAGGACAGAAGTCGCTGGAGATCTATAGTTGGTGGCCCATACCCCGATAGGTGTGACGGGCAATGATGATGATGATGACAGCATGTTTTATGTTATTAACTTTATTTTTAATGTCCTTTAAGTTTAATTTACTCTGAAAATAAATTTGAAATATTCTTACTGCCTTTCTGCGTGAAAACAAACTGGGCCTGACAAATAGAAATCTAATTTCATTTAGTTCAATTAGCTTTATGTGTGTTTATCTGTCTTTGTTTTTCTCTTGCTTCAATGTTCATAAAATTTTATAGTAACAGCTATTGATGAGATTTGCATAGAGCTAAAAATTGAAAGTTCGTATGTGTTCAACACGTGTGCGGCACTATTAAGGGTAAAAGGTGTGCTTCATACAAGGCAAGAAGTCGGGGGCGGAGGGGGGGAACCAAATACCAGCCAGTGGTTTCGCGCTTTTCGGGCCTCGTCGACGCTTTTCTTAACATGTTATAAAATGTCTGGCTTATGATGTTGGGGCCCCATGTTTTCATTGGTCTCCAAAGATCCGTCAAGGTTCGTAGAATGACGGGGCCCCCATGGCATTGAGAACTCCGTCAAGTACAGTCATAATACTTAGCCATTAGTGGATCTGATCAGAGAGGGCTCCATTTTGGTGGAGATCGGAGGGGGCTTCCAAGATTAGCTCGCTGCATCCAGTGCCGAACTTAAGGATTTTGGGGCCCCGGGGGAGGGGGCTTGGCCTATTTGGGGGCACCTGCATTCGACACCATGACATGAAATAATGCACGTAATATTTAAAGTAAACAAACATTCTTGGGGCCCCCCTCAAGCTGGGGTCCGGGGGACTTTTGAATTTGGTCCCCTCTCCCACTTCCCTCGAACCTAGGTAAGCCTCTGGCTTCATCCCTGCATTGCGAGAAACGCCAGATTCAAATAGTGTGTTGTCCCTAATGCTGGGCAGGCCAAACATTGTCAAGTTCACCGAAGTCACATTTCTTAGTTGCCCTGTTCATGAGTGGGAGGCACCATATTGTGAGGGAATTTCACAATCGCATAAACCAGTGTTTCTCAAACTTTCGCCATCTGTGTACCCCCTTTTTTATGTTCGTAATACTGTGAGTACCCCTAGTAAAACATAACTAGTATATATTGTTTTTACTGTCATGGTTTCCTATCATTTCATTGTTTTCGCTTCAGCCGTGAATATTTACCCGATGTTCTAATCCAGGTGCTGCCCTTACCCCCCCCCCACCGACAAACTCTTCCCGTAACCCCCTGGGATACGCGTATAATCACACTTTGGGAAACACTGACAGAAACAATCATTAGCTAACAACAACACCTGTAGCAGCAGCATCTGCTGTGACTGGGTTAATTTATGGTCAAATTGTGTCGCTGACTACACAGTATGAATGTAATATGTAACGTTTGTGTTGTTAGTGACGTAACGCTGTGTGGTTAGTGACGTAACGTTGTGTTGATAATGACGTAACGTTGTGTTGTTAGTGACGTAACGCTGTGTCGATAATGACGCAACGTTGTGTGGTTAGTGACGTAACGCTGTGTGTTAATGACGTAACGCTGTGTTGTTAATGACATAACGTTGTGTTGTTTGTAATGTGACAATTTGCTGCAATCAAAATAAAATCAAAATAGAAACATTTTTAATAACCAAATTCCACGAATTCTTAGCCAAATTAATATTTCGCATTTTTTTTATTGTGTTGAAATTTAATCTCTCATTTCTAGCATCATAGTTGTTTAATTATCGTTCTATTTTCATCATCAATACAAAATTATCAAATAGAAATAATTCATAGATATCATATTAACATTGAATTTATGTTTCCTTACTCTTATTAAAATTTCGGAATATTCGGGCCGTATCATAAGAATCGACTATTTCTAGTAATCGGTAAAGGGAATCGTGCGCAACGAGAAGTTTAGAACATAACGATTAGATACCATTATTACAATATCCATTGATGTTTTTATTTTTTTAAATATAAACGATGTATGATATTTGTTGACTGATTTGTCTATTATTTTTATCAGAGTTTAATCTATACCCACCCTAATCTATACCCACCCTAATGACACCCACGTGTCATCTTATGTGTCAGAACCCTCACCTGTAAAAAAAACAAACTATATGGGATCATTAAACCAATTATCTTCTCTTAGTGCGTCTACTATACACGACTTTCATTCTATAAATAACTTTGTCCGTTATTGTTGTGGTCGTTTAGGGATTAACGAGACCTCAGTCTGATACACTCAGCTAAAAATAGATTTAATCCTTCCATTATCAGACGACAACATGAAAGAGCACAAAAGTCAACAAACTTTATAATACAAAGTGAAACAACAGCTACAAATGTGAACACGTCTATCTAGACTGACGCCACAAACAATCAACAGAAGGAAATAGTAAACAGGAACCTACACGACAAATACAATAATAACTATCAAATGAAAAACGTATTTACTGATAAGCTTGCTGTGGGTTAGATTTCAAACTCCCGTCATCCTAGCTATGCCTTCATTGGTGTCCCCCGTAACTGTTACACATTCGGATCTAATTGAGTGGTACTATACTGTAGTTTTAGGTAATGAATTATGTACTGAGATTCCATCGATCAACTATATGCTGAAATTCATTCAATGATCAAACTTTATGCTGAAATTCAACCAACGATCAACTATATGCTGAAATTCAATCAATGATCAGACTTATGCTGAAATTCAACCAATGATCTTACTCTATGCTGAAATTCAATCAATGATCAGACTTATGCTGAAATTCAATCAATGATCTAACTCTATGCTAAAATTCAAACAAATAATTTAAAATTCACACAGTTATAGTACTAATATTCAGTGTAACGTAATTTTAAATTTTGAATGTTTACATAAAGTTGTACTAGTAACATTCCAATTTATTTTCTTTATGTTTTGAATATTAATTAATCTGTTGACAAATTGGTGAAGTATGGGCCTTGGGTGGTCAGCTACTAGGGTATCTCCAAATGCAGCGCCTGAGGGGGGGGGCGTGCTAGAGTTGAAATAGTGATAAGGTGTGAAGCCCACTTTTACAACTGTCGGCCCTGGATATGACAGACTTAGGGCACCCAAGATTTGACGTTACTGCTTAGGCTGCTCCTGTGGTGATGGATGTACTGCCAGGCCCAAAGAAATGACAGACAGGCAGAGATGGAAAGACAAATTGATAGACTATCAGGCAGACAAAAGACAGAGACATATCTACGGGCATACATTTAGACTTGCATACAGACAGACAGACAGTCATACTATCAGACAAGTGTAAATACATAAACACAGAGAGGAAGATAGTTATACAGTCTGAAAGATCAATTGTTTTATTGAATAGATTGACAGATTAATGATGTATAGATTGATCTACAGACTAATTCAAAGAGGAGCAATGCACGGGTTCACAGAGATGAACAAATTATCTCCCATCTTGACATCATGCTTCACTATGCACGAAAAAATAAATTTGTCACCTGCGCATTCTAGTTTTGACCGACTTTCAGCATATCACCTTTCTGACCTCTCATGGGCCGATGCGTGGGTGGCAGCAGCAATGACCCACATTCATTCCCACACCCCCCTACACCCCCACACCCCGTCCCTAACCCACCGTGGAGTATTTACTCTGATTACTCCACGACCGTCCTCAAGTGGCGCCGCCCCTTGCAGCTTCATCACCCCCCCCCTCACTCCTCCACCCTCCTTTCCAAGTTTCAAGTTTCCAGCTCCCTGACGAGAGCGCACCCTTCCCTCTTTCCACCCCGGCCTATCCGAGCGCCACCAAGTTCGTCACGGCGGATGAAGTGGCTGTTGACTGTTCTATTTTCTGACATTACTCCCCCGTATATAATTTTTTTTTTCTAAAAATAAAAAGAGGTTTCTATTTTTACACCAAGCCGAAAATACCGACTCCATCAATGTTGATAAGACCCCTCCCCCCCTCCCCCTCCCCCTCCCCTTCCCCCGAAGGCAGATTGGGAAAAATTGGGGTGCCAACAGAGAACAGACACGACGGAAGTGGTCAGGGGCAGATATTGATTGACGGTTTGATGGGGAGGGGTGGGGAATGCAAGGGTTGTCATGTGATGTAATTTGTCGAGAATACATTATCATTGTTTGTTTGCCTGTTGTTGTTGTTTTTTACGATGCAGACGAAATATACGACGCTGGAAGAAGGGGAAGTAATTCGAACCCATGTTGACATTTTGCCTTCTGTAACTCACACAAAAAAAAACTCACATAATATTCAGACAGAAGATTTTATTTTTCAAGATCCAGATTTTTAACCTTATTTCCTCTCCCGACCGCTTTTTACCATATTTCCTCTCCCGACCGCTTTTTACCACATGTCCTCTCCCGACCGCTTTTTACCATATTTCCTCTCCCGACCTCTTTTTACCACATGTCCTCTCCCGACCTCTTTTTACCACATGTCCTCTCCCGACCGCTTTTTACCATATTTCCTCTCCCGACCGCTTTTTACCATATGTCCTCTCCCAACCGCTTTTTATCATATGTCCTCTCCCGACCGCTTTTTACCATATTTCCTCTCCCGACCGCTTTTTACCATATTTCCTCTCCCGACCGCTTTTTACCACATGTCCTCTCCCGACCGCTTTTTACCATATTTCCTCTCCCGACCGCTTTTTACCACATGTCCTCTCCCGACCGCTTTTTACCATATTTCCTCTCCCGACAGCTTTTTATCATATTTCTCCCGACCGCTTTTTACCACATATTTCCCCTACTAATAAAAAGTCTAGTAAATACTTACCGCTATCGATAATTGGCACCACACAAGTGACACGCCCATCCGTCCTCTAAGGATGGTGTAGCAGCTCCACTTTTAATTCATCTGTCCCTTCTGTCTACTTTGACTCCATTTTGTCATTTTAATATTCTGGGGCCCCCATGTCAAACTATTACAACGAGGGCCCTTCCCCCAGACATTCTTTCCTCCCAACTATGCAGAAAAAATATTACATTTCAAAAGCGGGGGGGGGGGGGGCTCACAATATGTCTGTGAAGTCCCTGTAAGGATGAGAGGAAATATCTTAGATCCCTATAAAGCACTAATGGGACGGTTTTTATGGTGCCATTCTTTCACCCCCACCATAGACTATAGTACAATGGACATGGACGCACCACGGGAGATATAACGGGGACTTTAGCCATGACCTGAAATATCCATTGGGACCATCAGGTCGACAGTCGAGCGTTTTAACACACGACCGTTCGTACCCATGCTCCTACTAGGTAACGTCTTCTGTATTCACTCTTTGCTGCTAAATGGTTCAGTTCGTCTTATCAAAAAGTGTTACATAAGAATCTATTTTTGGAAATGACAATTTGCATCATGTGATAAGTAGGGGCCATAACTCAAAACAATTAATGGCGCCAATTAAAAAAAATGTAGAAAAAAATAATTATGAACCAATTAACCCAGAGTATCGATAATACGCAAAAATGATATATACAACTCCGATACCTGTTTAGGTCTATTATATCCATTCATTCTTCAAGATAATCGAGTACTTGACCATTTGTTAATTAAAATGATATCCAACGAGATAAGAGGGACATTCCCTATAACAACAGGCCCAAGTATACAGTCGTTAAAGTAAGACGGGCCGGGAGGGGGGGGTGGTGCGGGTGTGAGAAAACTGTTACAGATATTTCACGTAACACGGTAAAATATGACCTAGATTATTTGGTATCGAAGGTAAAAGTTTATTAATTTTTTTTCTTTCTTAACTTTTATAAATAAACAATTTGGCGTTTTTGTCGAAATTTTAACAATTTTAAGAATCTAAAATAAAGTATTTGATCTTTCCCTTAAAGAATCCCTGAACAAATTGACGCCATCTTGTTTTAAAAAAGTGAAATTTGCTGCGGACTTCAGGAAAAGGACTAAGCTACTGAAGCTCGGGCGGGGGTGGGGGGGGGTCGGGGTCCCCTGACGACGGTCCCATTTGTCAGACTTGCGAAAGGCGGGACTTCTTATATATGTTCCTTGTTAATGTGTGTATGGTTGCGGGGGGGGGCACTGATTGGGCGTCAGGAGCTTCTCTGTCCCTGGCACGCGAACGACAAACTGTAGATGTCAGTGCGTGACATAACGAAAAAAAAAAATGGGAAAGTCAAGACTTATAAAAGTTATTCAACCAGATGTTAAGCCGTCCGTCCATCCATCCATCCATCGATCCATTCATCCATTCATTCATTGACCGATACATCCAGGCATTTATAAAACTATTCATTCATACACACATCTTTAGATAGATAGATAGATAGATAGATAGATAGATAGATAGATAGATAGATAGATAGATAGATAGATAGATAGATAGATAGATAGATAGATAGATAGATAGATAGATAGATAGATAGATAGATAGATAGATAGATAGATAGATAGATAGATAGATAGATAGATAGATAGATAGATAGATAGATAGATAGATAGATAGATAGATAGATAGATAGATAGATAGATAGATAGATAGATAGATAGATAGATAGCAATTAAAAAGTCGATGTAAATCCCTAACTGTTAAGTCAATGTAAAGCTACAAATGTAAATTCAATGTAAATATGTTTGAGAGATAACGCACAATGCCAGTACAACGTTGTTGGTTTATCATCATTGACCTTGGGATAGCGGTCTACTGACCACTGCGGTGTCCGATTCATGGTCGCAACAACATGTCAATAGTGCAAGAGACCTTGGCAGATATGAATTTTGGAAGTGATACAAGTAAACAGTCAGAGACCACTGAAAGTTTGAACAAAAAATAAGAAATGAAAAAGTGGTTAAAAGATGGCGAAATGAAAAACGTATGTAAGTGTGTTTATGTGTGTGTCTGAGTTTGAGGGACTTATAGAAAGAATATTTTTTTTATGTAACATGTCATAGAGAAAAATCTGAGAAGCTCTTTGAATAGAGCGTGGATAATGTATTCTGTTTCACTGAAACTAATCTCTTAAACCTACGGACACAGGTCGGGGCTTAATATTGCTATAATTAAGTTTTCTCCACTGGGATTGAACCTTACCACTTTACTTACCAGGCAAGAGAAAAACCTTTGGGAGATCAAAAAGAGGCGGTGGCCCCCCCCCCCCCCCAAAAAAAAGGCTGCCCAAAACAGTGTCCGTGGCGCGTTATTGTCAACACTCTATGCTCCTACGGGAGTTGAAAGGATAAATAGAGAGAGAGAGAGAGCGAGAGAGGGAGGGGGAAGAGAGGGGGGAGTGGGAGGAAGGGATGAACGTTATGTGATCAACCTCTGATTTCTATTTTGGAAAAAAAAACTTCCTTTATTTACTTTTGTCGATTTTGATGTTACTGTATATTTAAAAAAAATAATAAATTCACGTTTAGATTCTAATGAAGAGTTGCTACATCTAAGATCTGCCATTTAAATAGTGCTACATCCATCATCTGCTATATGACTAGTGCTACTTTTAAGATCTGCTGTTTAATTAGCGCTACATCCATCACCTGCTATTTAATTATTGCTAGATTTAAGATCTGCTATTAAACTAGTGCTACATTTAAGATCTGCCATTTAACTAGTGCTACATCCATCATCTGCTATATGACTAGTGCTACTTTTAAGATCTGCTGTTTAATTAGCGCTACATCCATCATCTGCTATTTAACTATTGCTAGATTTAAGATCTGCTATTAAACTAGTGCTACATTTAAGATCTGCCATTTAACTAGTGCTACATTTAAGATCTGCCATTTAACTAGTGCTACATCTAATATTTTATGAAAGTAGTGGTAAATAAGTACGAAAAGATGTATTTTAAATGCTTCAACTATTTGTATGCACATGCTTAATGACGACATATTGAAAGATGGCTACCACCTCTCCGTGGTGCTTCGCACTAGTTTTAATGTCAAACAAAGGAACTTCGATCAAATGGGCTGCCATTGACAAGGGCTACTGTAGCCTGTGAGTGGTAGCCTTCCGCATCTAGGAATTCTGGAGCCCACGACTAGCTTTGCATACGTTGGGGGCCCCTTGACTAAATTTTATGGTTGATCTCCACCCCCTCCCCCCGCACCCATCGTCGGTCCTGAATGCTTAACTGCAATAACAATGAGACCCGCCGCGGGAACATAACAGGCTTCAAACGCCCTACCCCCCGTACTTGTATTGTCTTGATCTGCCACTCCAAACGTGTTGAACTGCGACCTATACATCCCAACAAGTTGCTGCTGCCTATCTCTCATCTTGAATACCTTGTTATCGTTTATTCACGTCTGACTAATGTTACACACACACACACACACAAACACACAGAGAGAAAGATAACAATATCTTTGTTGTTGTTATTGCAATTCTTAGTTTTTTTTATTTTTATAAGTATGAATAAAAGTTAACATAACTAATTGTGTTTATGTTTTAATTTGTCTTGTTTTCTTGTGTGTGTCTGTGTGTTTTCACCCAGGCTGTAAATAAAGTTGTTCATTTATTTAATAATATGTTTTTAGGTGTCATGAGTCTCAAGGTCAGATGGTGTGTTGGTTTTTTCTATTAGACTCTTCTGTGTAGTCCGGCCAACTCTTTCATTAGACTGTTCTCGGTGCAGGGTATATGGAGCTACTACAAAATTGGTAGAATGGCGGTTTGACTGGCGACTCAGAGATCTGGATGCAAGTGTCGCACAGCTGAGAAGGGACGGATGGTCGTGTGGTAAAGCCCTCGACTGTCGATCTGAGGGTCCCTGGTTCGATCTCCGGCGAGGAACTAAGGATATTTCAGGTCACGGTTAAAGTCCCTCGCTATTTCTCCCCTGGTTCCTCTAAGGCCGTTGTACTATCGGCTATAGTCAGAATAAATAAAGGGCACCATACAAACCCTCGTATAAGGGATTTAAGAGATTTCATCTCATCCTTACAGGGACTTAACACATACTGCAGAGATGAGATTTCTAACAGCCTACAAAAAGAAAAAAAAATAACAATGACCTATTATTACCAGAAATGTCGATGGGTTACGTTACATTTTTCGTGCCCTTGAATATTGTGTCTACTTGAGAATGGTGCTGAAAAACTTCAGGCCATTTAATGCTTAGTACATGGCTATTTCACGGTTGGGGAGTGGGACAAGAGACGGGAGTTGATCGGGGACTGATCTACATTCCCGTGACCGATCAGTTTAGTTGGCAGTGGTTGTCAGTTGCAGACGTCGAGTGTCATCTCTCTTTTACACTCAAGGGAAATCACTCTTCAAACCGTGAAATAATCTCCCCTTGATATTTACACGGACCAGTCCTTACACCCCCCCCCCCAAATATTAAATACACAATGTATAGATATTCAATACAAAATGTGTCGGTATTAAATGCACAATGTATAGATATTCAATACAAAATGTGTCGGTATTAAATACACAATGTATAGATATTCAATACAAAATGTGTCGGTATTAAATACACAATGTATAGATATTCAATACAAAATGTGTCGGTATTAAATACACAATGTATAGATATTCAATACAAAATGTGTCGGTATTAAATACACAATGTATAGATATTCAATACAAAATGTGTCGGTATTAAATACACAATGTATAGATATTCAATACAAAATGTGTCGGTATTAAATACACAATGTATAGATATTCAATACAAAATGTGTCGGTATTAAATACACAATGTATAGATATTCAATACTGACATGACTCAATGACTGGTGCACACTCCTGTAATGGGAGAGATGCAGAAAGCGCTATTACAAAACAAAAAACAACAGATGTAATCTTTTTTTTTTCGTTCGATCAACTAATCGAAGAGATTAAATCAAGAGATCAATACAACATCTTTTAATCGGGGACGTCATAGGGACACAGTCGGCTACCTTAAGCGTGGAATGACTTTGACGGTTTACGGCATGTACGTCATTTATCTCTATTCTGAATTCGTCTATATACCCACTCTGGTCACAGTGACATCTGTTTGAGTCCAAAAGTCAGAGAACCACCGACCTAAATCATAAGTGAAGAAAATTGTAAACTATCCAGGTCTCAGAACTTAAATATAATTTTAAAAAATAAACAACTTTTCAAGGGCTCTGATTGTTAGAACACAAGGAAAACAGCAATGTAAGAGATAATTAAACGCTATGCCCTAATCAGAAATACCAAATGTAAATATGTTCAGCTAACTTTACGGTAATCAGTTTGAGTGGGATCACATATTTAAGAGAAGGAACAGGAGCGAATAAACAAAATGGCGATGTAGGGAGCCGTTGTCACGGGGAGAGTGGTTTTTTCTTTTAAATACTCCTAACGGGCCAAAGGGCCAAATTGTCCAAACGGGCCAAAGGGCCAAATACTCCTAACGGAGCCAAAGGCCCAAATTCTCCTAACGGGCCAAAGGGCCAAATGAATTCATCTGTTTCTATAATTTCGCGATATGACGGATTTGTTTGTACAACGCCCAGTCGCCTTTATTTCCCCAACATAAGTCATTCCAAGCTGGGTGGACGAATTTGAAATAAATTTCACCATGTATCTAACCGAGGATCGAACCCAGGACTCTCAGCTCGGCAGCCAAGTATCTATACAACTCGACCATCCGTCCCGCCCTTTTAACTAAACAATAATACAAGTTTAAATTTGGTCTTTGACTTCTTTCCACCGAATGGCTGTGGGGGGGGGGGCGAGGTGACCTGCCCCCGAATCTCCATGGGAGACGCGCTCTATGGCTGTCTTACTAGCAGTTGCGCTTACAACATCCATGCATCATCTGCCACCATTAAACTTAAAGCTTCGAAAGTTTTCTCTCGGAGTTCTACGTTGAACGTTGATTTAAACAACTGTAGACTAACAACCATTTCATTGCTCTATTTACTTTTGGTAATTTTTTTTTTTTTTGCTGTTTTTTTTTTTTTTAGAAAATCGCACTTTCTTTGAAATGATATATTGGCCTTGACCTAGGATGAAGGGGGAAAGGGGTGGTTGGGGGGGGGGTTGCCTCTTTAGGCTGACCTTGTTTATCTGATTGTCTTCAAAAACACCAGCTGGGGGGCCGACCTACTTAGCAGAGCAGAAGTAGAATAGAATAGAATATTTCGGTCCAATTAATTGCAGAGGACAGTCCAGGCGAAGAATAAAGAAGATAACGTCTGCAGGGACTGGTCAGAGGGTGTGTTGGAGGGGGGGGTATGTGTTCGGGGTGGGTAAATGCTGAGGGTAGGGGGGTGGAAATATACCGGGGGGGGGGTTATAAAACGTAATGATGTAGAGACCATCTTAAAAATTCCTTGGGCCTTTGCTCGATAATCTGCAGGGCCGTCTACACCAGGGGTTCTCAACCCTCTTCGGAACTGTACTCCAGAGGGTTTGAAAAAAAATTGCCCGCGGGTTCCCGCCACCCATAAGCTCGAAATACAAAATCAACCTATTTCCTTAATATAATTATATATCGATGCGTACCCCTGCGAATCCTTTCCCGTACTCCTAGGGGTACGCGTACCACCGGTTGAGAACTGCGGCGGGTGTGATAAAAAAAGCGTGGGTTTCCCCCTAAGACGATGAGTCAAATGAATAAATCCCTCCCTCTCTCTCCCCCATCTGTAAAACAAAAAAAGTGCGCCTATCTTTGCGATAAAAAAAATAACAAATCGTATCACAAATGTAAAAAAAAACGAGTTGAGAAAAACTCCACGGAGAATGATTGTTGTCTGATAGAGCCTTATTAGTTAAGTCTTACATTAGTCTTATTGGTCTTATAACCCATTCAGGCCTTGACCTGCATGAATTTGTATTGCTAGTCAGTCCCAGCTAAATTGTGTGACTTTCTATGTAACTATTCAAAATACTGAATGAGTTTAATTGGTGGGGGGGGGGGGGAAAGGTTCGGGTTTTTTTCCTTACAAGAAATTCATATCGTTATCGAAAGCTGTATCTCAAATTGCAAGTGCTCCAAATAATTGAGGTACCTAATTGATAACTCTTGTTCCGATCCGAAATGTCCCTATGTAGTCTAGCCTGTTAAAGCTGGACTACAGACAGACAGATAGATAAATGGATGGATGGATGGATGGATGGATGGATGGATGGATGGATGGATGGATGGATGGATGGATGGATGGATGGATAGATAGATAGATAGATAGATAGATAGATAGATAGATAGATAGATAGATAGATAGATAGATAGATAGATAGATAGATAGATAGATAGATAGATAGATAGATAGATAGATAGATTTTTACCTGCTTTGCATAAGCATCTCCTTGCATAATCAATATCTCAATGGCTCTGTATAATTACTCCTGGATCTCAACTCTAAAAGTGCTCAGAGTTTGTCCCAAGATTTATATCGGTCATAAATCTACGTCAAAAAGATTGTTCCACGCTACGTGACATTTAATTAACAAAATTTAAAACAAAAAAATATTTAAAAAAAAAAAACGCACAAAGAAACTACACAGAGAAACAACAAAAGTACAAGACACGTGTGTGTGCCTGTGTGTGTCTGTCTGTGTCTGAGTGTCTGTCTGTGTGAATGTGTCTAGTACAGAAGAGACAAGTACAGTTAAGGTACAGCTATCATGAAAAAGAAAAAAAAAAAGGAAAAAAAAAATTCTCTAAAAGGACATTTTAATTTTAGAAACAAACTCTAGCCTTCTTATTCTCTGCCCTCCCCCCCCCTTTCCCCACTCCCTCCTACCGCCCCCCCCCCACCACACCACACCACCTTCCAGATGAATCCCTTCTTGTCTTAATATTGATTAATGACCTAATGATAAGATATTAATGTCATCTGTGGATTGGGGAAGATGGTGGGTGGAGTGGAGTGAAAAGGAAGGGGGGGGGGAAGGTTTGTGCGGCACAGTGCAGAAAAGACTGAAACGAATTTCTACCAGGGAATGTGACATTTGCATATCTACTGTTTAGTGCAGCCAATAGAATCGTCTGTTGTTGTTTTTTTTTTTTTGTTTTTTGTTTTTGTTTCAAAGTTATCTCCGGAAATCCCTCCCCCCCGCTTTTCTTGGATACGGAAAATCACGATTTTAAATTTTATTTCCGCTGAATATTTCGTGTGTGTGTGTGTGTGTGTGTTTGTGGGCGTCGGTGGGTTGGGAAAAAGGAGGGGGGGGGGTTTATAGTATTTTGACCACGTCACAAAAAAGAAATCTCAATTCTATAAACCCAAAATCAAATTTTTAAAAAGTATGGAAATAAACTGAACTGATGATTTTTTTTTTCCAGTGAATTATAATATATATATATATATATATATATATATATATATGTATATATATATATATATATATATATATATATATATATCATATATAATAATACTCATTTCCAGTGTGCGTTAAATCGAAAGTAAAGAATTAATACAACAGTATTCCAGTTTAAAATACAACCATGAAAAAAATCGGATCTGCCCGAAACCAAAAAATAACCAGGGCCGGCTTTAGCACTGGGCATACTGGGCATTTGCCCAGGGCCGCCAAATTCAAAGGGGCCGCCAATTTTGTAAAAATTATTGAAAAAAAAATATCACAAATTATTTACAATGTTTTAAAAATTTAAAAACACGATTTTTATTTTATTTTCGTTCAATAGCTGGCGCAAACTAACGATCACAATAATATCATTGTTATTAACCCTTTACCCCTCGTAGCCGCAGATTGCCGCTTTTTGGATTGTTCCGCTGCTCAGGCCATTCTTGTTTTTAATTAATTAATTTAAGCAATAAAAATTGTGGATTCGTGTAAAGCGGAGAACGAACTTTCTGATCGTGTTTACATTATTGAAATCCAACGTGTGGTTATTTTTTGGTCTGTTTTTGAAATTGTGTAATTTTTTCAAGATTTTACGAATATTTAGGTATGTTTGGGAATTATAATCAATTGGATGATAATAATGTGGAAAGTGATTTAGATGTTTTTATAGTGGAAATCCACTTTTCACAAGCTAATGTTTTTTAATAAGCACAACACTGATAATTTGCTTTTAATATTTTAAAATTAAAAATTTCAGCCATGAAGGGTACTAAATCGGATTCCGGAGCACAAAAACGAAAACGAAAAAAAGTCGAAATGGAGCTATTGAAATCACAAGAGGGTGCTATTTATAAATACTTGAAGATGAAGGATAAAAATACAGACGTTGTTTTAGAGTCCTCCTCCGAATTACTTTGTGAAGCGTCCGAAGTCGAAGACAGTGAGCAAGAACATATAGCTATAACCTATCATGACGTATTGAAAAAAGATAGCATTGCCGACAAAACAGAAGAAACAACATCGGAAAAACGAAAAGATCAAAATCAAACAGAAACAGACGTGAAAGATGTATCCAAAAAAATAATGGTCTCAGAGCTTGAGATAACGAATCCAGACAACGCAGTCGACAGGACTGACATTAGTTGTTGGCCATCATCTCTCAACAATCAGCAGCGTGTTTTTGTTGTTAAGCGGGGCCCAATACGTATTGAAAATAAATTTTAATTTTCCAGAAACAGATGGGAGACGATTTTTAACAGCATACTACAAAAGGAAACTCTGCAATCAGGAACCACTTGACAGACGTTGGCTAGTTTACTCTGTCAAGCAGGACCGGGTGTACTGTTTCTGTTGTAAACTTTTTTCTAACGCTTCTAACTCATTTTCCTCTGACGGTTATAATAACTGGAAACATTTTCTTGCAGTTGTCAGCCTTCATGAAACATCATGTAACCACATCACTGCGCAGATAAACTGGATCGAAATGGAGAATAGATTGAATTTAAATATAACGATTGATAAAGAAACTATTAGATTAATGAATGCAGAAAAAATGCATTGGCGTGGTGTACTTGAAAGGCTGTTAGCTATTATCCAATATTTGGCTAAAAATAATCTTGCATTTCGAGGAACAAATGAAAATTTGAATTGTGCTAACAATGGAAATTTTTTGGGATTGGTAGAGCTGTTAGCTAAATTTGATCCCGTTTTGCAAGAACATCTTCGCAGAATAAACAATAATGAAATTCATGATCACTATTTAGGTAAAACCATGCAAAATGAATTTCTGCATTTGATCAGCCAGAGAATTTTAAAGAAAATTGTAGCCAGCATTATTGAATCAAAGTATTATTCTGTCATGTTAGATTGTACACCGGATATTAGCCACCAAGAGCAAATGACATTGATGATACGGTATGTTGAAATAAACGAACAAACTGTGAATATTGTGGAGCGATTTGTAGGTTTTATACCAACCGAAAATAGCACTGGAATCGGACTTGTTAATGCATTTTTACAAAAACTTGATGAACTGGGTTTGTCAATCGCAAACTGTCGTGGCCAAGGATACGATAATGGCGCAAACATGCGGGGTTGTAATAAAGGAGTTCAATCCAGAATTGTGCAAATAAACAAACGAGCATTGTTTGTGCCATGCGGTTGTCACAGTTTGAACTTGCTTCTTGGAGATATGGTTCAATCCTCTGTAATTGCTAAATCTTTTTTTGGTATTGTTCAGCAAATTTATGTTTTATTTTCTGCATCAGTTCAAAGATGGCAAATCCTTAAAAAACATGTGAAAAATCTTACAGTGAAACCAATGTTCGACACTTGATGGGAGTGTAAAGTGAGCAGTGTAAAAGCCATTCGCTATCAAATTGGTGATATATACGACGCATTGGTTGAGGTCGCAGAAACAGCTAATGATCCAAAATGCAGAACAGAAGCTAATTCTCTAGCAAAAGAATTAAAAAAACTTCACGTTCCTTGTAACATTGTCAGTTTGGTATGAATTGCTAAATAAAATAAATTTGCTAAGTAAGACGATGCAGCGTGATAACATAGAATTGGATCTAAATTTAGAGCTACTACAAAAGTTGCGTGAGTTTCTTATTTCGTTCAAAGAAAATGGCTTCCAGGAATCGGAAATTGCAGCAAAGTCATTAGCAGAAGAGCTGGAAATGAGTGATGACGAAATGGGTTTTCCAGCAATTGTTACTTCTTTGAGACGAAAAAGAGTTAAAAAACAGTTTTTATATGAATCTGCTGAAGATGAATCAGTGCAAGATCCCAGAGAAAACTATCGGAAAGGTTTCTTCAACGTGTTGATGGATCAAGCTATAATGTCTTTTAATGAACGATTTGAACATTTAACCCAATTTAACAATAATTTTGGATTCCTCTTTAAAATTTCGGACTTAAAAAAATCGTGACGACGCAATGCTAAAAAAACAATGCAAAAACTTATATGACGTATTCTCTGATGTTAGCAATTCTGCCTCTGCGCATTTACCAATCACGGAAATCGATAGTGACATCGAGGAACTCAATTTATTTACTGAACTAAAAACTTTAACTTTTGCCATACCTGAAGGTACATCTCCACTTGACGTGTTAAAGTATATTAATGCACATCGATTAAATGAGGTCTTTCCAAATGTTACAAATGCTTTACGCATTTTGTTAACAATACCTGTTACTGTTGCATCAGCAGAACGGAGTTTTTCAAAATTAAAGTTAATTAAAACTTATTTGCGCTCCACAATGACGCAAGATAGGCTGGTAGACCTTGCCCTGATTTCCATTGAGAATGATATAGCATCATCGTTGGATTATGCAAGTTTAATTGACGAATTTGCAAGCATAAAGTGTAGAAAAATTGTCCTGTAAATAAACCTAACTATTAAATTTCATAATTCTGAACACAATATTATTTCGTCTATTAATTAATTATTACTAATAAAAAATTGTGTACTAGTGTCACTATCTAGTCCAACTTTGCTGTTCATGATTACTATATAAAATTAATATGTAGAGGGGCCGCCATTTTACTTTTGCCTAGGGCCGCCAAATATCTAAGGCCGGCTCTGAAAATAACCTAGCCTAGCGATCAAGCATAAGGGGATATAACTCTATGCAAGAGGTTTTACGGTGCAGCTAGTATATATATATATATATATATATATATATATATATATATATATATATATATATATATATATATATATATATATAAGCGATTTGGGCTCTGCGTTAAATCGAAAGTAAACTATTATATTAATACAACAGTATTCCAGTTTAAAATACAATCATGAAAAAATCGGATCTGCCCAAAACTAAAAATAACTTAGCCTACCGATCATACCTAAGGGGATATAACACAATGCAAAGGTTTTTGCAGGGTACAGCTAGTAACTGAATGTTATTTTAAAAAAAATTGTAATCATAGAATGAAAAGTGTTTCCCTACCTTTTATTGTCAGGTATTTGGGAACTTTAAGCGGAAATTTAAATTGTAGGTCTTTAATCAAGAACACACCTGTTAGATTTTATTGGAATTTATAATTTATACTTTCTTTTGCATTCAATCGTCAAGTTTTCCTATCAATTAGAGGTGTATGCGAAGTCCATGTAAATGTGAGATGAAAATTCTTTTTTTTTTTTCAAATATGCCGATTTGTATTTATCCCAAATAAGAATTTATATAAATTGAAAGTGAAAATTTAAAACAATTTTAGCATTAGTTAGGCTTGATTAGCGAAGCCACCTGGAAGAGAATTGAATTTTGGCAGCTTTTTAGTCTAAAATTAAAAAAAAAAATGTTTTCAGATTTCAAAGAAAATTCGGCTTGGTTAAGATATAAGGAGTGGTTAGTTTATAATATAACCCGCCCACCTTGGATTTGATTGACAGGCCATCTGGTCCTTCAGACATTGACCTGTCCTAGATTCAGTCTACATCCAATCAAAAACAAAACATTGTACACATTATACGGTGTAATTTATTTATTTTTTATTTCGACTGTTTATATTTTGTGGAGGTCACGCTAAAAATAACTTCACCTCGTCCTAAAAAAAAAAAACCGACGCATACCTACATACCCCCTCCCACCACCGTCATCCCCCGCCGTAGTGCCTCGCTAAAAACAAAAACACAAATAGATCTATTTGTGAACACTGTCCCATAAATACATTACATAATTAATGGACTCTCTTCCTCACACAGGCACACAAACACACACACACAGCTAGCACTCACACACACACACACATCACCACAATTTCTGTTTACTTACATATAAACTTATCAGACTCATACACAACACATTTATGTAGCACACATATTCAACACATATGCTCATATAGAAAACACAATTTCAACAAACTTCTACAACACACATATACAACGCATCTATTGAACACATATATTACGCACATCTCTTTAACACATCAATTCAACACATCTATTCAACACATCAATTCAACACATCAATTCAACACATCAATTCAACACATCAATTCAACACATTTATTCAACACATCTATTCAACACATCAATTCAACACATCTATTCAACACGTCAATTCAACACATCAATTCAACACATCAATTCATCACATCTATTCAACACATCAATTCAACACATCAATTCAACACATCTATTCAACACATCTATTCAACACATCAATTCAACACGTCAATTCATCACATCTATTCAACACATCAATTCATCACATCTATTCAACACATCAATTCAACACGTCAATTCAACACATCTATTCAACACATCTACTCAACACATCTATTTAACACATGAATTCAACACATATATTCATTATGTATATTCAACACATCTATTCAACACATCAATTCAACACATCGATTCAACACATCTATTCAACACACCGATTCAACACATCTATTAAAGACACATCTTTGTCCATTCTATTTTAATACGCCGCTGATAATAAACTTACATGTGTTTATGTCTATATGTCTAAAAATATGTATTTAACTATGTATGTATATATGTGTGTATGTATGTGTATATGTATGTGTATATGTATGCGTGTCTGTATATATGTTTGTATGTATGTGTGCATCTATGTATTTGTGCACACGCCTAAATGTATCTCTCCTCCCACCCCCCATCCCCCACCCCCACAACTCCCAGTTTCAACCTGCAGAGTTGAAGAGTGAAGGGTAACTTGTTCAATAAAGCGATACTCGTATTCGAAATGGAATATTTAAAAAAAAACAATGAAGCATCGATACTGCCACAAGTCCCAAAACTGTCACACGAAATACTGTGGCGGGGTGAAGGGTGACGGCTGTTGGAGACGGCAGAAGTACAAAAAAAAGTAAATCACTGGGACTTTGCTTTTTTGTTTCGTTTTTTATTTATTTATTTTTGTTTCACTCCGAGTTCTCGTGACGGTTGTGTCGTGTCGTTGCATCACTTGCAAGCGGTTCTCATGTTATTTCAAAAACATTCCAATACGACGTGTCGAGTTGCAGTAAAACTGGCCGTCTTGCTGGAAGTCTGCTGTTTGCACTGAAGCCGTTATCACAACAAACATGATGATGGGGGGGGGGGTTCAGAACTAGGGGTCCTCTGTGTGGGTGTGGAGAGCTGGAATTTCGCTTAACTATAGCATGTTGACTAAAAATTGTTCCCATAGGGTCATTCCATGTCAACTCAACCAGTGGTGTTCACCCGACCCCCTCAGATCTTCCTGAAAATTTCAGGGCTTGTGGTACATTCAAAGTTGAGTGATTCCTGAAAATTTCAGGCCATTTGGTCAAAAACTTTCTGAGATATGATTTTTTTAATTTTTGGGGGTAGTCGCGAGTGCGCGTGACATTTACATTTTCGCGATATTTGAACGTGAATATTTCAAAAACTAAAAGAGGTATCAGGCTGAAATTTTCAGTATTTACTCATTGTTTTGTCCTAAGTTGAATGATGTATTTATCTTAAGTGTAGCTTGCACACAGAATGCCCTAAAAATTTCCAAACATTGTACTTCAGACAGTTTTCATCAATATTTGACTCGGTATAGCCAAGAACCTATAAGACATGAAATGATGTTTGTTGAGTTGACATGGAATGACCCCATAGCGAGATTTGGGAATCAGTCGACCTAGTCGCGATCCTCCAAATGCCGCCATTGCTGTTTACCACGTATTGGGACAGTTCATGTATATATATATATATATAAATATATATATAATTTATTAACGCTCCTATCATGGACGTCATGACTGGTATACTGATGAACACACCCAGGAAGTATGGAATTACTTACTATACAGCGTTATTTACATCAGACCTCTCATGGGGATTCGAACTTGTCTACTGTGCCATGAAGGCTGACAGGGCCGTTAACCAGAAAATCTAGAGCTCAGACAAACCCTGATAAATGAGCCCCCACCCATTTCCCCGAAAACTGGTTCATGTTGGTTCATGTTGGTTCATGTTAGTTCATGTTGGTTCATGTTAGTTCATGTTGGTTCATGTTGGTTCATGTTAGTTCATGTTGGTTCATGTTAGTTCATGTTGGTTCATGTTGGTTCATGTTGCTTCATGTTGGTTCATGTTAGTTCATGTTGGTTCATGTTAGTTCATATTGGTTCATGTTGGTTCATGTTAGTTCATGTTGGTTCATGTTAGTTCATGTTGGTTCATGTTAGTTCACGTTGGTTCATGTTGGTTCATGTTAGTTCATGTTGGTTATAGCAATATGCAAACTAATATAAAAAAAAATACTAGAAAGCTTTTTGCCCCTCCCCCAACAATATTAAGGGACCACTAGTAATGGTTTGTATTGGACTTCGCCTTTTCCATAGCAACAACGCCAATATATTACCATGCTGAATGTATAAAGTAAAAAAACAATATGACGCTAAGGTAAAATTTATTCATCATGTCATCGAATTGCAAGTTTTGAGACCCTGCGATGTACTTTGATTCTTTTCCCGCCCCTCACCCCCACCCGCTACCCCCTCACCCGCCCCTCCAGCATTGAATGGGAGGAGCTTCCGTTTCAGCAGGGTCGAGGATGCTGAAGCTAAATATATAGACAATGACGAACTAAATATGGGGACAAGGATAAAAATAGCTTTGAGAATTAAAAAAAAAAATATATAAAAGAACCAAAACATTGACAGACATGTAGAAGGGGAGAGGGTGTGTGGGTGGAGGAGGGTGGTACACTGCGAGCCAAACAGACAGCATACATTATACGTAACGCTTGTCAGGTTTTCTTTATTGGGCATAAATTTAATCCCCCCCCCTCCGTTTCTAATTTTAGACACATATATGTATGTGTGATTAATTAAAAGTTTATGTCACAGACTGAATCCACAGCCAGAGGCAACATAACATTCAGTTGATTCACTTGTACCTAGCCTACGTGTCTTGTAACACTCGAAACCTTGTCCCCTCTCTAATGTTAGTCATAAATAAATCAATATATATTTCGGAATATATATAAACATATATATATATATATATATATATATATATATAGGATTTGAACCCTTACCAAAAATTGCCCGGCCACTCCCGACAGTACACCAGTAGAGAATGTTGCTCGCTGGTGATTTGATTTCGATCTGTATTCGATCGGCCCCCGTGCAGGCTTCAAATGTAACCCCCCCCCCCACCCATTCGAAAACCATATAATATTATATGTAAAATATACCATTTGGCGCCCCTTTGTGAGTAGCGCCCGGGGCATGGTGCCCCCCCCCCTCTTTCGCCCACACCCCTCGCTACGCCTATGCTGTGTGTCACTATAAAGAAAAGTTTGAATGTATGTGCGCGCCTGCGTTCGCGTGTGTTTGAATTGAGCTGACATATCCATTACGCTGAAATACACAAGTAAATAATACAAATAAATTGTACAAATAAATTATACAAATACAATTATACAAATGAATTATACAAATTAAATTATACAAGTGAATTATAAAAATAAATTATACAAATGAATTATAGAAATAAATTTAATTATACACTGTAAATGTTGACACAAGCTGTTCAAAGGTAATGATAATAAACTATCCGCTGAAAATAAAACACGATACAAACAGAGAATGCTGTTGTCAGAATGTTGTTTGTCTTCTCATAGAATTCGGAGATTAATGTAAACAAATCTAAAAATGGTTGCAGTTTGCCACATTTATTGCCCTCTATTTCTTTCGCACCCAGTTGACTGTGACATGCGGATGTCCCAGACAACCATTGGCTTGTATATGAAATGCGTACCCACCCATTTCCTAAAGCAAAAAAAAAAAAAAATCGTAGTGATAATAGCTAATAGATTTTCAAATGGCAACTAAAAGAAAGAGAGATTAGTGTAACATTTGTATTAATAAACTAGTGGAAAAGCCTGCTGAAGCTGGCTGAACGAAATCCGACAGAAGAGATAAAAAAGAAATATACGAAATACTGCAATAGAAAAGAACATGGGGCCTTTATTGCCATGAACAGAATACGATATGAACAGAAATAACAAAGAAATATATGAAATACAACGCATACACCGCACGATATGAAAACTACCTGCGAGGGAGACAGTGTTACAACGCATGCACCGCACGATATGAAAACTACCTGAAGGAGTCAGACGGGTTAGAGTTAGACGATTATGTATTATTTATGTTCTGTTTGGGAATATTAGAAGACGATCAAAGTTATTCTGTTCTATTTTTAACTCTCTGTCTCTTCCTTCCCCCTCTCTGACTCCTCATACCCATCTTTCAGACCCTTCCTCCTGTCTGTCTGTCTCCACCTCTCTTTCTATCTTTCTCTCTCTCTCTCTCTCTCTCTCTCTCTCTCTCTCTCTCTCTTTCTCTCTAATTCCCTAAATGTCTCTTTCATTTGTCTCGTTCTCCCATTCCCTGTCTCTCAATCTCTCCCCTTCTCTCTCTCTCTCTCTCTCTCTCTCTCTCTCTCTCTCTCTCTCTCTCTGTCCCCCTATCCCCCTCTTTATTTGTTTGTCTATGTGTATGTGTTGTGTGGCAAACTGTGTCACGTTTCGAATTATAATTCTTTCTGTTTATTTTTTTTTAATATAAGCCTTATTTTTTTCATTCTTACTTTCACTGTGTTTGTTGACGTCATTTTTACAGCTTGGTGTGTGTGTGTGTGTGTGTTTCAGAGTAAATTACAGTGTTACGTACTTTTACTTCTATATGTGTGTGTGTGTGTTTCTTCCTCTCCTCATCGTATTACGTGTTTATGGATACTGTATTGCATTACTTATGTTTTTGTTTATATTTGTGTTTATAAGTGTCATCATTCATATTATTTCCTCCCCCTCCACCCCGCCCCGCCCCTTTTGCTTATTTAACAGAAGGACAAAGATTTAATGAGAAGACTTAAGTCAAGACCTTTCTATTCCTGGGATAGAGGGGGGGTATAGGGGTGGAGGTGAGAGGTCACGGCCTGTCCCGTGATAGTGTGCCACCTCCACCACCATCTCCGAGACCGGTAAAGTTGTCATGTAAGTGGAGCTTCCATTTCCCCAAATGACGGCTTGACCAATCAACCGTGACCATGGAGATTTCAGAAGGCTCTCAAATCAATTCACTACGTGTTAATTAAGACAACGGTTGACGATTCTCAGTTTTAGGTGTTCCGAGTGTTATCTTACGGATGGGGGTGGCAGTTTGAGGTGTTCCGAGTGTTATCGTACGGATGGGGGTGGCAGTTTGAGGTGTTCCGAGTGTTATCTTACGGATCGGGTGGAAAAAGGAGTGGAAAGGGTTATTTTACAGAATAACCCTAGGATTTTCCAGGACTAGAAGTGGTATTTAGGAATGCGATAGCCTGAAGAGGCGGGGGGGGGGAGGTGAACTAGAGAAGAACGTTGTCCCGTTGAACGGGGACGTACGGCGATGGCTGTGAAAAATGACCCCGACGACCCGACACTAATTGATGTTGACATTCATTAATTTAGTTTCTTTTTTGTTTCATTTTTGTTGTTTTGTTGTTCTCATATTTTTGTGTCTGGTTATCTGTGCCAACATCTGAAACTTCTGTAAACAAAGTGCAAGAAAGATATTAGAATAAATCATTTTGTGTGTGTGTGTGTTGTATGCGGCACAAATAAAGCACGTACAAAAACAAATGAAAACGGCCTCCGTCTGAAAGACTCAGTGTGTAAAATATTAAGTGTGTTACATACTTTGTGTGTCAAATACCTGGTGTGTCAAATACTTTGTGTGTCAAATACCTTGTGTGTTAAATACCTTGTGTGTTAAATACCTTGTGTGTTAAATACCTTGTGTGTTAAATACTTTGTGTGTTAAATACCAAGTCAAAAGCTGTATGTGCTAAAAAAAACTTGTTAAATACTTTAAAGTTAAATTGATTTTTTTGTGTGTTTTTTTGTTGTTGCGTATATTTGTGTTAAATACTTTATGTGTTAAATACTTTATGTGTTAAATACTTCATGTGTTGAAAATCTTTGTGCGTAGAGTACTATTTGTGTTCAATTCTATGCATGTTAATTAGGGCCTACTATTAGAGCTAAATTCCATGTCTCTTAAATGCTATTAGTGTTTAACTCTATGTGTGTTAAATGATATTTGTATACAATATTGTTGTTTCCCTACCGTCACGCTAATAAACTGCCACAACATTTACTTTCATGCCCGTCACATTACAAGCTCACAAAACGTGTTTGTAAACAATAATCGAACCCAGGAACTCTAAGCTGGCAAGCGGCCGCTCTAACCACCTGCATTACTATTTCGTAGACGGACGCCAGAAACCTATTAGTCTCATGTGAATAAATGTTGGAAACCTAAAGGGCGGCAATCTTAAATTGTCTTAATATGAGCAGCCGATGTTAATGTTTACGTTTAAAGTCTTGCCAACTCTCTGTTCATTGCTGCCAACTCTTTGTTCATCGTTGCCAAACTATTTGTTCATTGCTGTCAACCCTTTGTTCATTGCTGCCAACTCTTTGTCCATTGCTGCCAACTCTTTGTCCATTGCTGCCAACTCTTTGTCCACTGCTGCCAACTCTTTGTCCATTGATGCCAACTCTTTGTTCATTGCTGCCAACTCTTTGTTCATCGTTGCCAAACTAAATGTCCATTGCTGCCAACTCTTTGTCCATTGCTGCCAACTCTTTGTCCACTGCTGCCAACTCTTTGTCCATTGCTGCCAACTCTTTGTTCATTGCTGCCAACTCTTTGTTCATCGTTGCCAAACTAAATGTTCATTGCTGTCAACTCTTTGTTCATTGCTGCCAACTCTTTGTTCATTGCTACCAACTCTTTGTTCATCGTTGCCAAACTCTTTGTTCACTGCTGCCAACTCTTTGTTCATCGTTGCCAAACTATTTGTTCATTGCTGTCAACTCTTTGTTCATTGCTGCCAACTATTTGTTCATTGCTGCCAACTCTTTGTTCATCCTTGCCAAACTATTTGTTCATTGCTGTCAACTCTTTGTTCATTGTTGCCAACACTTTGTTCATTGCTGCCAACTCTTTGTTTATCGTTGCCAAACTCTTTGTTCATTGCTGCCAACTCTTTGTTCATCGTTGCCAAACTATTTGTTCATTGCTGTCAACTCTTTGTTCATTGCTGCCAACTCTTTGTCCATTGCTGCCAACTCTTTGTCCATTGCTGCCAACTCTTTGTCCACTGCTGCCAACTCTTTGTCCATTGCTGATAACTCTTTGTTCATTGCTGCCAACTCTTTGTTTATCGTTGCCAAACTAAATGTTCATTGCTGCCAACTCTTTGTTCATCGTTGCCAAACTATTTGTTCATTGCTGTCAACTCTTTGTTCATTGCTGCCAACTCTTTGTCCATTGCTGCCAACTCTTTGTCCATTGCTGCCAACTCTTTGTCCACTGCTGCCAACTCTTTGTCCATTGCTGATAACTCTTTGTTCATTGCTGCCAACTCTTTGTTCATCGTTGCCAAACTAAATGTTCATTGCTGTCAACTCTTTGTTCATTGCTGCCAACTCTTTGTTCATTGCTGCCAACTCTTTGTTCATCGTTGCCAAACTCTTTGTTCATTGCTGTCAACTCTTTGTTCATTGCTGCCAACTCTTTGTCCATTGCTGCCAACTCATTGTCCATTGCTGCCAACTCTTTGTCCATTGCTGCAAACTCTTTGTTCATTGCACATTTATAGGGTGGGGGGTATAGTGCCTATTTACATATAGTGTAACGCTTTTTTGACCATTTTTCATTACGTATGATACTTCGTCAATTCCCCCCTCCCCTTAAGCCGTTAATTAATAAGTGAACGACCCCCTAAATAACTATATTTGTAACCTATCTATTTGGGATGGATGGGTTGGGGTTTGAACCGCCTATAGACACGTATTGCCTCCGTCTGAAATGAGGAGGGGGGTAATTTACAATCACCCAAGGAATGTAGGGATGTCAATTAATTATTATAGGGCCAAATGTATTCCTTAGCGCCCCCCCCCTTTTCAAATGAGTCTATGCCCTGAAGAAGGTCCTTGGTAGATCGATGTAATATAAAATCAATCACAGAAATGGGTGGATGCAATTAACGACACAGTTTGTGTACACTATTCATGTGTGTGACGTTTATTTTTATTTTTGTTTTATTGAATACATGTTTAGAAAAGGATTACACTTTATAAATGTATTTTAATCCATTATTGTGCAATACGAGGACAAGGCTTTCGTATTTACAAGTCGAACGACATACACTCATAGCAGACATAAATGATGACGTACCAGGTTGACCGGAATAAATTAAATATATAATTATAGCTCAAGGCCATGAAAGAGTTCGACCCCCCTTCCCTCCCCCTCCCCTCTTCCCAAAAAAAAAAAAAGAAAATCTATTTGCCCGTGAAGACATCCTTAATGTCCCTGTCAATCAAGATGTCACTTTCTGTAACAAAAATATGGAACTAAGCGACAATGTCACCCCAGTTGACATTTGGGTATATCGGTGGCACGAACACACCAGTTGAGAATAAAATATAAGTCTGTATTGCTAGAGTGGCCTAACGCGGCTCTCTAAGTCTCGTGCGGCTCTTTAAGTCTCGTGCGGCTCTCTAAGTCTCGTGCGGCTAAGTCTCGTGCGGCTGTCTAAGTCTCGTGCAGGTCTCCAAGTCTCGTGCGGCTGTCTCTCGTGCGGCTCTCTAAGTCTCGTGCGGCTCCCTAAGTCTCGTGCGGCTCTCTAAGTCTCGTGCGGCTCTCTAAGTCTCGTGCGGCTCTCTAAGTCTCGTGCGGCTCCCTAAGTCTCGTGCGGCTCTCTAAGTCTCGTGCGGCTCTTTAAGTCTCGTGCGGCTGTCTAAGTCTCATGCCGCTCTCTGTCTCGTGCGACTCTTCTTTGTTATAGTTATGTTTGTGTTGAATCGGTTGACTGCATATTACTTTTTTTACTTTTATTCATTAAATTGACTAATTTCGTGGCTTTATAAAAAGACCGGGCCTTAGGCAGAGAATTTCAAGCACCTAAACAAAACTCTGATTACTTGAAACCTTGACTGATTCTGATTACTAGTACCCACCTATTTCACATTTCCCCTCCCCATTAAACGCCTATACGTTAATTACAGCAAAATTAACATTTCTAAAATGATGTGTCCCCATCGATGTTCCGGGGGGGGGGGCACTGAAAAGAATTATACGATTTTGGCCATTATAATAATTCCACACCAATGAGGCACCACGGTGGCTACTGTCGACTAGCCAGTGATCGTAAGTGGCGCTTTGAACTTTTTTTTTCACTGCGCCATTGATACAGAAAGGGGTGGGGCCGTTGGTGGATTTTACCTACATTCTGAAACAAAACTACTGCGCAGTTGTGTGTGTGTGTGTGTGTGTGTGTGTTTGTGTGGTGGGAAGGGAACGAATGAAAAATGAAAAATGTGTCCCACTTTTCAACCAATAGAATCACAGCTTAGATTCTGATCATATTTTAGTAAATTCATGATCTCAAGTCAAGCCATTCAGTGCCGTCTCAATGCCCCATCAACATTGAGTACTTTATGCTAATACATTTATAAGGCGATGGTATGAATCGCTTTAAAATCTCAGAAATTCGCACATATACAGTGAATTCAATTTTTAAAAACTGCGCCCTACATTGAACATCGTGTGTCTTTTGCCCATTCTGTATTTGCATTCAATACTTTACTTTACATGTTTACTTTACCATACAAACCAGGAAGCCATCTTTTTTTTTTAAATTTTAGCTATAGGTCTTTGAAATACGGAAAGAGGGAATGGATCCATGCTTTGAATTTAAATTGTGAGAGGGGGGAGGGGGATTTAAATAGAATAAATGGGGAAATCCCCTTTTCTAATAATAGATTGATGTGCTGAATGGGTCAGGAAGTAAATAAACGTATTCCCAGAAATTATGTTAGCCAGTTCTATGTCTTGGTCTATTTTTAGCCGAATCCGCTCTCGCATTCAAACCACACACACACATGCACACACACACGCACACACGCATGCACACTCTCACTTACACACTCACATGCAAACACACACATGCACACACACACATGCACACACACACGCGCACACAGACACACACACACACACGTATAGATACAAATAAGCCTAAAAGCACGACCGTACACATTTTGTGTTGTAAACATATATATTTGTAACGCTAGGCGCATCCTAACACACAAAACATTTCCTCAACACACGAACACACACACATCTATACTCACAGACACACGTAAATGCACCAAAAAAAAAACCTTTTTTTCGTAAAGACTGACACACTAATGAACGAAGACTCACACAAGTATAATTACAAACTTGCACACACATAACGAGTGCACGCTGTTGCCTCAGCATACACACACATATATACACACATGTATTTTAAATACATTCATACATCATGAATAGACGAGCAGTAATCCCAGTTTCTACTTTGAGCGGCTTGGCTGTGATTAAAGTCATTTTCTTTTTGGGGTTGTGGGGGGGGGGGGCCAATTTAATTGACTTTTCCTAGCCGCCCCCCCTCCTCCTCCTCCAGCTCAAGGTCATTCTTACGTAGTTAACCGCCTCAGTCGGAGACTACAAGCAATGCTTCGATGCCTTAGCTGTGGCGTAGGGAGCTTAACTCGCGCCCGGGGCACAGTACCTTTTTAGCGCACTCCCCCATTTGAAAACCTTATAATATTATATTATACTAGCTGTACCCTGCAAAACCTTTGCATAGAGTTATATCGCCTTAGGCTTGATCGGTAGGCTAGGTTATTTTTTGGTTTCGGGCAGATCCGATTTTTTTTCATGGTTGTATTTTAAACTGGAATACTGTTGTATTAATTCTTTACTTTCGATTTAACGCACACTGGAAATGAGTATTATTATATATGATGCAAAATAAACCATTTGGCGCCCTTTTGTGAGTCGCGTCCGGGTCATGATGGACCCCCCCTTGCCGCTCCCCTACCACTATGCCACTATGCCTTAGGTCAACAAAAATACCGCTGCCCTATCAGAACCAAATTGTATACAAATCGTTACTGGAGTTTTGGGGGTGGGGGGTGGTGGTGGAGGGGGAGGCCTCGCTATGCCTACCCACAAGAATGGTTCTGCCTTACCTCCCCCCCAAGACCCATGATTGTTTTATGAAGTCTAATTGATAAAGCCCCCCCCCCTCCCCCAAATATAGACTGACGCCCCTGCTAACTTAGTCAGTAAACTTGTTCTCAGTAGGTAAGCAATAGTTACGATTAAGCTAAGAAATCAGTAAATCCATCACCAATAGCTCTTAAAACCGAAAACCCGTGTCAAAATACCGAATACGGTCAGTTCTCCGACATAGCAAGTATTCGCTTTACCACAAATCCATCTAATTTTAAAAATAAAAATCTAACTTAATTTCTTTTTTAAATACAAAAATAGCACATAAAGTAATAATCTGCAATTTCAAACTTTAAAAAAAAATAATAAATGAATTGTCAGGGACACTTAAATGATAGATATTTAGTATTGCCTAAATGCCACGTGAATTTAAGTCAGCTAAAAATAGAATCGTGATCTCATTGCATTGCACGAAGCTTCGCGGAGAAAAAAATAATAACGACCAAGCTTAATGATGTCAATTACGTCACAACAACATTAGAGAGAACGAGGCTGCCAATCAGGATAATTTTATATTCTCATTTATGTATACTATATTGATTTTTTTGTTTGTTTACTATAGAATTAGTATAATCTGGATATTATTTTAAAAATATTTTCTGGATAATTCTTCAAGAAAATAGTTGGCAGCACTAAATGAGCGACTGCTATCAGTGACGAACTTTGGCTTAAGTTACACTAATGTAACACTGGTGATTTTTGTGATGGGGTGGGGGCGGGGGGAGAGAGAGAAGGTGGGGCAACCCAGTATCTCTCTTAGCCTCTTTTGGGGCCCCTGCATTTTCACATTCAATACGACGACATGAGATAATGTACTTAATATTTAATGTAAAAAAACATTTTGGGGCCCCCTCAAGCTTGGGCCCGAGGGGGACTTTCGAATTTGGATCCCCTTCCCCCCCCCCCATCTTAATAACGCCTCTGGACGTAAGGTGGTCTCAAACATCAGGGTAGAAATGGTACTACTGATTGTTGGGTCGCACAGGGCACCCAACTTTAAAGGGGCGCCGAAGGAACGCTTTTAAATGTTTTTGCACTTTTCAGATTCGGAGAAGGGCGCCGAAAAAAAATGTACCTAGCACGTGACATCACATATCTAGCTACGTCCCGGATGACTACGCACAGCGGTCGCTAGCTGAATTGAATTGGGTTGGTAAAGGTTTTAATATTATCCTAACAGTGGTTTATGGTATCTAAAAGATTTCGTCTCATCTTTACAGGGACTTCACCAAACTACAAGATGTTTATTTTAGAGGTGACGGATGAACGGTTGTGATGATTTATATGGCAACACGTCAAATGTGCTCGACAGCGAGATAGATAGATAGATAGATAGATAGATAGATAGATAGATAGATAGATAGATAGATAGATAGATAGATAGATAGATAGATAGATAGATAGATAGATAGATAGATAGATAGATAGATAGATAGATAGATAGATAGATAGATAGATAGATAGATAGATAGATAGATAGATAGATAGATAGATAGATAGATAGATAGATAGATAGATAGATAGATAGATAGATAGATAGATAGATAGATAGATAGATAGATAGATAGATAGATAGATAGATAGATAGATAGATAGATATACAGACCTGCCGAGAGGGGGAGCGGGTGGGGGCAAATGCCCAGGGGCCCGGCGAGTTTTAGGGGCCCAGACTTAGCTGGCCAATCAACTTTTGAAAATACAATTATCAGCACGGGGGGGGCGTGACAGCTCTGCCCAGGGGCCCAAAATTTCTGTCGGTGGGCCTGTATATATATATAAAGAGAGACAGGGAGGAGAGAGAGAGAAACGGAAAGACACAGACAGAGGGTGTTATACAACGTCAGCAGTGCAGTTGTCTTGATTTTAATAAAGATTGGACGAATTGCCCTTTTGGATGTGTGAAAGTGTACTCCAACAAGTAAGAGGACATCGCCAAAGCCAGTTTCATCCACCTGATTATACCACTAGCCCTCTCCCCCCCTCCCCACTTCCCCTGGGCACAGATTGACACCTCTGCCAAGTATGCGAGAGGAAACAACGAGTGACAGTTTAGATTGTTATCATTCTCATACACACGTTGACGGTAAAGTACCCAGGTAAGCCGCACGGTGACAGAAGACATTTGTTCTATTTACATCCGTTACAGAGACATTTTTTTTTTTTGAGGATTGGTCACATTAGATTATTACTCCTCCACAAGCCCCTCCCCCTTTCCCCCTCCCCACATAGTTATGTCTGCACCTCTCAGGTTCAGGGCCATGCTTATAGAAAGAATACATCCGCCCTGCGCCCGCTCCCACCTTCAGACAGACACTGTAGTAACCATATATATAAATAATAGCGGTCTGGGTTCTGCGTTAAATCGAAAGTAAAGAATTAATACAACAGTATTCCAGTTTAAAATACAAACATGAAAAAATCAGATCTGCCCGAAACCAAAAGTAACAAAGCCAACCAATCAAGCATAAGGGGATATAATTCTATGCAAAGGTTTTGCAGGGTACAGCTAGTATATAAATATCAATTATTAAGGTCTAATCCAGGTGGTCTCTTACGACTTACGGGATTCTATTTGAATTTGGCTCTTTGTTGACAAATTCAAGATATTTTCTTGCTTAGCATTAACATAATTGTCTAGCAGCAAATGTGAGACGGAATGGCCGAGTGGTGTAGATACTCGACTGTCGAACTGAGAGTCCTGGGTTCGATCCTCTGTGAGAACCGTAGGAGTTTTCCCCGGTGAAATGTGTTTGAAAGTCGTCCACACAAGTCCACCCAGCTTTAGATGTGTACCTGACTTAAGTTGGGGAAGTAAAGGCGGCTGGGCGTTGTGCTAACTACACACCCACTTCATATGCTGAGGTTATAGAAACAGATGAATTCTACACTTCATCTGCTAAGGGAACTTTACTTGTTTTATAGCATAATGGATTGTCATGTATCATGTCATCTTTATTGATGTAGTAGAGTAATGACAATTAGCTCATCAGGTGACCATATTTTCCTGTAGAAGCTGTGATTACCAGATGTTTACGGAATAATATTTCTTGATGATCATTTAACTACAAATATATAACAAAGAAGGCTACAAAAAAAAGAAATGTTTTTTTTTTGAAGTAGTCATAAAACTAGTTCAACTTTTTAACTGAATGCAGAAAAAATTTGACTTAAACTCTGGGTTATACCGCGATTCTCAACAGGCGATGCGCATGTCCCAATGCGCATGTCCCAATGCGCATGTCCCAATGCGCATGTCCCAATGCGCATGTCCCAATGCGCATGTCCCAATGCGCATGTCCCAATGCGCATGTCCCAATGCGTATGTCCCAATGCGCATGTCCTAATGCGCATATCCCAATGGGTACGGTAAAGCTAATGTATGGGTACTTAGTTTACATATAGTTTTCTTTTAAAACGATCAAAAATTTGAAGAATTTACATCTGAAGGGAACCGTAGGACACATTTTCGCATCCTTTTTGGGGATACAGTCGCTTAAAACGTTGAGAACTGCTGTGATAAATGGTTCTAAAAATATAAACGTAGTGCAGATGAATGAGGGAAGGGAGAGGGGGGGTATTTTACTCAAAGATGGATTATCAGTGGAATGAACATTAAGAGTCCTGTGTAGGAACATACAAACAAATACAAGCATGCGCACACATTTAGACAGTGTTGAAACACGCTGCTGTTTAGGTTGACACATTTTGTGTTGATTGGTTAGAATTAAAAAAAAAAATTATGGGACACTCTCAGTCGTCTGTCTTATATGATAGAATGAATTGGTAAATGTATCGCTCTATAACGAATCAATAATATTAAAACTGTTTGATTTAATAAAAGTGAACAGCAAAGATTCATGGGATAGGGATCTATTTTTGTTTGCTTACTGACCTCCCATAACCATAATGTCGACCTGTAAACTATGTTTTGATCTTTTAGTTCCGGTTAACCGAGTTTCTTTTTTTTTCTTTTACGTTTTTATTTCCTTATTCTATCTACGTTAACAAAGTACACAAAGAGTACACAAGATGTACACAAGATATACAGTTCCAAATACCTATTAACTGCTTCTTACCAGTAACAGCTTTTTTTTTTTGGGGGGGGGGGAATGGAGAGGGGGTGGCGGGGTTCGTTGAGGTGTACAACTATCACCTTGCTTTCAATAAAAGTATTTGATACTCGCACCCCCCCCCCTCCACCTTTCGTAGTGCCGCCTCTGTCCTTGCCTCTCTCCACCAATCCCATGGGGGTTAAATGTGGTCATTTTTGAATTTGAGGGAGGGGGGGAAAAAAAAGGTACGCTACATTATAAGCATGAGTAGATTTCCCCCCTCATACCAACATATAGCAAATTCTTTTTCAGTACTTCTTAAATTGGGGGGGGGGGGTCACTGTACAATCAGGATCGGCTTTCATATTGCGGGGCCCGATTTAACGGATGCTTGCGAGGCCCCTCTTCTATTTTTTTTTTACAATAACAACTGTTGTTATTAATCTAAATGTAAATTGCGCGGCTCCCTGTCAAGCACGGGGCCCATTTCGGAGCATTTGGTCAAATCGGCCTAAGGCGGGCCCAGTTTACAATTATTGTAAATGACCCACCGACCATTTTTAAAATTAACCAACGGGACATGGCAACAATCTAATATAAATATAAGCGATTTGGGCTCTGCGTTAAATCGAAAGTAAAGAATTAATACAACAGTATTCCAGTTTAAAATACAATCATGAAAAAAAAAATCGGATCTGCCCGAAACCAAAAAATAACCTCGCCTGCCGATCAAGCCTAAGGGGCTATAACTCTATGCAAATGTTTTGAAGGGTACATCTAGTCTTTAAATAATTGCTTTTCATCTGGGGGTGACCCCTTTCTCTGCCATTTCCCACCGTAGCTGAAACTGCTAGAGCATCGGTCACCAGCCCCCGGGCCGCGGAGCGGTACCCTTCCGTAGATCAAAGGGTATTGGGCCGCCCAAGAAACATTTTAATTTTTCCTTTTCAATTATTTCCTTTTTTGTAACATTGTCAATAATCAACGCCCCCTTCTCTCCCCCCCCCCCACAGGGGGCCGTTGTGAAATTATCAAACGTTGACCGGTCCGCGGCGAGAAGAAAAAAGGTTGAGGACCACTGCGCTAGAGCAGTGCTTCTCAAAGTGGTGGGCCGTGGACAGTTCGTAGGGGGGCCGTGAAATTTCGAAAAATAAAAAAATTTAAGCAATCTAAACCAAAAAAAAAAATAGGGGGGCCGCGACATATTGATTGGCGTTCCAAGGGGGGCCGTGACTTCAAAAAATTTGAGAAGCACTGCGCTAGAGGACCAAAAAACAGTCATTTGAGAACCACGTGTTTAGACCTTCCCTTCTAGCCACTTCCCCACTAAACAACATTCCTCAACAATATGCCCCTAAAACTCATTAATTCAACACAAGAATTCACACGCCGTAATTTTTTTGTTCAATCTTCACATCCTTCTCTACAAAACTGAGGAAAAATAAATACATTATAAACATTCTATGAGAGGCTAATTGTTTGTAAATAAGAGTACTTCGTTTTCCTTTTAACGAAGATTAACCTTGTTATCTTCTGGTTATCATGTGATAATAGAAGTAAAGGAGAGCTAGAATAAGAAATTAGAGCACAACACAAACACAGACGGATGTAAACAAGTGGCACATCTTTAAGGAGAAGACTGACGTAAATTAACGAGCTGTCACGAAGACCTTCCGTCACTTGGTTCCCCCCCCCCCCCCCACTCGTTTGTTATTCATTTCCGTATGACTCTTCATGTTTGTGTGAATATTTTTTTCGCCATTTTCTACTTAATATGGTGTGGTTATTTTTAGCCTAGCCACGTGATTTCCCGTGTTGATATTGCCCGCTTTGTTGATCAACAAAGGATGACGTAGTGAAGCGGGTGGTATGACGAAGGAAGAGGGAAGTGGTTACTGACTCTGTTAGGGACAATGAAATGAATGCTCATGTTAAGAACTATCTGTGATACAATAACACGTCTTTGAAAGTGGGGGGTAATACACGACGGTTAGTTTGAAAACCTCTGTATTAAACATAAAAAATCTAATTTGTACCTTTTATGTAGGCCTGAATAATAAAACCTACATCGCTATTTTTAAGCAGTTTCTAAATGAGCTGAATAGCTATTTGTATGATATAACCATAACCCATATATGATTGTTTTATGCAGAGCCGTCCCTGGGCAATTTGGCGCCCTAGGCAGTCATCTATTAAAACGCCCGCCCCTTCTGAATGAACGTAGGGTGGTGTGAAATTTTTTTTTTTTTAATTTTTCTATTTTAATAGCAACAGATAGTTGTATTTGGAGCTAACTAACAGCCTTGCCAAGTTTAGGGCCTAAGAATATAACTATAGAATATAACTCTATGCAAAGGTTTTGCAGGGTGCAGCTAGTATCTATTATTAAATGATCAAGACTATTATCGGTTTAATTTCAGCTGTGTTTCTCTATTACAACAAGCGGAAGTGCGTCAATCTGCAAAGTAAAAATGGAAACTTGGGACGGATGGTCGAATGGTGTAGATACTCGACTGTCGACCTGACAGTCCTGGTTTCGATCCTCTGTGAGGACCCATGGAATTTTTCCAGGTGAAATTTGGTACAAAAACGTTGGGGAAGTAAAGGCGACTGGGCGTTGTGCTAACCCCACAATCCTTTCCTATGCCGAGGTTATAGAAACAGATGAATTCTACACTTCATCTGCCCCCGATGGCCCTCAGAGACTAAATAACTTTAATTTTTTTTTTGTAAATAAGGGGAAACCATACACGTTCAGTAACTTATCTTTATACCAAGAATGTTTCTACTAGAGGCTATAAGAACGGACACTGTCGGACACACAAAAGACAATTTGTATTTAAAAAAAAATATGAATTCAAAATAGTAATGACATGTTGTAAAATTTAATGAGGAAGGTAGTAGGTTATAACTTTTCCCTGCTTCCCTAGGGTAACGTTTCCCCGACCCCGTGTTGCCCGACCCCGTGTTGCCCGACCCGTTTGCTCTCGTAAACAAGGATGTTAAGTGAATGGATGCATACTTTATTTTACATTCCTGACCTTTGACCTTTTTCTGTGAAGTAAACAAAATAGCGGAATAGTCAGTTGGGGGTGGGTGTGAAAAGGGAGGGGGGATAATTAAAAGGTCGTCCACTTAAAGTTAATTCACGCGTGGTGGGGATGGGGTGACTAAGTGGTGATCAGGTCGTGAATTCAACGAGTGTGGTGCAAGGTCAGAGGTTCAATTCCCAGATAGAGAGAGAGAGTGAGTGAGTTTAGTATCATATGCCCTCTCCGTGATGCTCCGTGTAGGGGGCTGGGGGGGGGGGTGGGGAGGCATCAGTCGAGTATGCTAATAGAAGTAACTAGTGAGGTGTAAGGTCAAGGGGGGGGGGGGTCTGAGACCGTCTCTTCAGTACTAGAAGTGCCACGCCTACAATATAAGAACCGTTGGCGGAGTCTTGGAGAGCTACTCGTTTGGGCTATAAGTCAATGGGGTTTTAAAAAAAAAAAACATCTCTTCAGTACTGGACACATATTGCTAGCAATAATAAAAAAAAAACCCATAGGCGGCTACTCATTGGGGCTCTAGACAACGGGTGTTGCCCCAGGACGTTGTTTATTGGGGCCTTTTCATTAGAACATGGGCCCATAGAGATGCCTCATATATTTTAATAATGAATGATGACACACGGCTACATTGCTAGAGAGAGAGAGAGAGAGAGAGAGAGAGAGAGAGAGAGAGAGAGAGAGAGAGAGAGAGAGAGAGAAGAGAGATCGGATAGTTCCAGCTGATTTTGTTTAATGAGCCGTGAAATGTCGTCTTGTTATTGTTTGTGTATTAAATGTGACGAATAGCGTAAATCCATCAAAACCTATCCCAGTCGAATACACGACGTAACAACGTACTACTGAATGGCGATTATTAATCAGCCTCTCCCCCTCCCCCCACCACCCACAAATACTATTGCCCCACACACACACATTCCCCATTCCCCACTCCCACCCCAACCTTCCACCCCCCAGGCTTTCTTCTACCTCATTCGTCTAACAAGACCGTTATTTCTTAATGAGAAAGTTAATCGTGAGAATATTTATTTTAGCCAAATTTTTTTTATTATTATTTTTTTTTTTTTAAATAAAAAGTGTGTACGACTGAAGCAGCCTAGGGGGGGAGCGGAAGTGGGGGAAAGGGGGGGAAGTTGGGGGAAGGGTTATCCGTTAAAACAATTCCTTTTATCTGTGTATCTCTTGCGTCACCATCCTAAATGCCTATAGGACCATTACAACAAAAAAAAAAAAAGAAGAAAAAAAATAATTCCTTTTGTCTGTTGGTTAGATGTGAAGAGAACAAAAAAATAACTAACCCTGATACATAGAGTTCATTTGTGTATTTACTTATTACCAGCTGTACACTGCAAAACATTTGGTTAGAGTTATATCCCCTTAGGTTTGATCAGTAGGCTAAGGTTATTTTTAGTTTTGGAGAGATCCGATTTTTTCATGATTTTTATTACAATTTAAGGATCTAATATGTTGTAGAAATACAAAAAAAAAAAAATTTAATGGAATTATTTCACATTTTGGCCTTTAGGTTAAATACTGTAGATTTAAAAAAAAAATGTATCTTGATTTCTACTTTCGATATAAGTCTGCTTTTATTATATTACATCATTTTTTTACGCTTATACTTAATTGGACGATTGTAAATATAAACATATTGTAATTGTTATATATATATTATTTCTAAGTATATTGTTCAATTGTCTGCGTCAGTTCTATTAACAGGATCTACCTTTGAATGACAAACTTCGAATGCACTTATTTAACCAGACATTTAGTCATTACATGAAGATGTATGTACATATAAATAGATATTTATATAGTAGAAGGTTGTGTCACGTTTCTGACTGGCAATCACGTGGTATGTGTGTGTGTGGGGGGGGGGGTCGGACGGAGGTTATAAATGACTAAATTAACAATAGTTACAATTAACTTTGTTGAGTAAGAGAGTAAAAAAATATAAATCATAATCTTCGGTGCTGTTAATTGGACAGTCTGCTAAGGGTTGGTGTGTCAATCGAGAATTATACGGCTGTATATCTTTAATATAGGAATAACGGTTAGGAATCAAATATAGTGTTTAAAGATGTTCAGATAGAATATAATGTCACGATAGAGTGATATTATAATGTTTACTGATATATATACAGCTGAGAAAGTGTGATATTGTAATGTTTACTGATGCATATACAGCTGTGAAAGTGTGATATTGTAATGTTTACTGATGCATATACAGCTGTGAAAGTGTGATATTGTAATGTTTACTGATGCATATACAGCTGTGAAAGTGTGATATTATAATGTTTACTGATGCCCGTATCATTACTGAAACCTAAACAAGAAACTAACAGGTTTATTAAAAAAAATAAAACTTCGAGAGTTAAATAGAAAATCGAAGAATCGATTTCAGTGAACCTCAAATTTCTGTTTCCGGTACACACACACAATCACACACACACACACATATATATATATAGAAAAATAAATTTTCCGATTACTAAATACAATCTATTCATGATTAGGCAGACTTAAAAAGTAAAGACAAGAGAGAGATAAAGACAGAGAGAAACATACTGGCTGATAGATTGACAGACAAACTGACAGACATACAGGGAGTGGAAGGAGAGAGAGAGAGAGAGAGAAAGGGGGAGAGAGAGAGGGGGGAGAGAGAGAGAGAGAGAGAGAGAGAGAGAGAGAGAATATATGAAAATACGAAACACTAGATGTATACAAAAAGAATAACACTATCACCTCCCCTTTCCTTATGGCATCGACGTCATCACTTATTTACGTTTCCAGCATTGTTACGAGTAAAAAGATTTGTGTACTTTTGTGTGAAAGTAATACTTGAGGACGTGACGAGGGGGAACATATTGAATGAAACATGCGGGATCTCATTTCACGTCATTGATTCGATTCCGACTTGTTTTGCCATTCACCGTGACTCGACATGACGTAGCGGAATGTTATGTCTGATAGTCGCCAGACTAGTGGGAAGAAACTCTCGGAAAGAAATGACTTGCAGTTCAGACGCACAGTTCTATATATATATATATAAATACTAGTTGTACCCTGCAAAACATTTGAATAGAGTTATATCCCCTTATGCTTGATCGGTAGGCTAAAGTTATTTTTGGTTTCGGGCAGATCCGATTTTTTCATGATTGTATTTTAAACTGGAATACTGTTATATTAATTCTTTACTTTCGATTTAACGCACACTGGAAATGAGTATTATTATCTATATGATAGTTTCTTACCTGAAAGTATGTCATGAGTGAAAAGTTTCACTCTGATAACTGTGATAAGTGGTGTAGATTATGATGTTTAAACTGTGATATGATTATAGTTATAGCTGTTTTATGGCGCAGTTATATGTGAAGTGGCACTGTAAAGCTCAGCGTGTCATAATGTGATAGAGAAGTGTTCTTGGTGGTACTCCTCAATTAGTGACGTTCAAGACAGATACATTGAGAATTTGAGATCCAGTGCCAGGCAGTCGTCCAGATCGATTTGTAACAACGGTTCTGGCTATATCGTATGTTAGGGTACAGAATGAAACGAAGATTATAAAGTGACGTAACAAGGTGTGAGGGTGGGGGGGGGGTATGTCCTCACAGAGGTCACTGACATTATCTTCACCCAGGGCTTTTTTTTTGGGGGGGGGGGTATGGGGGGCGGGAGACATCTCTCGTAATTTAGTAATTTATTTTAAGCACGGGAATCGGGGCGGCATTTTTTTTACCCCGGGCGCCATCAAAACCAATTACGTCACTGGGTAAAGTATGGGTAGGGGGATGGTATGAGTCGTTCAAGTGTGGGCAGGCGAACTAGGCTATTTCCAAGGGCCCGACACCATCTCGCCCCCCCCAACCCCACCCCTGAACAAGCAATGTTGGGCTTCAACGTACATCAGAAAGTCTTTGTTTTAAGGCCTTTGATGACCTAACAACGACTCTGTGTACGGCAAAGTACAGCACGGTACGAATGATATGGTTTAAAGTACAAGGCAGTACAGCACAGTATGAATGATATGGTTTAAAGTACAAGGCAGTACAGCACGGTATGAATGATATGGTAGTACAAGGCAGTACAGCACGGTATGAATGATATGGTTTAAAGTACAAGGCAGTACAGCACGGTATGAATGATATGGTAGTACAAGGCATTACAGAACGGTATGAATGATATGGTAGTACAAGGCAGTACAGCACAGTATGAATGATATGGTAGTACAAGGCAGTACAGCACGGTATGAATGATATGGTTTAAAGTACAATACAAAACGCTTAAATGTGTAAAAACTATGTATTCCATCTGGATGTGTTCTATTTGGATGTATTATATCTATAAAGATGTATTCCATCTGGGTGTATTCTATCAAGATGTATTCCATCTGGATGTATTATATCTATCAAGATGTATTCCCTATGGATGTATTCCATCTATATGTATTCCATATTTATGTATTCCATCTGGATGTATTCTATCAAGATGTATTCCATCTGGATGTATTCTATCAAGATGTATTCCATCTGGATGTATTCCGTAACATACATATAAAAAAAATCAATTTTTTAAACACATATTATAGGAAAAATAGAATTACTGAAGCGCGAAAGATCCCGACACCGTACCAACACCCGCCCACCCTAACGGTCACACTTCGTGTGTACATTCAGACGTTAAGGAGGACATACAGACTGACGTACTAGGCGTGACGTATTGAACAAAATATATATATATATACACACATTCCTATGACAGGCGTTACATATTCAGATGAGGCGGTGGTGGTGGTTGGGGGGGGGTGATTTTGTATTATTACGTCATATAGAGAACTGCATTAAACAAAAACAAGAGTAACACATCCACACATCCACACACCCACACACCCACACCCACAATATATATTTAGTATCTGAATATTAAAAATGAACTCTGTGTGTCGGGGAGAAAAAAAAATGTCTGAGGAGTTAAGGGGACGACAAATGAAGTGCCTCTCTCCCCATCTCTCCCCATCCACCCCTACCCTCCAGGGTGACCAGTCCCCAGCGCCCCAGAGTCCATGGTCAAAACCGGTCATAAAAAAAAGTTATTTGTTCCGTATGAAATCGCTTTGATTAATAGTTGTTTTTTTTTTTCCTTTCGGCCACTGACCTTTTAAAAAATTGATAATGACCAGCGGTCAAACAAGATGAGCCGGCCTTGTCATGAAAGCAAACAACAATAAAATTAAGGTCAATTCTTAAACACAGAACAAACAATTGAAAGATTAGAGGGTTGGGAAGGGGGGTAGAGCTTAAAATGTTTTCACAACAAAGAGTGGAGGCTTGAAATTAGGTCAAACACGAGTTGTTGCCCTTGCTGGGGTATTGTCAGGTCACAGAGGTTACAATGAGTACTAGGAGGCTGATTGGGGGGGGGGGGACGGGGACAGACCCGGGGTAAACGACTGACATTACACCGTATTGTACGTTACGTACGTACAGGCCCACCGACAGAAATTTCGGGCCCCATGGGCAGTGCTGTCACGCCCCCCCCCCCACCGTGCTGATAATAATATTTTCAAAAGGTGATTGGCCAGCTCAGTCCGGGCCATTAAAACTCGCCGAGCCCCTTAGGCATTTGCCTCCCCTGCCCCCCTCTCGGCGGCATTGCATACATAGTAAATAGTCATTCTTACAGTACGATTATCAAGGAACATTCGATCTCTGGTGGCAGCGGTTCTAAAAAACAATAAACGTGTTTTGCAGGTTATTTCTCACGAACAAGCGAAAATCTGGCAGCTTCCACAGCACACCACTGATAAGGGTGGACCCATAGATATATAAGACTAGATCGCTTATGGGCTATGCATAGACATATATTGTGCGGACCATAACTTTAAAAAGAGAAGAGTACAATCTGTATAACCTGATGACGTAGTACGCATAGAAACCTTAAGTAACCGAAATAAATAGCAGAAGACATTTTGCATTGTTTTCCTTGACAAATTTTCAAAAACTTTTTTTTTTCAATTAATTTTGAATAAAATGCCTTCGTGTTGTGTACCCGGTTGTTTGATTATATTATTACTAACCGTCAAATATAATTTTTTCGGACACATCAGTAGATTTTAAAAGCGCCAACCTCTAGCATGAATGGGGATTTTTTTTTAATTAAAAGGAAGGAAATCTTTTTCGGTAAAAAAATAAAGAACTGTACAGAATTGCACTCTTCTCTTTTTAAAGTAGGGGTCTCGAATACAACACTTTTTCGGTCTCTATTAAATAAGCATAAGCAATCTAGTCTTATATATCTATGAGTGGACCATTGTTAGAATCCATTTTTTTTTTGCCTTTAAGCCAATATAAGTTTTAAAAGGAAATATCAAAGACATAAAATAATCTGAACCACTTTGCTACTCAAGTAACCAGTGGGTGACATTCCCCATTAATGCAAGATAACTGCCATGC
>JAGDYQ010000064.1:3576730-3655417 GCA_021962125.1 Bulinus truncatus
CATACACCTTTCTCACATGTATTCCTGCGCGGCGCTGTCTTTGTGAAAGATCATAATGGGCTTCCGGTCGCTTTTGTGTTATTGATATTTATATACTTGATTAATACTTAGCTCGATAAATTCTATTAATTCTCGATTATTTTTTCTACATTTTCGTCTAATCTAAGATATAATGAGTTTAAATTTATTACCAAAATTTAATTTTTCTGACGTTGATAAGTTTTTAAAGTCACAAAATGTCCCGATATCAGACTATGTAGAGACTTATGTAGGTACTTATGTAGAGACTTATGTAGGTACTTATGTAGGGACTTATTAGAGACTTATGTAGGTACTTATGTAGGGACTTATGTAGAGACTTATGTTGAGACTTATGTAGGGACTTATGTAGAGACTTATGTAGGGACTTATGTAGGGACTTATGTAGGTACTTATGTAGGGACTTATTAGAGACTTATGTTGAGACTTATGTAGGGACTTATGTAGAGACTTATGTAGGGACTTATGTAGGGACTTATGAAGGGTCATATGTAGAGACATATGTTATATAGGGACTTATGTAGGTACTTATGTAGGGACATTAGAGACTTATGTAGAGTCATATGTAGGGACCTATGTAGGGACTTATGTAGGGTAATATGTAGGGATTTATTTAGGGACTTATGCAGGGTCATATCATGAGTCATATGTAGGGACATATGTAGAGACTTATGTTGGGACCTATGTAGGGACTTATGTAGGGTCATATGTAGAGACATATGTTATATATGGACTTATGTAGTGACATATAGGGACGTATGTAGAGACCTATGTAGGGTCATATGTAGGGACTTATTTAGGGACTTATGTAGGGACTTATGTAGAGACTTATGTAGGGACTTATGTAGGGACTTATGTAGAGACTTATGTAGGACTTATGTAGGGACTTATGTAGGGACTTATGTAGGGACTTATGTAGAGACTTATGTAGGGACTTATGTAGGGACTTATGTAGGGACTTATGTAGGTCTATATCATGAGTCATATGTAGGGACCAGGGGTGTGCGGATCTTGAAATTTAGCGTCCGCGTCCGTCCGCGGATTTCTATCAATGATCCGCGTCCGCGTCCGCAGAATCTTACAACATTGGTCCGCAGTCAGTCCGCGCGTCCGCATTGCTGAAATTTAGCTGTTTAAATGACTTGAAATTTTTTATGGTAACGCTAAAGAAGATCCGCGTCAGTCCGCGAGTCCGCAACTTAACCATACGAAGCGTCCGCTGTCAGTCCGCGGATTCGGGAAAGTCTGCGGATCCGCTCATCTCTGGTAGGGACATATGTAGAGACTTATGTTGGGACTTATGTAGGGTCATATGTAGAGACATATGTTAGCCTATATAGGGACTTATGTAGTGACATATAGGGACGTATATAGAGACTTATGTAGGGTCATATGTAGGGACATATGTAGAGTCTTAAGTAGAGACTTATGTAGGGTCATATGTAGGGTACTATGTAGAGTGGTCTTTAATTATAAAAAATATATCGTATAGTATTAAAAATCAGAAAAACATTATTATAGTTTTAACTTTTAAGATAATAATAAATAAACACACTGAAAAATATATTAAATTTTGATTATTTGATTATCATGATTAAAATTAAAAGAATAGCGGCAACAGAAATTTATTATTCGCAAATTCGCGTACATTAATTGGTACCGGAAGTGTATCTTGTCCATTTAAACAAACAATTCAGTAAGAGGACTACTTTTTGAGAAAGGTGTATAACAAAAGGGGTTGGAGATGCTCCATGTATTATTACTATCGTCGCCTTGTTTGTTTAGTGAGAGAGCTAATGTTTATCAGCTTAGAGAAGAAATTGGATCAGGAAATCAGTCACGCTTCTATTAACTTCTGTAAACTGCCTTTCCCAAAGAATGATAATCAAAACACCACTGACATGGTTATGTTTTTATTCAATCAGAAACCAACACGATATGTGTAGCATCTTGAAGACAGAAAAATGAACAGCTAAACTTGCATACGGGACTGTACTGACCTATATGAGCGCAGGAATAAATATTTTAGAATGCCAAGTGAACATGTTTCTATACGATGTAATAATATGGGCTACTCCATTACTTACGTCAACAAATTTTTAGCACTTTTTAACCCCCTCCTCCACCTTGTCAACAAGTTACAAAGTTTCGGTGACACCCCCCTTCCCCTTTATTAAAATTACGTCAATTTTTCTAAATCCTACCCCCCTCCCACACTAAAAAAGGCTTAACAAAAATCCACCCTCCTCGCTCCCAATTATAAGGGTAAACTCCAAACTCCGCTTCCTGATTGTAACCTCTGAAACCTATTTTTTATTAATATAACCAAATCAACGAGTCTATTTACCTACATGACAAGTTGTAACAAAAACTGGGACTCGTCTCCAGCCATCAAATATTATATAACAGTATGCGGCTGTTCAATTAGTTATGTTTGGACAGTATTTATTAACTGTTCGGTTCGCAATAATAGTATAAATATGGTAAACAATATTTTACCGCAATAGAATGAATGATTATGAATGGTTTTAGGAATAGTGAAAAATATTTTTTTTTTAAATTGCTGGAATAGAATTTCAGTAATAAAAAGGGTTTAATGTATTAGTATATAATTATTACGTATTCTTCAATGGTCTAGCCGGCTTTGGCAGTCTCGGGAATGTCCAAATGTCATTTCGCAACATTAGGTCGGATAGTCAAAAGTCTATGGTATCTTTCCAATAAGATATTATATATATATATATATATATATATATATATATATATATATATATATATATATATATATACATATACAGAGGCGCAACTAGGCCAAACTTTCGGGGGGGGGGGCAAAAAAAATCACATCATGAGATACAACGTACTTACATGTGACTAATTTTGGTCTAATCATATAATTTTTTTTTATTTCGTGTGGGGGGGGGGGAATGCCCCCCTTGTTGCACCACTGTATATGTATATATATATTAAATGCTCAGTCACATACAATTTAAAACACTTAAATAATGTTCACAAGAATGTACTTTTTTTTAACTTATGAATTACATATCTCTTTTATTTTTCGCCAAGAGTAAAAGTGTTAGAGACACTGCAATAGTTGTTAAGTTTTTATCATTAATTAAAAAAAAAAAGACAAAGTATCATTTCCAAATCTTTCTAAGGACCAGCAAAATCTTCTCTCGTTGGTTTACAGCAGATACTTGTTACAGTCAACACACTTCTCCAATAAAATATAATAACAAGACATAACCTAATGGCGACAGCACACACATGTTCCGACGTCAGGCACTTTCCTTGAAGTAAACACAGGAAAATCCAATTGAAGAGCCTCCTAAAGACTCAAGTCCATAGTTCGCACCGTAGTTTATATATCTATAGTTCGCACCGTACGTTATATATATCTATAGTTCGCACCGTACATTATATATGTATAGTTCGCACCGTACGTTATATATGTATAGTTCGCACCGTACGTTATATATCTATAGTTCGCACCGTACGTTATATATATCTATAGTTCGTACCGTACGTTATATATCTATAGTTCGCATCGTACGTTATATATATATATATGTATATATTTCACACCGTACATTATGCTAACGGTGATCTTTGAAAAAGCCACTTGAGTCAGACCCCATATTCATAGACGTCAGTTCATTAGTGGATGTCAAACTGTGGCTTATAATAGAAAAGTCAATGTACTATTACGTATGTGTACTGAATAAACAATAGTTTTTCAACATGATTCTGTTAGTATTGAAAATGTAGGCCTACATACACACAGGACATAAAGACTACACACAAGATAATTTCAATAATTATGACTTGATTTACCTTTGTGCCTTGATAAGGCCTTGAGTTGTTGTTGACTTTTTTTTTTATTTTACAGACAAACTCTAGGGCGAAATAAAATGTAATTCTAAATGACTGATGTGCACACACGCAGCCAGACCCACATTTATGTATATGCACAGAGACTCCAGCTATTTAATACCCTACGTTGCCATGGTTAGTGTTGTTTTCGTTGACGAAAACTAAAACTAAAACCTTCGTTGACGAAAATGTTGACTTTTCGTCAACGAGAGCTAAAACTAAAACTAAAATTAGCAGCAAGACTAAAACTAGACGAAAACTGAAATTATTACAGAAAAAACGAAATAAAAACTGAAACTAAAATATAGTGTTGTTTTCGTTGACGAAAACTAAAACCTTCGTTGACGAAAATGTTGACTTTTCGTCAACGAGAACTAAAACTAAAACTAAAATTAGAAGCAAGACTAAAACTAGACAAAAACTAAAATTATTACAGAAAAAACGAAATAAAAACTGAAACTAAAATATGAGCTGGGACTAAAACAACACTAGCCATGGAAATCGAGATACCATATTTTGTTCTTTTGAGTGGCGACCAACATTGATATTTGACATGATCAAGTTTTTCTTTTTCAATGATTTAAGTGTGAATTTTTTTTAAAGAAATGTAGATTTGTAAACAAATGTGAATGACTAAATAATTAAACAACGCGCCTTAAACAAATTAATATCAGCAGACCTTAGAAAAAAAACTTTGTGAATTTTAACACCACATTTCTGGTGCAACACTTGCATTTAGAGGCCGATCATATGACACAACTTGTTTAATTAACATACGATCTATCTGAATCTATCAGACTGGAGCCACTCAACGTAATTTGAAAGCTGAAACATAGGCCCCAGTTTGTAGCTGTTGTTTCACAAGGCCCCAGTCTGTAGTTGTTGTTTCACCAGCCCTAAACAAGTTAGTCACGAACCACTACTTAAAATGTATGAAACACCAAATGTTCCGAGAATGGACTTTATAGTTATGATTACATTAACGAAAAATAATTGACATTTTAGTACCAGTAGTACCGAAAACTGCTGAAAAAGAAAATGGCAGTTCATGCTGCCTGTCATAAAAGACTACGAAATAATTGATCTAAGTTGAGAAAGGGTACCTTCTCAGATTCCTCAGAAGGGTGTCTTTTTATGTTCATTTCTTCCCGCACAAACTAACAAAATGGCGAGAATGTGAACGTGTCTATGTGTGTGTGTGTGTTTGTATGTGTGTGTGTGTGTATCAAGAGGGTTCCACAGGTACCTGTGCCTAGGGCCCCAAAAACCCTAGGAAAGTGCCTCACCATTGTCAACGTATTTAAATCTAGAAAACAAAAGTAATTAGAATATATATCTAATAATATAATAGCGATTTGGGTTCTGCGTTAAATTGAAAGTAAATAATTAATACAACAGTGTTTCAGTTTAAAATACAATCATGAAAAAAATCGGATCTGTCTGAAACCAAAAATAGCCTAGCCTACCGATCAAGCCTAAGGGGATATAACTCTATGCAAAGGTTTTGCAGGGTGCAGCTGAGCTAGTATATATATAAACTGGCACCTAGAGAGTTGCAAAGAACTCAAGAGCCGCATGCAGTTCTAATATTTATACTTGACCATATACATATATAAATATATATATACAAACACACATTCTAGATAAAGACATAAATATGATAATATGTGACCTATATTTTAGGTTGATGTCGTCATATAAACTGAACACTATCTCTTTGTTAAAGTATAAGCAGCATATATTACTGCCAACAGTAATTCTGATAAGGAAGTTAGGTTTGTGTGTGCGTGCGTGCGAGCGTGTGTGTGTGTGTGTGTTTTGTTGTTGCTTTCAGTGTTGCCACTCTAAAAATATGAAAAATCCAAGTTGGGACCCTTAAAAAACCCAAGAAAACCCAAGGTCATTTTCCCCCCATAGTTGTTCATAAAAAAAAGGTAACATAAAGCAGTGTAATGTAATTGAATTGCCTGTTGTTGTTTTTTATTCAAAAAATATTTATTTATTTTTTTTTGGTTTTTGAAACTAATAAAAAAAATATTGGGAATTCTAGAATTTTTTTTTTCTATTGAATTTAATGCAGTGGCACAACCAGCAAAAAATGCTGGGGGTGGGGGGGGGGGGAGGGGGGGCTCACATTATGAAAAAAGACAGTTTGACAGTTTGACAGTTTGACAGTTTGACAGTTTGACAGTTTGACAGTTTGACAGTTTGACAGTTTGACAGTTTGACAGTTTGACAGTTTGACAGTTTGACAGTTTGACAGTTTGACAGTTTGACAGTTTGACAGTTTGACAGTTTGACAGTTTGACAGTCTTTTTTGTTACTTTATAACATAAATTATGTATTGATGATTTGGCCACTGATTTAACGTGTTTGTATATTATGGCTCAACTATCTACAGCTAAAGTCCAAGTTTTCTCAACTCAAAAAAAATCGTACAGCTGATATAAAAACTGTTTAACCACAGTCTGGACATGAGTAAAAGATAATTACAACAAGCCCAACCAACCTCCAACCCGGTCTGGGACAGCTTTATGTGACACTTTTGTGTTATTGAGAAGAGACTAAACACAAGACATGCGATACTTTCGGGAAAACTCAAACCCCGTGAGTCCCCAAGTACATTCCGCAACACATTTTCTCTACCCTCCCTGTCGCCTCACACCTATTGGTGTCAATTTACCTGTCGGGATGTTTCTAGGCCCTACGTTCAGTTTTTCACCCTTTTCCCACCAAAAATGACCCAGATAAGGGGGGGGGGGGGCACTTGTACAATAGAGAAAAAAACAAAACAAAAAAACCCAAGATTTACAGCCGAAAACCCCATTTCCCAAGTTAGAGTCCGAAAACCCAAGATCTTGTGAAAAAACCCAAGGAGTGGCAACACTTGTTGCTTTATTTATATTTTTTTATTGGGGAGGGTGATGCGGAAAAGTTTAAAAAAGGAGGATTGTGATTGTATGATCGGTGGTGGGCGATCCAATCAATAACTATGCGGTTCCGGTATGAACTTAAGTCATGTACTGGCCTAGCTAGATTTAGTGGCGCCCGGTGTGAGCTCTGATAATGTCACCCCAGTGGCGTAATGAAAGACTAAACTAATGTATCACTAATGCCGAATCCTAACTGGTAGGCTGTGTGTGTGTGGGGGGGGGGGGGGGTCGGAGGATGTCTAAAAAGTGCTAAAAAGCCAATTTACCGAAATTAATAGAAGCGAGACTAATTTCCTGGTCCAATTTCTTCTCTAAGCTAATAAACATTAGCTCTCTCACTTAACAAAACGAAGCGATGGTAATAAAACATGGAACATCTTCAATCCGCATCAATCTAGTAGCGCTACATAGTTATTTCGTTTGTCGAGTCTTATATATACAGAAGCGGATCAAAGGACGGGAGCGTCTGGCACGCGCCTGAGGCACCGGCTTCGGAAGGGGCTTTGTAAGACCTGAAATTTACATAATTGTTTTTTTCTTTCTTATGAAAAACTTTCGTCAGGACCACACCAAAAAAAAATTGGGGAGAAGTAATTTTACCCCAGTCTGTAGCTGTTGTTTCATAAGGCCCCAGTCTGTAGCTGTTGTTTCACAAGGCCCCAGTCTGTAGCTGTTGTTTCACAAGGCCCCAGTCTGTAGCAGTTGTTTCACCAGGCACCAGTCTGTAGCTATTGTTTCACAAGGTCCCAATCTGTAGCTGTTGTTTCACAAGGCCCCCCAGTCTGTAGCTGTTGTTTCACCAAGCCCCAGTCTGTAGCTGTTGTTTCACAAGGCCCCCAGTCTGTAGCTGTTGTTTCACCAGGCCCCCAGTCTGTAGCTGTTGTTTCACCAAGCCTCAGTCTGTAGCTGTTGTTTCACCAAGCCCCAGTCTGTAGCTGTTGTTTCACAAGGCCCCCATTCTGTAGCTGTTGTTTCAAAGGCCCCAGTCTGTAGTTGTTGTTTCACCAGGCACCAGTCTGTAGTTGTTGTTTCACCAGGCACCAGTCGGTAGCTGTTGTTTCACAAGGCCCCAGTCTGTAGTTGTTGTTTCACCAGGCACCAGTCTGTAGCTGTTGTTTCACAAGGCCCCAGTCTCTAGTTGTTGTTTCACCAGGCACCAGTCTGTAGTTGTTGTTTCACCAGGCCCCCAGTCTGTAGCTGTTGTTTCACAAGGCCCCAGTCTGTAGTTGTTGTTTCACCAGGCAGCAGTCTGTAGCTGTTGTTTCACCAAGCCCCAGTCTGTAGCTGTTGTTTCACAAGGCCCCAGTCTGTAGTTGTTGTTTCACCAGCCCTAAACAAGTTAGTCACGAACCACTACTTAAAATGTATGAAACACCAAATGTTCCAAGAATGGACTTTATAGTTATGATTACATTAGGCTAAATTCGACCATTCTTTCGTCTCTGAGCACCACCGTTTGATTGGTTTAAAGTCTCTTTGATATCAGCGAGGTCCTAAGAGGGTGGCGACGGTCCAGACCCCACACTTAAGAGGGCCAGCGCTTGAATATTTTTTTTTGTCATCGCACTGTTACAAAACTAAACGTTTATTACATGACAAAGTAGCAGTGGAGACAGTGTCAATAGTCAAAAGAGTGGGACATTTTTAGACTCAAAGTATGCCATTGTGTGTTGAAGGCTTACTTAGGCTTAAGATGGTGTATTAATCCTAAAGGGCCCCTTTAAACCGAAACTGTTGACTTTTTTTCAAGTGATAAATGTTACTCAAGCGTTGTGGTGTTTATTTATTGCTAGGCCCGCCCTTAGGCCGATTGCGCCCAATCTAGACCCGCGCACATGAAGGCCGCGCTTTAGTATAATTTTTTTTTTAACTTGTTAAGTGTAAGTGATAAGTACACACTTGTGTGATAAATTAAGTACACACTTGTGTGATAAATTAAGTACACACTTGTGTGATAAATTAAGTACACACTTGTGTGATAAATTAAGTACACACTTGTGTGATAAATTAAGTACACACTTGTGTGATAAATTAAGTACACACTTGTGTGATAAATTAAGTACACACTTGTGTGATAAATTAAGTACACACTTGTGTGATAAATTAAGTACACACTTGTGTGATAAATTAAGTACACACTTGTGTGATAAATTAAGTACACACTTGTGTGATAAATTAAGTACACACTTGTGTGATAAATTAAGTACACACTTGTGTGATAAATTCTTACGTTTTTGTGGGCCCTAGGTCAAAGGTCGGCAACCTTTTGAGACGAAAGAGCCAAAAGTTAAAATTTGCATTTTTCTCAAGTTTTTAAAGAGCCACTAAAATTTTTGTTTCAATATTATGGTATTTGATTAGGCCGCTGTATGGCATCGAAAGAGCCGCATTTGGCTCGCTAGCCGCGGGTTGCCGACCCCTTGCCCTAGGCAAAATACCGCCGAGGTCACGGCTCTGTATTGAGCTCAGCGTGTCTCCCTGTGAATGAGTTCTTTCTTTCTATTAATTCATCACTCAATTTTGCATGATTAATTACGGTGTGAGTCTCTTGTGGCGGTCATTGTATGTCCTATAAATATACGGCTGTCGGCCACCCATGTTATACTCACCCTAGCAGGTCACTTACAGGTCATTTTACTTAAAACAAAAATGTTTGTTCAAGGGCGTGGTATGAGTGAAAAGCAGGAATAGAAATTACACGTCATACGAAAGTTTTCCTGGCAAGACACAAATAAAATAGAACTGAAAGGCGGGAATGAATTAAAATCGGTATATATATAAATATATATATATATATATATATATATATTTTTTTAACTAGGCCTACTCTTAATTAATTTAAGCGGGAAATCTTCAAAGTTCTGTTTTTGGTGACAAGAAGACTTTGCCAAATACAAAATAAGTACGTAAGTATAGTAACTACATGCATATTATAGTAACTACATGTATGTTATAGTAACTACATGTATATTATAGTAACTACATGTATATTATAGTAACTACATGTATATTATAGTAACTACATGTATGTTATAGTAACTACATGTATATTATAGTAACTACATGTATATTATAGTAACTACATGTATGTTGATTCTCTTTAACTTTTAATAGTTTTATTGTCTCATTGTAATTCGTAATTTATTTACAACTGTGTTTTAAAGAAAACAAAATATTATTGGGTATGTGAAATCGTTGAATAACGATTGGAGGTAAACAGACTAACAATAGATTCTGTTGTTAAATTGTGAGATTGTTACTCTTAGTTCTGTTATGCTCTAAGGCCTGTAATAACAAAAAAATCCATCTACTGCTCTATTGGCTTTTTCCTGACTATCCCAAAGGGTTCGAAAGTATGTTCACGGGTAACCCTTATGCGTAACTTCGCGAATAAAAATACTTATTTTTATAATTGAATTTGATTACCTTTCTAATGCGATACTTGATTTTGTACCATCAAAGATGTGATGCGAGGATGGATGCTGCTGACAGCCAGTATGACGTCACCTTCAGGCTAGAATCGGTTTCGTTCTTTAGTTTTTTACATTCAAAGTAGACAAAACATTTTATATATTTTATAAGTCGTTGGAAAAGTCAACAATATTGTTGTCATCGCTGCACCAATCAAGTCTTCGTATTTTTAAATCACACCGTGGCAGATATAGCTGATGTTGCTGTCCATTCTTGCTTTCGAAATTCTGTCCTCCGCAATTTCTCTTTCAAGTCATCAGAAAGTTCTGCTGTATCAATAATGTATTCACATTAAGGATTCAAAATCCAGTTGTTCTGGTCACCATCGGTTTCAATTTTAGGAAAATGTCGGAGAATTTCATTGGCTAGATTTTCATATGATCGATGATCAACGTTTGAAATGGTTGGGGAGATTGTAAAATGCTCATCAGCATTGCTGTTTCTCCAATATAAACCTTTTTATGTAAAACTCGGAGGTACTCCATGGAAGAAAACATATTACTGTTCAGACTGTAAAGTTTATATTTCAACTAGAAGATATGCAAGATATGCAAAAATAGACAATCGTTGGCATCCGAGTTTGTTTTTAAATCTCTAATCAACTTTTTATAAAACGGTAAGTAAGTCATTTTTACATAGTAAACATGAAAGAAAATACCCCCCCCCCCTCAGTAATAAAACTGTTCTTCCTTTTCAATCAAAACATCAAACAAATCTACCATTGTGAGCTCTGTCTCTCATATTTGATGAAAGTGTATAAAAGATGATAGAATTCCCCCCCCCCCAAACCCCCACCCCCAGTGCATAAACTAACCTCTTGTGTTTTAACAGCTGTTTCGTGTGGGCGTATTGAGTGTTTAGCAATGACGTCTCCTGTTTGAGGGAGGGGGGTGTATACAATTATTGATACGTCATCTTTACACTTTCCTTAGCTCCCCTGCTCCATGATCTAGTACACTTACACTATCACAGATGGATTGGTGATGTAATGATCTAGTACACTTACACTATCACAGGTGGATTGGTGATGTAATGATCTAGTACACTTACACTACCACAGGTGGATTGGTGATGTAATGATCTAGTACACTTACGCTATCACAGGTGGATTGGTGATGTAATGATATAGTACACTTACACTATCACAGGCGGATTGGTGATGTAATGATCTAGTACACTTACGCTATCACAGGTGGATTGGTGATGTAATGATCTAGTACACTTACGCTATCACAGGTGGATTGGTGATGTAATGATCTAGTACACTTACACTATCACAGGTGGATTGGTGATGTAATGATCTAGTACACTTACACTATCACAGGCGGATTGGTGATGTAATGATCTAGTACACTTACACTACCACAGGTGGAGTGGTGATGTAATGATATAGTACACTTACGCTACCACAGGTGGAGTGGTGATGTAATGATATAGTACACTTACGCTATCACAGGTGGATTGGTGATGTAATGATCTAGTACACTTACACTACCACAGGTGGATTGGTGATGTAATGATATAGTACACTTACACTACCACAGGTGGATTGGTGATGTAATGATATAGTACACTTACACTACCACAGGTGGATTGGTGATGTAATGATATAGTACACTTACACTATCACAGGTGGATTGGTGATGTAACGATATAGTACACTTACACTACCACAGGTGGATTGGTGATGTAATGATATAGTACACTTACACTACCACAGGTGGATTGGTGATGTAACGATATAGTACACTTACACTACCACAGGTGGATTGGTGATGTAATGATATAGTACACTTACACTATCACAGGTGGATTGGTGATGTAATGATCTAGTACACTTACACTACCACAGGTGGATTGGTGATGTAATGATCTAGTACACTTACACTACCACAGGTGGATTGGTGATGTAATGATCTAGTACACTTACACTACCACAGGTGGATTGGTGATGTAATGATCTAGTACACTTACACTATCACAGGTGGATTGGTGATGTAATGATCTAGTACACTTACACTACCACAGGTGGATTGGTGATGTAATGATCTAGTACACTTACACTACCACAGGTGGATTGGTGATGTAATGATCTAGTACACTTACACTATCACAGGTGGATTGGTGATGTAATGATATAGTACACTTACACTACCACAGGTGGATTGGTGATGTAACGATATAGTACACTTACACTACCACAGGTGGATTGGTGATGTAATGATCTAGTACACTTACACTATCACAGGTGGATTGGTGATGTAATGATCTAGTACACTTACACTATCACAGGTGGATTGGTGATGTAATGATCTAGTACACTTACACTATCACAGGTGGATTGGTGATGTAATGATCTAGTACACTTACACTACCACAGGTGGATTGGTGATGTAACGATATAGTACATTTACAATATCACAGGTGGATTGGTGATGTAATGATATAGTACACTTACACTACCACAGGTGGATTGGTGGTGTAATGCAGTAAACTGGCGACCTTCTTCAAACTCTTGTTTTTTTTTTTCAAACGAAAAGTAATGTCGCTGTGTACTACTGTGTAGGCCTACTCCTGTAAAACCGTTTCCCTACTCCCTTGGGTGACGTGTACCACCGTTGAGAACCTCGGACTTTTAGACAGTAATTGTGTCTCGTCATCCATGTCAATAAACAGGCCATGTATCTGGGAGTGCGGTGAAACTTTTTATGTGGCTCTGTGTAAGTTAAAAAAAAAAAGAATATTAAAACATATCATGTTGCATTAAGCTGTTGCCCATGACCTACTTTTAAACTGATATTATTTGAACCGCATCCAACGCGACAATCCAACTATAGAGATGTTTACATCTAATACTAAAGTGACACTCCAACGATAGAGATGTTCACATCTTATATTATACTAGGCTGTCTCACTCAAACGATAAAGATGTTCACTTCTTTTATTAAACTGGGCTGTCTCACTCAAACGATAAAGATGTTCACATCTTATATTAAAGTGACACTCCAACGATAGAGATGTTCACATCTTATATTAAAGTGGGCTGTCTCACTTCAACGATAGCGATGTTCACGTCGTATATTAAAGCCTGCAACATCGGTTATATCTATGGCTGTCACAGGTTGTGACTAATATGTCAAAACCATCCCCTTACTCCAACCCCTAACTTAATAATATTACTAACGTTAAGGTGTATATTATACCATGTATAGTAATATACGTTCCCGTGCTCCAGTTTCCCCCCTTTTTACCCCACCCCCGTAATTGCGTCACCAGCCAGGTGGACAGCGGAAGGTGTACGAGGCAGGGAGGTAACAGAAACACGTTACATTCCTCACGAGGAATTCTCTCTGACCACCGGACTACTATTCTCCGGTCGGCTTCTTCAAAGGGACAGAGACCCGCTCGATGTCCAGTTACTACGGTCTTTGTCTATACGACGTACTTTCCCCCCCCCCCTCCTCATCTAGGCTCCACCCCCCTAATTTGAAAGTTTGAAAGAAACATATATTATATTTGATTGGCTACGGGTCACGTGGGAGAAAGGGATATGAAGAATGAAATATAGATTCGTGGACATTCGACGGAGGGTCTAGGTAGTGACCAGTCGATTGTTGTGTCTCTGAGTGAAAGAGAGAGAGACAGAGAGAGAGAGAATTAACTAGTGATAACGCATTTGTTCCCATCATTCATTTTATATTGGATTATTTGCTGCAGTTTGAATTATCTTTGCTTATGAGAAGTCACCAGATCCCTGTTACGGACTGGTGCCTTTGTATAATAAATATCTTGGTGTTGTACACACGCTTGTGGAATTGATTATTCGTCACTTGTTATACGTTTAATTGTTGGTGAGACTGTGTGTGGTAGAAAAACAAATACAAATACGAGTCATCATTGAGTCAGCCCTCATACTCTTAGCAACAAGCCAAGGATACCCTCAAAGGGGTCCTCAACATCTGGGGGCCCGTCCGGGATCCTCAACATCTGGAGAGGCTCGTCTCGGGATCGAACCTTCACCTGAAGTTGTATTCTGCAATAACCATGCGGGGCCGAAGCTGATTCAACAATAGACTCGGGGGGGGGGGGGCTTAATCTCTGCCACAACTCTCCAACAGGCCGGTTCTTCATCAGACTTGGCCGGTTTGAAACGTGAGGAATAAACGCTACGTTCACTCACGTGTATCGTCGGAGAGAACCAGAAGTTTACAATTCTCCAACAGGCCAGTTCCTCACCAGACTTGGCCGGCTTGATACGTGAGTAATAAACGCTACGTTCACTCACGCGTATCGTCGGAGAGAACCAGAAGTCTACAATTCTTCAACAGGCCAGTCCTTCAGTGGACTCGGCCGTTTTGAAACAGGAGCAGTAAGTGCCACGCTTACTCACATCGTCCGAGGGAAAGTACAGACGAAGTCAACAAGACAGTAAAAGAAAAAGCCGCACTGTTATCGGCGAATAAATAACATTTAGACATTTAGACTTTATGCATGTGTGTAAGATTGTGTACGGTGGAAGATATTTCGCATTCTGTTGAAAGGAGGGAAGTAGCGTCAAGGTAAGTCATTTTAATACACTTCTTTGACCAGATCATTTGTGAGTGCTCTGACCGGTGTGTTAAGCTGCACGGCGAGCTTTATCTGGGTTAACCATTACTCATTTTAGGCTCGTATTGACGTCACCAACCATGAAATCTATGGAGGAGTACGTACAGTACTTCATAGGCTTGGGGTGCGACGTTAATACGGCCATAAAACACGCTAAATGCGAAAGGGACAGAGAGGTGGAAGAGGCTAGGCTAGAACGGGAAGCAGAATCTGAACGTGCTAGGCATGAAGCAGAATCTGAACGTGCTAGGCATGAAGCAGAATCTGAACGTGCTAGGCATGAAGCAGAATCTGAACGAGCTAGGCTTGATAGGGAAGCAGAATCTGAACGAGCTAGGCTTGATAGGGAAGCAGAAGTTGAACGCGCTAAACACGACAGACAGGTTGAGCTAGCTAGACTTGATAGGGAAACAGAATCTGAACGTGCTAGGCACGAAGCAGAAATTGAACGCGCTAAACACGATAGAGAGCTTGAGTTAGCTAGAATAGCGGCCGAGCAGGAGGCAGCTAAATTAGCATCTGAGGAGAGGGTGGCCCTAGCACGGTTAGAGATGGAAGGGGGGCCGGCAAGCCCAACCCCAAGCAGTCAGTCAACGACATCCTCCAAACCCAAACTCCCCAAACTTGACGAGACGGACAATATAGACGCCTACATTCGTAGGTTTGAAAGATACGCTCTGTCCGCGGGTGGGAACGACATGAGTGGGCCCCCTGCTTGACATCACTGCTCACGGGACGGGCCCTGACGACAGCTACCCGCTTGACGGCTGACGAGTCAAATGACTTTGGCTCATTGAAGGCTGCCCTCCTAAAGTCATACGACTATACGGAGGAAAGCTTTAGACGAAAGTTTAGGGGGGCCCATTTAGAAAGAGGGGAGACCTACCCCCTATTCGGTGCACGTCTAGCCGACCTCCTGACGAGGTGGGTTGAGCTCAGTGGGACAGAGCATAGCTTTGATGGTGTGATGGACCTCCTGCTCAGGGAGCAGTTGATGGACGGGGCCCCTAGTGGGCTACATGTGTTCCTAAAGGAGCGTAAGCCGGGGACATGGGACGAGATGCTCACCTTGGCCGAAAACTACAGGGAAGCTCATGTGGGCAAAGGGGTAGAACCCACAAGGTGGGGCCCTCGAAGGGAAACAACCTACAGGGAACCCCATAATGTACCTTTTAAAAAGGAGGGACCCAAACCAGAGGCCCCTAAAGATAATGGGAGGCCCAATGTTCCTCCTAGGCCACACCTTGGAGACCGAGAATGTCCTGCTTCACGTGCGGGTCACCCGAACACTGGTCGGGAAAGTGCCCACTGCGGAAGGTCAGTCCGATGGGGCCAGTAAGATCAACATCCCCTCTCACCCCGCCCCAGGCCACAGCAACGTCGGATCGTGAGGGAGAACAGGTAACTGAGGTAGGGGCTGCTGTCACACATGAGGACACTTCTCCACTTTCAAAAGGGTTTGTTAACGGACACCCGGTGCAGGTCCTAATGGATTCGGGATGCTGGGGGGTCGTGGTCTGGACCTCCTTAGTACCGATCGAGGGCAGAACTGGACGGAGGGGCCAGTTGAAGACCATTAACGGGGGCGTGTTTGAGGCCCCAGTCGTTGTGGTACAAGTAGACACGCCGTATTACGTGGGGCAGTTGGAAGCATGGGCACTAGATGAGCCCCTCTATGACCTCATTATCGGCAATATACCAGGGGCTCGACGCCCCTTTTCACCCAATCCTGACTGGGAGGGGAAATCCACGACACCCGACCCAACGCCCCTGAACCTTTCAGAGGAAGGTCCAACTAACTGTGCAGTGATGACCAGGGAGCAGGAGAGAAAACAGAGGAAGCCAGTTAAACCCCTCTCCACGCCCCCGTGCCCTGCATCAGCCATTACCCCTTCTGAGTTCCACATCCAGCAACAAAACGACCCCTCCCTTCGTAAGTTAAGAGAATGGGCAGAAAGTGGAAGGGTCAACAACCACCGGGGTCACATGGAGAGATATGCAATAAAAGGGGACCTGTTATACAGAGAGCTGGTAAGTAAAAAGGGGGAGACATCCACCCAGTTAGTGGTGCCCAAAGAGCAGAGGGGCGAGGCGATGAGAGTGGCCCATGAGATCCTTTTCGGGGGTCATCTGGGGGCAAAGAAGACCCTTGAGAGGACCCAATCTCAATTTTTTTGGCCAGGTATAGAGGGCGACGTGAGGAGGTATTGTAGGTCGCGTGACCGGTGTCAGCGCACCACACCTAAAGGGAAGACTAGCAAACTACCACTAGGTACCATGCCACTCATAGATGTCCCCTTCAAACGAGTAGCAGTTGATATCGTGGGCCCCTTCGACCCCACATCAGATAGGGGAAACCGCTACATTCTGACCCTTGTAGATTACGCCACACGTTACCCCGAGGCTGTACCTCTTCGAGTTATTGATACCGAGAGGGTTGCAGAGGCCTTGGTGGAAATATTTACTCGGGTAGGGGTCCCAGAGGAAATATTGTCCGACAGAGGGAGCCAATTTACATCCCAGCTGATGGGAGAAGTATCGAGACTACTGTCTATGCGCCAGCTCTTGACCACTCCATACCACCCCCAGTGTAATGGGCTAGTCGAAAGGTTCAACGGCACTCTGAAATCAATGCTGGGGAAAATGTGCTGGGAGAGGCCCAAAGACTGGGACCGGTACCTGCCGGCCCTGTTGTTCGCTTATAGGGAGGCCCCTCATGAAAGTTTAGGTTTTTCCCCCTTTGAGCTGCTGTATGGACGGAAGGTAAGGGGCCCCAGCCATATACTCCGTGAGCTATGGTCCAAGGAGCAGGAACCCACCGAAGTTCGGACCACCTACCAATATGTGGTCGACCTTCGTAACAAACTGGAAGAGACCTGTCAACTAGCCCAGCAAGAGTTAAGCCGAGCCAGTGAAAGGGCTCGCAAATACTTTGACCAGAAGGCTAGACTCCGAGAGTTTGCCCCAGGTGATAAGGTATTAATTCTCATGTCGGATGAGAAAAATAAATTGCTTATGCAATGGAAGGGCCCCTACCAAGTGATCAAAAGGGTGGGGCTCCTTGACTACCAGCTCCAACTACCCAAGGGGACTAAGGTTTTCCATGGGAACCTGTTAAAAGCTTACATAAGCCGGGACCCAGAGGATTTGATGGGGGGCCCTGCGAGCAAAGCGAGGTCAGTGGAAGAGGGGAGGATAGAAGGGTCAGACAGAGGCCAAGTGAAATCAAAGGGGAAAGAAAGTATTCTCGCCGCAGAGGCAATAATTGACCTAAGTGAGGAGAGCTTAGACGAAGGGGAAGTAATGCTACCAGGGCAGGGAGCAGAGACGGCCGCTGACGTGGTGATCTCCCCCCTACTATCCGAGCCCCGAGTCAAAGAGATAAAACAACTCTGCGACCGTTACTCGGACGTCCTGACTGATCTCCCCGGTAGGACTCACTTGGTCGAGCATGACATACGTCTGATAGACGACAAACCTGTCAGACAGCCGATGTACCCCACACCCTTTGCGGTCAAACAGTCCATTGAGAGGGAAATTGAGGACATGCTTAGACTGGGGGTCATCGAGAGGTCCCAGTCTCCTTACTCCTCCCCAGTGGTGTTAGTGAAGAAAAAGGATGGTACGTATAGGTTCTGCGTAGATTATCGGAAGTTGAACAAACTCACGGTTTTCGACGCGGAACCCCTCCCAAACCTAGAAGCCTTGCTAGCTGAGGTAGCCCAGGACGGGGCAACGTACCTGTCAAAAATAGACCTCAGTAAAGGGTACTGGCAGGTTCCCCTTAGCGACCGGGCACGTGAAATGACCGCCTTCCAAACCGCCGCGGGCCACTTTCAATGGCGGGTGATGCCGTTCGATCTGGTCACCGCCCCGGCCACATTTTCACGCCTTATGAGGGAGCTATTGAGGGGGCTGGGGGGCGTCGTGAACTACCTAGACGACATACTCATCTGCACACAGACCTGGGAGGAACACCTTCAAGTCCTAGAACAAGTATTCAGCAGACTGCGTAATGCGGGGGCTCACAGCCCGACCGGTTAAGTGTATGCTTGGGGGCGAGGGCGTCGACTTCCTGGGTTATCGTTTGGTTGGGGTGGTATAAAACCCGGTCAGGGGAAATTGAAGGAGATTCTAAAGATCTCCACACCAAAGACCAAAACTCAGGTCCGGGCCCTGATGGGGCGGTTACTATCATCGGTTCGTCCCGAGCTTTGCCGCCGTGACGGCCCCTCTTACCGACCTGACCCGAAAGGGCTACCCCACCAACGTTACATGGACAGACAGCTGCCAGAAGGCCTTAGAAACTGTACAATCCCTTTTAAGTAGTGACCCCCTCCTCAAACTGCCGGACTTCACACGCCGGTTCATCTTAAGGACCGATGCCTCGGCCACTGGGCTGGGGGCCGTGGTACTCCAGGAGTTCCCGGATGGTAAGTTCCCCATAACTTACATCAGCCGCAAACTGACCGAGAGGAAAAAGAAGTATGCCACCATAGAACGCGAGGGCCTAGCTATTGTGTGGGCAACCAAAAAGTTAGAAAGGTTCTTATACGGCACTGAATTCACCCTCGAAACCGACCATAGACCCCTCCTCTTTATCTCGGAGAGCAAAATGAAGAACGATCGGGTAATGCGGTGGGCCCTGGCCCTACAGCAGTATAGGTACGTGGTGCACAGCATCAAAGGAAAGGATAATGTAGGGGCAGATTTGATGAGTCGGTGCCCAGCATGACTAGTCGACGGCTGCATGTCGGTTTGAGCTCACTCACCAAGGGCCACTCTTAGAGAGGTTATTGGATGGCTTACCTAGAGTGAGTGAATGTCGGGTGAATGTAGTTATGTCATTTATATTATTCATTTATGCATGGTTTCCTCTCTATTTCAGATTCAATGTTGTAACGCTGTTGTATCTATCAATGTAAAGTCATCCCTTCAAAGGGAGACTATCTTGCTTACCCTATTTCGTATCCAGTAACTGCCTATGTAGGCTTACTGATACAATTAATTTTTTTTTAAGTGCCACCTTTCGGAGGAAAGAGTGTTCACTATTTTCTTTTTATTTATCTCTGGACCAACTTGTTTTGGCCAGACCATATGTCCGGCTGGCACCATCATGCTATACGCCGCTGTAATTGTTCTATTTTATTTTTGGGTTATTTAAGTATATATGTTTTTACCCACTGGCCCTATCCATTATGTTGTGGTCAGGGTTACTAAGATAAGTTTTCTTTTTGTGTTATTCCAATGTGACCCTCCATTTGTCTGGGGTATTTTTATACAAAGAGATTTAAAGATAGTTACAGGCACATATGCTTATGTATGACCCCGGGTTAATTCGCCCTTTGTTCTAGTCCTAACATATGGAAAGGACTCGATTTTTTTTATTATAATTGGTTTATGTTATGTAATGGCCTCACCTACTACGGTGTCGTCACCCCTATAGTTTCGATTGGGTTGTGGGGTGATGTCACAGGTTGTGACTAATATGTCGAAACCATCCCCTTACTCCAACCCCTAACTTAATAATATTACTAACGTTAAGGTGTATATTATACCATGTATAGTAATATACGTTCCCGTGCTCCAGTTTCCCCCCTTTTTACCCCACCCCCGTAATTGCGTCATCAGCCAGGTGGACAGCGGAAGGTGTACGAGGCAGGGAGGTAACAGAAACACGTTACATTCCTCACGAGGAATTCTCTCTGACCACCGGACTACTATTCTCCGGTCGGCTTCTTCAAAGGGACAGCGACCCGCTCGATGTCCAGTTACTACGGTCTTTGTCTATACGACGTACTTTCCCCCCCTCCTCATCTAGGCTCCACCCCCCTAATTTGAAAGTTTGAAAGAAACATATATTATATTTGATTGGCTACGGGTCACGTGGGAGAAAGGGATATGAAGAATGAAATATAGATTCGTGGACATTCGACGGAGGGTCTTGGTAGTGACCAGTCGATTGTTGTGTCTCTGAGTGAGAGAGAGAGACAGAGAGAGAGAGAGAGAATTAACTAGTGATAACGCATTTGTTCCCATCATTCATTTTATATTGGATTATTTGCTGCAGTTTGAATTATCTTTGCTTATGAGAAGTCACCAGATCCCTGTTACGGACTGGTGCCTTTGTATAATAAATATATCTTAGTGTTGTACACACGCTTGTGGAATTGATTATTCGTCACTTGTTATACGTTTAATTGTTGGTGAGACTGTGTGTGGTAGAAACACAAATACAAATACGAGTCATCATTAAGTCAGCCCTCATACTCTTAGCAACAAGCCAAGGATACCCTCAAAGGGGTCCTCAACATCTGGGGGTCTCGCTCCGGGATCCTCAACAGATGGGATCAAACTCCATCCCCCCAACCCCTCAAACGCCAATCAGGCCCAGCAGCTCACTGTCAATCAAAGAAATATCTACTGCATATAAACCACATTATTTAAAAACAACCATTGTAATAATACATCAACAACTATCGTCGTCGTCGTCGTCTCTCTCTCTCTCTCTCTCTCTCTCTCTGAACTTCTCTCTCTCTCTGAACTCCTCGGTGAAAACTATGGGCTGAGACTGGTCTCTACAGCCCTTGAGATCAAATTCGCTGTGTCCTCAACATTTGGGGTACTGCCATAAAGACCAATGGGCAGTAAGCTACCTGACCAGTCCACCCTGTAGTCCGCCAGCATGGGCACTCGAATACCACATGATCCACGGTTTCCTCAACTTCTCTGCAGTATGGGCAAAGGGAATCTCACAGCCTCAACTCCCAAAGTCCAAAGGACGCACCTGAAGACAATGCCCGGTGCGGAGCTGAGCAATCAGTGCCTGGTCGATCCTCCTGAGCCCCCCACCACCACGGGTCAGTTCTGGACAGCCGCTCCATCTGTCTGCGGACATTTCTGCCCGTCACCCCATTGTCCCAACTCGAGAACCACCGACTTTGCTCAAAGAGCCTGATCTTGGACAATCTCTAAAACTGGACATTTGTTTTCCGTTGTTAATGTCTGTCTCGTCAGGATTTGAATCCCACGAATCGAATCCCTCAATCAAACCTCCTCTTTCCCTCTTCACTACTGTAGGTTATCTTATGAGTGAGTGGAGAATAAATAGTTCTGACTCATCAACTTACCAGACATCACGTGGTACACTGGGTTGGTCTATAACATCTTGACCTCTGTCTGTGACACGTGGAAGACGTCGAGGTCACGGGTAAAATAAAATACAAGCAAGAAAGGCTAAGAACTCACTGAATGTGAGTGCTAGGGCTCGGCCTAGACAGATGACATGGAAATTGTCAGAAAAAGAATAGATGAATGACATAGAAATATTAAAAGAAGAATAAAGAGGAATAAAACAGATTGGAACATCCACTGCAGTGTTGTAAGTTTTAAAAAAAAAAAGACAAATCAGCCAAAACACAATAAAAAATAAGTTTGAAAAAAAAAACCTGCCCAATAAGTTGTGAAAAGTTCAAATGTACTCTCTTGTAGACTTCATGCCTATATTTTGTATTTACGTTCAATAAAAACGTTAAAGCAACCAACAAAAAAAAACCGCCATCACTCGGGCTTGTTAACGCCCCCATCGTTACCCGAAAAAAAATCCCCGAAAAAATGAGCTGAAAAACCTGCCAAACTGGCAACACTGATCTGTGGGAAGGCGGGGGTTGTGGGCGGTGGGGCGGGGCAGACCGTCTTACCAGTAGTTTAGGCCACCAAGTGCTGATAACTGTATACGGAGTACCCTAAAAAAATCAATCGATAATTTAATGAAACATAAGCGGTGAATTTGAATTATATACCCTATAGTAATAGAGATGGTGTGTGAGTGGAGGGGTTGGGTTGGGTTGGGGGGGAGTTGATGGACAGGTACCCAAGGGAATCATTGTGTTATAATGAACTTGGGGGCGTGGGGATCGGGGGGTTAGAAAATTTAAAAATAAAACAAAATTAGTAGAAACTGAAATTGTGTAGTTATGACCAATGTTCCCTCTAAGGTGTGGTATGAAGTGAGCGATTTTAGCGATGTGTTCCGTCGGAGTGATCGATTGTACGTGTAGTATGAGCAACGAACGCTCTGAATTCGTGTGAGCGATCGCTCAAAATAGCTTAGAGGGAACATTGGTTATGACCATCTGAGAAAGGTTTAGAAGAGTTCCACCTACGTCAGGCAGCAACATCATCTTAGTGCACTGAAGGTTGTTAGCTCCACAGTTCCTATTAACATTGTATTCACCCCCCCCTTTTCACCAAAAGCACTTTCATTAACACATATTCTCAGTCTGTGACACAATGTCGACATCTGGAACTGAAATAGGACGAAAGTCTGAAGGAAAGATGACCTCCTGGATGACGTCAGCCAACTCTGCAACGACATTGGGTTCATTTACGCGTTCTGGTTTGTTTTGTTTTTTTAACGTGTGTCACGTTTTCCTTTTATGGACATGTGTAATCTTCGAGACACTTCCTAGACACATCTTAGACACATCCTAGACACGACACATCCTAGACACATTTAAGTAAGTCTACTGTCAATGCATTGTTGAACTGTGGTGTAGAGAATTGCCAAAAAGCAAAAAATCATGTCAATAGAGGCTCTGGTATCCTAATGGGCTCTGGTATCTTGATGTGTGTCAGGGTATGGATGCGGTCGTCTCTTTTATATATTTTCAATTATTTTCTTTAATTGCACAACTTATACAAGTTCATAACACTTCCAGTTATTAACCAAAATCACTTTATTGAATAATCGTAAGAACTAGTATTCAATGAACATTAATCATTAAATCATGTCTCTACGATAAATACCAGTTGTCCGTTCCTTTATTTACAATAAATACTTCTTCCTAGCTCCTCCGTTCCTTCCTAATTCCCCTACCTTCTTCAAACTTAAAACAAAACAAAAATAACCAAAACAATGTTCTATCTCTTTCCTCGTCAACCGTCTGTGTGTCTCAGTTCTTTTCTTTTCCCCGTTCAATAACCCATTCATTAGGTGCGTCACCGTACTACAGGGAATTCCTCTAACATCTACATTAATACAATAATTAATTGTCTATCTATATAACTATCTAACAATGTGTGTCTATTTATCTATGTCTGTCTATGTCCTTACAATGTGGCTCTGATATTCTAATGTGGCTCTGGTATTCTAATGTGGCTCTGTTATTTGATGTGGCTCTGGTATCATAATGGGTTTGATATTCTAATGTGGCTCTGGTATTCTAATGTGGCTTTGGTATCATAATGTGGCTCTGGTATTCTAATGTGGCTCTGGTATTCTGATGTGGCTCTGGTATCATAATGTGGCTCTGGTATTCTGATGTGTCTCTGGTATCCTGATGTGGCTCTAGTATCCTGATGTGGCTCTAATGCGGCTCCTGTATCCTGATGCTCTCCTACGTTTATTTTTGTCCGGATCCCAAATGAGCCATTTTATTTGATTTCGTTTCCTTTGTTTACTTCAACTTCTTGAGACACCGTGGCTCCTTAAACTATTTATGATCAGCCCTGGTCTATAATCGGTCAGTCAATTCACCCATCCCATAATCAGTTAATACATAGTCTCTCAGTCTGATAGCCAGTCTCTGTTTGATGTCTGTCTACCACGAGTCCATCTATGTCTACCATGTGTCCATCTCTGTCTACCATGTGTCCTTGGGAGTAACAGGTGAACGAGTAGTAGATGGCAACAAGACACTCACGGTAATCAAGGGTGTGGAGAGCGGGGGGAGTATTCCAGTGCACTGTACACCGAGTTACCTGGGATATTGAATTCCATTTGATGATATCTGTCCCGTGAAATTAGCCTCGGCTGCCACTCATGAACAAAAAATCTAAAATAACTTTTTTTACTCCCTCCTTAAAATATTGCACACATCTCCACCACTCTCTTAACCCCCCCCATCCTACTCCCCGCCCCTGACCGCTCAACTCCTATGACTAGTTACAAAACTGGTATAGACTGGTAAACTTCATCACATCCTGGCCTTCGGTGGACGAGCTCGGATAAAGTTGTATGCTAATATATAAAAATAAAAAAAAAGATAGTGCGAGAGAGGATAAAAGTTGGTGTAAAATTATTTCAACCTAATTTCTCGCCCGCCCCTTCTCAACCCCTCCCCCGCGCCCCTTAAGTCTGAAGCAGGACGCTTTGGTCTATCGGGAGCGCCATGGAGCTAAGTCTCGACACCCGAAATGAAAAACGAGGGTCGGGGAACAAGATGGTGGTTAATATTACTCTGGCAGACGTCATCGGGACATTTCATGGGTAGACAACTCTCAACTCACGATGTTGCTTATCTACCCCTTCAGTTTTTTTTACTCTTTTTTTCTTCTTCTTTGCAAATAGATTTCTTTCCCTTATTTTTATATATATATATATATATATATATGTAAAACTGATAACAGCTTTTCATGTAATCCTCTGTGAAATTATTTTTTTTTAAACAGAGGGCTGAGAAAAGGATGTTGATGAAGTCAGTACTTGGCCGTTAACTTTTTTTATTTTTTGAAATGACATGTGGTCTTTTCAGCATTTCTTATCGCTTGAATGTTGGCGTAAAATTTTGATAACATATCTCTTCAAAACTCTAACTCATATAACATTTTTTTAAATTTATTTTTTACAGAATGTTATTTTTTAAAACATGCGCAAAGTTTTTTTTGTCTTTTGTTTTGAATTACGGTCTCATAGGTTTGTGTGCTTGAAATATTACTTGAGTGGTAGTGTCATGCAGTCTTCATTGGCGCATCCATAGGGGGGTAGTGTTAGGGTTAAGGGGATCAGTCAGACCTGCCAATCATTCTACAGAAGATGCTATTTTATTTTTATTGTAAATAAGAATAAAATTTAGTCGGGCTATTCGATTTACCTTTTTTATGTTTGTACAGGGGCGAGGGAGAGGGATAGAAGTGGAATGACCGAATGCATATATACGCCCTATATATATATATATATATATACATATATATATATATATATATATATCAATGCACTGCACATTTTACCCACATAAACATGGAGATATACATTATTCGGCTATGTCACGAGTCTGATACGAACGTATATTAACACAGAATGTACTTAATAATCGCCTGAGGGTATAGAATGGTACTGTGTATAGCGCTGTCCGGTGTAACGTAAGACTGTATCCCCACACAAAGAAATGCGATTCTTGACCTCATCTGGTTGTGATATGTTGTGTGACGGTTTGTTTGTTTGTTTGTACGATTTTTTTTTTTGTTGTTATTGTTTTATTTTCAAAGGAAATTCAACTGTCAAATAAAAAAATAATAATAATAATGAATTGATGGCTAGATGGGAAGAAAGTCAGAGATGTAGAGAAAGAGAGATGGGCAAAGAGGTGAGAGAGAGAGAGAGAGAGAGAGAGAGAGAGAGACAGACGTGGAGAAATAAAGACTTGTTGAGTGTGTGTGGAGGGAGGGGGGGATTAAATGATCATAAAATGCACAAGTCTTGCACTAACTAAGTGGCAGTGTGACCATTTTATCACGCCCGGCAATGTGACCAGTTTATCACGACCGACCTTTTTATTTTTTAGTCCTGGTACCATTATTTTTTTTTTGTTAGATCATTTAATGTGACATGGGTCAAGGTCAAACGCACTCACGCACACACGCACAAACACTCACACATTCGGACATCAACTTATATACACAGAAAAAAAAAATAAAATCTTGAATCTACACACATAATTCTAACCATTCAGACCTTAACACAGAACGTGAGTACACTTGAGTTATCAGTTGAAGAGGTGAGCAAAATGAAAAAAAGTACTTTCTAGTAATGAAAACACTTGCATATGTTATCAACAGCTGCTATGTGTATGTGTGTGTATTTGTGTGTGTGTGTGTATATATATATATATAGATATATATATATATATATAGTGCTTTAAATGTTTATTCATGTTTGTCTTTTTTATTTGTAATGTTTGATAAAAATTGATTTAATTTGCAGATCTTTCTTTGCTTACTTGCAAAGTACTTCGCAAAAATCAGACATTAATTGCTCTTTTTAATATACAAAAAATGTTTTAAGTACAAATATTCTCAACTTGTAGATAAGGGAAGGGGGTGGTAGGGTGAGGCGTTAGTAAAAGAGGAACTAAAAAAAAGAAGAAAAGTTAAACTCTCGAAAAACCGTTTGAAAAATCTCTTCCATCATGTCGTCTTTAGATATAACAGTAATAAAATAACCCCCACCTACCCCTCTTCAATCTGAGCCACCCACCCCATCCCTAGTGTCCTCCCCCACCCCCTCATTTTTTAACCATTCGTCCTCTGTTTCTATATCTATAAACTCTTTCTACTTTACTTTTCCAGAAATTGATAAGGAAGCCATTAGTAGATGAACTTCTTGCAGTTTTTTTTTTCAGAAGGCGCTGCGGATAATCGAGATAACAAGATGTGTATCTTTGCGGGGGAAAGAGATAAGTGAGGTTTGATTTAGTTCATCCGGGAGACTTTAGAGGGAGGGAGGAAGGGGGCAGGGGGAGGGTAATGCGGGTATGCCTCAGCGGTGAGCAGTAAAGATTATGTTACCGACTCAACGTCAAAGGGCAGCGACCAGCGAGAGTAGAAGAAACACTTAAAAGGTAGAGGCATAGATGATAAAATGGATTTCTTTTATTCTCTCTCTCTCTCTCTCTCCATATATATATATATAATATATATATATATAAATTGAAAAGGTATGTCTAGAAATGTTTTCGATCTAGTGTGTTGAGAAATTTATCAAAATTTTATCATTTACTTTGCAAAAAAAATTGGTTAGATGTCTAAATTTTAGTTAGGTTTATTTTTTCAAGGTCTGGAAACCGGAAGTTTATTTAATTGACAACAATATCACCAAGTAAAAATAAACAATAGTTCATAGTAAGCTATAAATTCAGAAATTACAGTCTTCACTCTGGTGGCCACATAAACGATAAACACAATAATTTTAAAATATTTGTTGCCTTTGGAGTAATTTAGGTCATTAAAATACGTTTAATAATTTATGGTTTACTGTAAGCACTTTTAAATTATTGGACATTGAAAGAAATGGTAAAATCGTCCATTCCGCTTCCATCCAGAAAGTTTAAGAAGATTTTGTATTAAATGACGTCATTTGCAGCAAGAGACAACGATCAAAATGGCCGATCCTATATTCACAAAGTCTTCTATCGAAATTTTAAGTTATTTTGTGCAAAAGAAGTTTTTCATTTAAATTAGTTTTTCAAATCTTCTGATAATAAAAAAACGTAATTTCATGAGTCTGATACGAACGTATATTAACACAGAACGTACTTAACAAACGCCTGAGTGTATAGAATGGAACTGTGTATAGCACTGTCCGGTGTAGCCTAAGACTGTATCCCCACACATCAACATTTGTCATGGTGATAGATGACACATGGCACATCAACATTTGTCATGATGATAGATGACACATGGCACATCAACATTAGTCATAAATTTGTGATAGATGACATATGACACATCAACATTTGACATAGATTTGTCATAGATGATATATGACACATCGGATTGAACCGTATGACACAATTCGGATTGAAAGAAAAAAAGAGTTCAATTATAACGATTTTTAAAACAAAAAGAAAAGATTTTAATCATAAAAAAACAGAATTGCCGGAAGCGGTTATTAGCTTTAAGTAGATTTAATAATGGGTTGACAGAAGGACATAAAGACACATAAAAGATTTAGGCAGATAGATAGACAGAAATCAATAAAAAGTGTATCGCATTTGAATCAATGTTGACCTCGAATGTATATATTTTATTTATAAAGAAAATCAACAAAACTCGCTGTCCATCAAATGACTCGCCCCATACATTCTATTCCCCACCCACCCGGGACCAACCACATCTTTCCCCACCATTCACCACTTACTGTGCCAATGAAACCTGTTATCTTGGAGCAGATGTGATCATGTGAGGTATATCGTCTGCTCTCTAGGTATTTCGTCTGCTCTCTCCTGTTTTTTTTTTACGTTACAAAACGAAATACACTGCATTGTGAAGTGAAAGAAAGAAAGGCGGGAAAAAATAAATAAACAGACGGGTGGGGCGGGGGAGATGGAAGAGGGGGTATAGGAGAAAACAAAAAAACAGATTTAGTAAAAGTGGTTCTCTTACAATAATTAAACCTGTACCCCTGTTTTTTGTTAGATCGGGATTGCATTGCTGTTAATAAAACTAAATGATACAACCGTTACGAAGCATCATATTTTTTTATGACGAGGTCCTGCAGTAGAAAAACTGCAGACGAATTTTTCGGCAGTGGTCCTTTGTGTGAGATATTAGAACCCTACAAATCTCAGTGGAATGCAGTAACATTACGCAAAATAATTCTTTGGGTACCACTACGTAGTTCGGCGTATCAAGCGGCCGCACAACCCTCGCTCACAGCCATGCCTACGTTAAATGGATGGATTCACATAAAGTAGGCGTATTCGATGTATTACATTTTTAAGAACCCTTGATTTACGGTAATGGGTTTGATTGACATCACTTTGGGTCTCTGGTATACAGTTTTCGTAGTTGGATAAACGGTTTTTTTTTTTTTTTTTGAGAAATTCTAACCCCCCTCCACACACACACAACCATCATTTCAGTTTATTATTTTCTCCCCAAAAAAAATAAAAAAAGATATTAGCCAGAAATGTCGAGAGTGGAAATGTTTTGACTGGAGCATCACTGTTGTGAGTGATTTGAACTTGTAATCCTCGTCTCGTATTCCTCCCCCCCCCATACACACACACTGTATCTGCTGCTGGTCATTTGACTTGTGCTTTATTCTGTGTGGCGGGGAAGTGGGAACACAAGAGGAGTGATCCGTTCGTAGAATGTGTATACAGGACTGAAACGTATATTTAGTGCCATATTTTTTTGTTTCTCACTTTTCTGCTTCTGAGATATCATATACATTTTATCTTTGCAAGCCTTGCTACTTAGGTAAGTGGTACCAGTAAAAAAAGCGTGTACTATTAGCTCCATGCATGCGAAGGATATGTCCTGATACAAATTTTTCTTAAAGCCACAGGTATGTAAGGGAGTGATGGTCTGTGTAGAATTTGACTTATGTTGTTAAGTGTGTCTGTACCTAAGTGTATATCTGTGTTTGACAAGTAAGGGCCTCATTAGTTTGCGCCATACACACGGTCCCCTGGTGAGTGGTCGAGTGTGGTGCTGGCTGCTCACTCGACTGTATACCGTGACATATCACACCTATCGCAGGACAAACCTCTGGGTCTCCTGATCATTACCCCCCCCAACCACCAAATGCCACAAGTGTGTGTGTGTATGTGTCTGTCTGAGTCTGTGTTTGAACGTACGTATTATAATGTATGATTAATCATTTATCTTTTATGAGATTTTCCCCCCATAATAAACAAAGAATTAGTTCCAGACATACGCCCACAAGTCGAAAGATAAATATCATTTGTTCTACAACCATTCTGCAGTTTCTTTTTTTAAATGCTTAAACTATTTGTTTGATCCTATTTTGAGCGAGATATGAGCGAGAAATGAGCGAGATGTGAGCGAAATGTGAGGAATTTCTGGAAGAGGAATCTGAGTACACAGACAGACTCTGAGTTCAACCGGATGTTATTTAAACCTGATAAAAAGCATTGTCCCTTAAAATGTGAGAATAAATAAATAATATTATGAGTGTCTGAGATGTAAGGGAAAAGTCAAACAGGAAAAAGAAAATATAAAAAACATGACAAGAGAGTAAATAAAAGATTTTAAAGAATAACACAAAAACAAAACAGGTAGAGAAATAAATATGAAGATGGGTAGAGAGACGAGCGATTCAGGTGTCAACAACTCACGGCTCGGGGCCCCTTACCATCGGACTATTGTTGGGTTTCATTTCATTGAATGAGAGGTGGTTTGGCATAACTTTTTCTTCGAATCCCCCGACCTGCCTTCGAGGAGTGGCACTGCTTGGTGCAATGCATCATGTTTTCGGTAACAGTGCCGTCTGCACCGGGATTCACTTCCGGTGCCCGTATTGCCTCGGGTGCTATCGCAGCTGCCATTTCTTTCGGACTGCCAGTTTAGCCGTTTGCCCCCAGGGTTACCGTTTCCACCGACCGCGGGGAGGTGGTGGTTTTTTTTTGAGGTGATTCTAAGGACAACGCAGGTGTGTTTCAAGGTCAGACGCTCTAGCGTCATCTATTTCCGACGGGGCGATTGGATGGTAGGAGACGCAGAACGGACAATCTGACACACGCAAACACAAGTCGTGCGCAAACATAGATATATGGATGTATATCGATGGATAGATAGATAGATAGATAGATAGATAGATAGATAGATAGATAGATAGATAGATAGATAGATAGATAGATAGATAGATAGATAGATAGATAGATAGATAGATAGGATAGATAGATAGATAGATAGATAGATAGATAGATAGATAGATAGATAGATAGATAGATAGAAGACATCTATACAGACCAACAAACATCTAGATAATTGTGAGGAAATAAATGAATAAACTGCGAACTGTGATAGAAGACACAAACACATACACAGACACACACACACAGACATGCACACACACTCAGATATGGGTGTGAAATTATCAGACATTTAATTAATTTAACCAACTGAAATTTTCGAAAATGACAAATGAAAGATGCAGAATTATTATTATTATTTTTTTCCAATTCAATTATTTTACCGAGTAAATCAATGCTTGTTGTGAATTAATTTATCACGAGTGAGCTAATCACATAACGAGGAGACCCAATTAAATCCTGATTTATTTATCGAGGGACATTTATTTTTAAACTGGATAATCTGCTTTATCTAACTCTTAAATTTCTTTTAAACTTATTGATTTCACAATTTGTTGATTTTTTATTTTTATTTTTTTTCTGTTTTTATTTTTAACCTGGGAGTGTCAAATTGTGTTTTTAAATTACACCTTTTGTCTTGCGTGGCCAATCAGGCATGTCACATCCCACACCCTGCTGAATCCTCACAGCTGAGTGTGTGTGTGTGTGTGTGTGCAATGGCCACCGTCACGTGATAGATGAGCATCATCACTCCATCTATATAAATAAAAGCGATTTGGATTCTGCGTTGAATTGAAAAGTAAAGAATTGATACAACAGTATTCCAGTTTAAAATACAATCATTTAAAAAAATCGGATCTGCCCGAAACCAAAAATAACCTAGCCTACCGATCAAACCTAAGGTTATATAACTCTATGCATAGGTTTTGCAGGGTACAGCTAGTGTATATATAAATAATAGCGGTGTGGATTCTGCGTTAAATCGAAAGTAAAAGAATTAATACAACAGTATTCCAGTTTAAAATCGTCAAACGTAATTAATAGTAATACAAATCATGAATAAAAACGGATCTGTCCGAAACCAAAAATAACCTAGCCTACCGATCAAACCTAAGGGAATATAACTCTATGCAAATGTTTTGCAGGGTACAGCAGTGTCGAATACTTACAAATTCGAATGTCTTTTAAAGCTATGTCTTGTCGGTCAATGACAAAATGAGTCACTTTGTGTCGGTCAGTGACAAAATGAGTCACTTTGTTTTTTCGGTCAATGACAAAATGAGTCACTCGGTCAGTGACAAAATGCTTTGTCTCTTGTCGGTCAGTGACAGAATGAGTCATTCTTGTCTCAGTAAACAATCACTTTGTCTCTTGTCGGTCAAGGACACACGGCTGCGTCTTTGTTTCGTTATACAATCAATCACATCACTTAACGCGGCGGTTACGTTTCAAGAAATCACATCGCTAAACGAAACAACGATAGACACGAAAGCGTTAATCGAATCATAACTGTCCCAGCTTCCTTATACTCTAAATCCTCAGCCTAACTTTTCTCCAAAATTTAAACTTGCGAACCTGTAAAAAAAAGTTCTAAATTCAGAACGAGGATGACTTAGTTCAAATCGGGAAACCCAAAATGTCAAAGGTTGTTAGTTTATTTTCCTTAACACCGGATACTTATGTTACAGAAGAAATCAAACTTGTAGGATCACAGTTATTAATGTCTGGGGGGGAATAACAATGCCATGGAAGTGAGCTGCTCGCGTGGAACCCTCGCGTACCCACGACGGTTTTATTAACTGGTGCGAGTCGCTGCGTGACGAAGTGGGTGAGTGTTGTGGGAGAAGATGCGCACGCCCCGACTCCTCCCCATCCCACTCCACCCCCCATTCTCCCTCCCCCACGGAGATTATTGCTGTGTTAGCCTGGGTCAATACCAGACGTAAACTTATGTTGGGGTTTATGTTATTGCTACGACCGTGATTGTAGTTGGGGTTTATGTTGGTAAAGACTGTGATTGAGTAGATTGTAGTTGGAGTTTATGTAATTGGTAAGACTGTGATTGAGTAAGAGATTGCAGTTGGGGCTTATGTTATTGCTACGACTGTGATTGAGTAAGAGATTGTAGTTGGGGTTTATGTTATTGCTACGACTGTGATTGAGTAAGAGATTGTAGTTGGGGTTTATGTTATTGCTACGACTGTGATTGTAAGAGATTGTGTTGAGTTTATGTTATTGGTAAGTCGGAGGTTAATATATGCGTTTTGGGTAGCGAGCCGGATCGTCACTGCATTACAATCTGCACGCTGAGGGTCACGGGTTCGACTCCCCTAGTCCTAGTCGCCTACAATTGTCCTACCCGTGGGTGCTATTCTCCGAGGGCCGAGCACGGCACAGGACATCGGCCGTGAGACATTACGGTAGATCTCTGCTAAACACAACATTCTCGCGCGTTGTAATACGTGTATGAGCGCGTGTCGGCGCACTGTGCGTGAGTACACAATCGCGCAGCCTAGAGAGGGGGAAACACTGTCAGTTCCCACTCTGCAGTTAATGATGTAATTGATTGAGCAAATTCCACGATTTGAGAATCGACGCAATAAAGAAGAAACAGTTGAAACTCCAGTTTATTTCATTTATTGACCTTGTCTCTCTCCCACTCTCCCCTTCCCCTTCCCCCCTCTCTCTCTGAGCTCCTGCCAAGAAATTCATTTGTTTTAACCATTCAACTCACTAATTGGAACGACACAGAAGGACCGATTTGAGTTAACTCATTTCTGCTGTTTATTTATTTATTTTTAATTTTTTTGTCATTGGTCGACTCGTGAGTCATGACCTTGACCTCTGTAAATTATCATAAAAAGTTTAAGAATTAGGTTGTTTATTTTTTGACATTCTTGCACTAACCGTTACCGATATCGCCGCCAACACTTCGACTGTGCCCGTAGCGTTTACTGAGACATTTTAAATGGGTTAGGATTATGGTTAGGATTAGGTTAGGATTATGGTTAGGATTAGGGTTAGGATTAGGATTAGGGTTAGGATTAGGATTAGGATTAGGATTAGGGTTAGGGTTAGGATTAGTATTAGGATTAGGGTTAGGTTAGGTTAGATTAGGATTAGGGTTAGGATTAGGTTAGATTAGGGTTAGGATTAGGGTTAGGATTAGGGTTAGGATTAGGGTTAGATAAGGGTTAGGATTAGGATTAGATTAGGATTAGGATTAGGATTAGGGTTAGGATTAGGTTAGGAGGGATTAGGGTTAGGATTATGAGTAACGGCATTGACATAGATAGACAAAGCTGCCATGAAGTTGATCAGAATACATCTTTTTTCAATATTTTATGATTAATCGACCTCACTTGATCACGTGACTTCAACAAATATCATTATATATACTGGCGACCTTTTTTCTAAAAACCAAAAAACAACGACGTTTGGTTTATAAAACATGTCACGTCTTTGTCACAATTATCGTGGAGATGACATTTGTCACACTTTACACTACAAGAAATAATATTCAGTGACAATTTAATTTTTTAATTGAAATTTAAACTAGATTTTTTAAAAAAGTAACCTGTTTGAGAAATATTATAACTTGAATCAAAAAGTATTTTACCTTTAATTAAGTCTCATAAATGAAAATTAATGTCATTTACTGTGTAATCTAGCAGTTTTATTGACCATCAAGTTAATCCAATCATTAATCTAGTTATTTCATCGATTATCGATTTCATAGTTGAGCTACTGTTAGAAATAACATTATGTACAATTTCATACATAACTTAGGTTTAAGTTGAAAGTTGAGTAGAATGACCAGTGTAATTTAGGTTCAACTGAATTGATTCCAATGATATCAGGTAATCAATATATGAAATGTATTTGTGTGCTGTTATTATAATTATCGTGATACAAATGGTTGTTTTCTTCCAGGGTACGGGCTGATGACGTCATTCGTTTATAAAAATCCATTGGACGAGGAATAATTGAGCTGAAGATTTGTTTGAATGTCTTGATGGGAGAGTATAACAGATGGACGAGGAGAAGGGGAGAATGAGGAACGATGTGTGTTTGTATGTAGCTGTGTGTGTGTGTGTGTGTGTGTGTTTATAGGTTTATGGTGTTTTGTGTGTGTAGCTGTTTTAGGTTTAGTTTGTGTGTGTAGCTGTGTGTGTTTTGAGTAGCTGTGTGTCTTGTGTGCAGCTGTGTGTGTCAATAGGTTTATGGGTGTATGTACTGTGTGTGTGTTTGTATAAACACACATTGCTGCACATTGTGTGTACCTATAAACCTGTGTGTACACATACACACACACACACACACACAGCTGTGTACAAACACACATCGTGTCTTGTATTATCTGTGTTCTCCTCGTCCATGTGTTATACTATCCCATCAAAACATTCAAACAAAGCTGTGTGCTGAATGTATTCCTGTGTTTGTATGGATTGTGTGTGTTATGTAGGTAGTTGTGTGTGTTTGTAGGTAGTTGTGTGTGAAGAAAAACAACCATTTGTATCATGTATAATGTGTGTTAACAGCACTGTGTACATTGTCATATGTGTGCGTTTACCTGATGTCATTGGTGTCAATTCAGTTGGGCCTAAAATTACACTGGTCATTATCACGTGACACATTTACAAGATGTAAACCGCCCGTATGTATAGGAGTTATTGTGACGGAGCAAGTAATGTTAGAATATCACATCGCGAACCATGACTCTAATTATAACCAGTCCATCATGCCTGTGATAAAACTTGCTAGATTAACTATTGGACCAACTGACCTGGTCATCTCAAGTGACTAGATAACACAGTAAATGACATTAATTTTATTTATGAGATTTAATTAAAGGTAAAATACTCTTTTTGATTCATGTTATAATATTTACCCAAACAGGTTACTTTTTAACCCCCATCTAGTTTAAATTTCAATTAAAAAAAATTAAATTGTCACTGAATATTATTTAACTTGTAGTGTAAAGTGTGACAAATGTCATCTCCACGATAATTGTGACAAAGACGTGACAACATTCTAAACCAAACGTCACAAGTTGTTTATTTTTTTGGTTTTTAGAAAAAAGGTCGCCAGTATATATAATGATATTTGTTGAAGTCACGTGAGTCAAGTGAGGTCTTGATTAACGATTTAATCATAGAAATATTGAAAAAAGATGTATTCTGATCAACTTCATGGCAGCACTGTGTCTATCTATGTCAATGCATAACCGTACTCAATAATCCTAACCTTAATCCTATTCCTAACAGTAAGAGTAACCCTAATCCTAACCCTAATCCTAATCCTAATCCTAATCCTAATCCTAATCCTAACCCTTATCCTAACCCTATCCTAACCCTAATCCTAACCCTAATTTTAACCCTAATCCTAACTTTAATCCTAACCCTAATCCTAATCCTAACCCTAACCCTCAACCCTAATCCTAATAGAAATCCTAACCCTAACCCTAATCCTGAATCCTAATCCTAATCCTAACCCTAATGGGTAATCCTAACCCTAATCCTAACCATAATCCTAACCCTAATTTTAAGTATAATCCTAACCCATTTAAAATGTCAAAGTAAACGCTACGGGCACAGTCGAAGTGTAGGCGGCGATTTACCCGGTAACGGTTAGTGCAATTTTGTCAAAAAAATAAACAACCTAATTCTTAAAGTTTTTATGATACTTACAGAGGTCAAGGTCATGACCCACGAGTCCACCAATGACAAAAAAATATAAAAATAAATAAATAAACAGAAGAAATGAGTTAACTCAAATCATGGTCCTTACTGTGTCGTAACAATTAGTGAGTTGAATTATTAAAACAAATAATTCTTGGCATCAGCTCATAGAGAGAGAGAGAGGGGGAAGGAAGGGAGAGAGGGAGGAGAGACAAGGTCAATAAATGAAATAAACTGGAGTTTCAACTGCTTCTTCTTTTTTATTACGTCGATTCTCAAACGTGGAATTTGCTCAACTTCAGATTACATCATTAACTGCAAAGTGGGAACTGTTAATGTGAGCAGTGTTTCTCCTCTCTAGGCTGCGCGATTGTGTACATCACGCACAGTGCGCCGACAAGCTTTCATACACGTATTACAACACAGCAAAGAATGTTGTGTTTAAAAGAGAGATTCACCGTAATGTCTCACGGCCGATGACCTGGCCGTGCTTACCATGGAGAATAGCACCCACGGGTAGACAATTGTAGGGACTAGGACTATCAGGGGGAAGCCGGAACCCGTAGACCCCTCAGCGTGCAGATTGTAATGCAACGTGACGATCCGGCTCGCTTTCCAAAACGCATATATTAACCTCCGATTTTACCAATAACATAAACTACAACACAATCTCTTACTCAATCAAAATGTAGCAATAACATAAACCCCAACTACAATCTCTTACTGAATCACAGTCGTAGCAATAACATAAACCCCAACTACAGATCTCTTACTCAATCACAGGGGTAGCAAAAACATAAGCCCCAACTACAATCTTTTACTCAATCACAGTCTTACCAATTACATAAAATCATACTACAATCTAATACTCAATCACAGTCTTTACCAATAACATAAATACCAACTACAGATCAATACTCAATCATAGTCAGATAATAACATAAATTTCAACATAAGTTGACGTCTGGTATTCACCCAGGCTAACACAAAAATAATCTCCGTGGGGAGGGGGAATGGGATGAGGTGGGATGGGAGAGTCAGCGTGCCATCTTCTATTACAACATATCCCCCCACACTCACAAACTTAGTCACGCAGGCGACCTGCACCAGTTAATAAAACCGCTCGTCAGTACGCGCCAGTCCGCACCAAGTTCCAATACAAAAATCACTTCCATGGCATTGTTATTCCCCCCAGACATTAACAATAACTGTGATCCATAAAGATGATTTCTTAAATAACATCAAGTATCCGGAGTGTTAAACAAAATAAATATTTAACAACCTTTAACATTTTGGATTTCCCAGCGACGAACTTTTTCATCCTCGTTCTGAATTTAGAACTTTTTTTTTACAGGTTCGCAAGTTTAGAATTTTGAGAAAAGCTAGGGCTGAGGATTTAGAGTATAAGGAAGCTGGGACAGTTATGATTCGATTAACCCTTTCGTGTCTATCGTTGTTTCGTTTAACGATGTGATGTCTTGAAAACGTAACCGCCGCGTTAAGACTGATGTGATTGATTGTATAACGAAACAAAGACGCAGCCGTTTATCAATGACCGACAAGAGAAAAAGTGACTCATTCTGTCACTGACCGATAAGAGACAAAGTGACTCATTCTGTCACTGACTGACAAGAGACAAAGTGACACATTAATGTCACTGACCAATAAGAGACAAGGTGACTCATTTTGTCATTGACCGAAAAAAGACAAAGTGATTCATTTTGTCACTGACCGACCAGAGACAAAGTGACTCATTTTGTCATTGACCGACAAGACATGTTTAAAGACATTCGAATTCTGTAAAACTGTATTCGACGTTAGCTGTACCCTGCAAAACATTTGTATAGAGTTATATTCCCTTAGGTTTGATCGGTAGCCTAGGTTATTTTTGGTTTCGGACAGATCCGTTTTTTATTCATGATTTGTATTACTATTAATTACGTTTGACTATTTTAAACTGAATACTGTTGTATTAATTCTTTTACTTTCGATTTAACGCAGAATCCACACCGCTATTATTTATATATACACTAGCTGTAATTCTGCAAAACCTACATGAGTTATATAACCTTAGGTTTGATCGGTAGGCTAGGTTATTTTTGTTTCGGGTAGCTCCGATTTTTTTAAATCAGAGTATTTTAAACTGGAATACTGTTGTATCAATTCTTTACTTTTCAATTCACGCAGAATCCAAGTGTGTTTATTATTCTATGTACCTGGAGTGATGATGATGCTCATCTATTACGTGACGGTGGCCATTGCACACAAACACACACACACCCACATCTCAACTGGCCAGTTCATCAGGTGTGGATGTGACATGCCTGATTGGCCACGTAAGATTCAAAAGGTGTAATTTAAAAACATAATTTCAGACACTCCACGGTTAAAAATAAACCCTTGAAAAAGTGCTTCAATGGAAATGTTTAAATTGTGAAATCAATAAGTTTAAAAAAGACCTTTAAGAGTTAAATAAAGCAGATTATCCAGTATTTTTTTAATGGAAAAATGAATGTCCCTGATAAATAAATCAGGATTTAATTGGGTCTCCTCGTTATGTGATTAGCTCACTCGTGATCAATTGAATTCAATAACAAGCATTGATTTACTCGGTAAAATAATTGAATTGGAAAAAATAATAAAAATAATTCTGCATCTTTCATTTGTCATTTTCGAAAATTTCAGTTGGTTAAATTAATTAAATGTCTGATAATTTCACACCCATGATCTGAGTGTGTTTGCATGTCTGTGTGTGTGTGTCTGTTATGTGTTTGTGCGTATCCTGTCAATGTTCACTCACATCCTGTAAGTTTATTCATCTATTTGAGTCAGAATTATCTAGATGTTTGTTGGTCTGTATAGATGTCTTCTATCTATCTACCTATCTATCTATCTGAAAAATCTATTATCTATCTATCTATCTATCTATCATCTAGCTATCTATCTATCTTCTATCTATCTATCTATCTATCAAACTATCTATCTATCTATCTATCTATCTATCTATCTATCTATCAACTATCTATCTATCCATCGATATACATCCATATATCTGCGTTTGCGTTTTGACTTGTGTTTGCGTGTGTCAGATTGTCCGTTCTGCGTCTCCTACCATCGAATGCCCCGTCGGAAATAGATGACGCTGAGCGTCTGACCTTGAAACAAACCTGCGTTGACCTTAGGTAACCTCAAAAAAACCAGGACCTCCCCGCGGTCCAAAAGGTAGCCCAGGGGGCAACGGCTAAACTGGCAGTACCGAAAGAAATGGCAACTTGCGATAGCACCCCGTGAATACGGGCACTTGAAGTGAATCCTGTGCAGACGGCACTTCTACCGAAAACATGCATTGCACCAAGCAGTGCCACTCCTCGAAGGCAGGTCGTGGGGATTCGAAGAAAAAGTATGCCAAACCACCTCTCATTCCAATGAAATGAAACCCAACAATAGTCCGATGGTAAGGGGACCTCCGAGCCGTGAGTTGTTGACACCTGAATCGCTCGTCTCTCTACCCATTTCATATTTATTTCTCTACCTGTTTTGTTTTTGTGTTATTCTTTAAAATCTTTTATTTACTCTCTTGTCATGTTTTTTATATTTTTCTTTTTTCCTGTTTGACTTTCCCTTGACATCTCAGACACTCATAATATTATTTATTTATTCTCACATTTTAAAAAACAATGCTTTTATCCAGGTGAAATAACATCCGGTTGAACTCAAGAGTGCAGTCCGTGTACCTGATTCCTCTTCCAGAAATTCCTCACGGGTCGCCCACATCTCGCCTATTTCTCTTTCATATCTCGCTCACTATAGTCAAACAAATATTTAAGCCTTTAAAAAAAAGCCCCCTGCCCCCTGGTTGTAGAACAAATGATCTTTATCTTTCGACTGTGGGCGTATGACCTGGAACTAATTCTTTGTTTATTATGGGTGGAAAATCTCATAAAAAATAAATGGATTAATCATACATTATAATACGTACGTTCAAACACAGACTCAGACAGACACATAAACACACACACTTGATGGCATTTGGTGGTTGGGGGAAGTAAATGATCAGGAGACCTTAGCCAAGAGGTTTGTCCTGCGATAGGTGTGATATGTCACGGTATACAGTCGAGTGAGCAGCCAGCACCACACTGACCACTCACCCAGGGGACCGTGTGTATGGCGCAAACTAATGAGGCCCTTACTTGTCAAACACAGATATACACTTAGGTACAGACACACTTAACAACATAAGTCAAATTCTACACAGACCATCACTCCCTTACATACCTGTGGCTTTAAGAAAAATTTGTATCAGGACATATCCTTCGCATGCATGGAGCTAATAGTACACGCTTTTTTTTACTGGTACCACTTACCTAAGTAGCAAGGCTTGCAAAGATAAAATGTATATGATATTTCCAGAAGCAGAAAAGTGAGAAACAAAAAATATGGCACTAAATATACGTTTCAGTCCTGTATACACATTCCTATTGAACTTTGGATTCCTTTGTGTTCCCCACTTCCCCGCCACACAGAAGGCAAAGCACAAGTCAAATGACCAGCAGCAGATACAGTTTGTGTGTATGGGGGGGGAGGAGATACGAGACGAGAGTTACAAGTTCAAATCACTCACAACAGTGATGCTCCAGTCAAAACATTTCCACTCTCGACATTGGCTAATATCTTTTTTTATTTTTTTTTTTGTGTAATGAAAAAATAATAAAACGGAAATGATGGTTGTGTGTGTGTGGAGGGGGTTAGAATTTCTCAAAAAACCGTTTATCCAACTACGAAAACTGTATACCAGAGACTCCGTAAAGTGATGTCAATTCCAAAACCTATTACTGTAACCAGGGCCTGGTGTTGTAATATATCAATACGTACTTAAGTGAATCCATCCATTTAACGTAGGCATGGCCGCGAGCGGGCCGTGCGGCCGCTTGATACGCCGAACTACGTAGTGGTACCCAAAGAATTATTTTGCGTAATGTTACTGCATTCCACTGAGATTTGTAGGAGGGTTCTAAAATATCCACACAAAGGACCACTGCCGGGTAAATTCCGGTTCGCAGTTTTTCTACTGCAGGACCATATAAAAAATATGATGCTTCGTAACGGTTGTATCATTTAGTTTTATTAACAGCACGTAATCCCTGATCTAACAAAAACAGGGGTACAGTTTAATTATTGTAAGAGAACCACTTTTACTAAATCTGCTTTAATTTTTCTCCTATACTCTCTTCTTCCATCTCCCCGCCCACCCGTCTGTTTATTTATTTTTTCCCGCCTAAAATTTCTTCACTTCACAATGCAGGTGTATTTCGTTTTGTAACGTAAAAAACAGGAGAGAGCAGACGAAATACCTAGAGAGCAGACGATATAATTACGATCACATCTGCTCCAAGATAACAGGTTTCATTGGCACAGTAAGTGGGGTGAATGGTGGGGAAAAAGATTTGGTTGGTCCCGGGTGGGTGGGGGTAGAAATGTATATGAATTAGTCATTGGATGATGGCGAGTTTTGTTGATTTTCATTTTATAAATAAATATATACATTCGAGGTCAACATTGATTCAAATGCGATACACTTTTTATTGATTTCTGTCTATCTATCTGCCTAAATCTTTTATGTGTCTTTGTGTCCTTCTGTCATAGCCATTATTAAATCTACTTGTTTGATAACCACTTCCGGCAATTATGTTTTTTATGATTAAAATCTTTTCTTTTTGTTTTAAAATCGTTATAATTGAACTCTTTTTTTCTTTCAATCCGAATTGTGTCATACGGTTCAATCCGATGTGTCATATATCATCTATGACAATCATGTCAAATTGTTGATGTTTGCGGCCAATGATCACAAATTACGACTAATGCGATGTTCATGTGTCATTCATCAAGGTTGACAAATGTTGATAACATCATCACTCAAGACAAATGCTGTAAAATTATATTCTTAAAACAGATGTGTAAACTTATACCAATGGATACAAGTTGCATATGTTCATCACACTACACCTGAAAGGTTTGTGTTTTATGTCAAATAATATTCATATCAGACTCATGAAATTACGTTTTTTTTTTGGCTATTTCAGAGAAAGATTTGAAAAAACTAATGAAGAAAACTTCTTTACCAAAATAACTCTACATTTCGATGAAGACTTTAGAATATAGGATCGGCCATTTTGATCGTTGTCTCTTGCTGCAAATGACGTCATTTAATACAAAATCTTCTTAAACTCTCTGGATGCAGTTAATGGACGATTTTACCATTTCTTTCCAATGTCCAATAATTTAAAAGGTTACAGTAAACTATAAATTATTATTAAACGTATTTTAATGATCTAAATTACTCCAAATGCAACAAATATTTTAAAATTATTGTGTTTATCGTTTATGTGGCCACCAGAAGTGAAGACTGTAATTTCTGAATTTATACTTACTATGAACTATTGTTTATTTTTACTTGGTGATATTGTTGTCAATTAAATAAACTTCCGGTTTCCAGACCTTTGAAAAAAATAAACCTAACTAAAATTTAGACATCTAACCAATTTTTTTGCAAAGTAAATGATAAAATTTGATAAATTTCTCAACACACTAGATCGAAAACATTTCTAGACATACCTTTTCACTTATATATATATATATTATATATATATATATGGAGAGAGAGAGAGAGAGAGAGAGAATAAAAGAAATCCATTTTACTTTGTCTATGCCTCTACCTTTTAAGTGTTTTTCTACTCTCATGGTCGCTGCCCTTTGACGTTGAGTCTATAACATAATCTTTACTGCTCACCGCTGAGGCATACCCGCATTTACCCCTCCCCCTGCTCCCTTCCTCCCTCCCTCCTAAAGTCTCCCGGGATGAAATAAATCAAACCTCACTTATCTCTTTTCCGCAAAGATACACATCTTGTTATCTCGATTATCCGCAGCGCCTTCTGAAAAAAACTGCAAGTAGTTCATCTACTAATGGCTTCCTTATCAATTTCTGGAAAAAGTAAAGTAGAAAAGAGTTTAGGATATAGAAACAGAGGACGAATGGTTAAAAAATGAGGGGGTGGGGAGGACACTTCAGGGATGGGTGGTGGCTCAGATTGAAGAGGGGTAGTGGGTTATTTTATTACCAAGTATATCTAAAGACGACATGATGGAAGAGATTTTTCAAACGGTTTTTCGAGAGTTTAACTTTTCTTCTTTTTTTTTAGTTCCTCTTTTACTAACGCCTCACCCCTACCACCACCCCTTCTTCCCTTATCTACAAGTTGAGAATATTTGTACTTAAAACATTTTTTGTATATTAAAAAGAGCAATTAATGTCTTATTTTATAGCGACTTTGCAAGCAAGCAAAGAAAGATCTGCAAATTAAATCAATTTTTTATCAAACATTACAAATAAAAAGACAAACATGAATAAACATTTAGCACTATATATATATATATATATCTATATATATATATATACACACACACACACAACTACACACATACACATAGCAGCGATAACATATGCAAGTGTTTTTCATTACTAGAGTACTTTTTTTCATTTTGCTCACCTCTTCAACTGATAACTCAAGTGTACTCACGATTCTGTGTTAAGGTCTGAATGGTTAGAATTATGTGAGTAGATTCAAGATTTTATTTTTTTTTCGTGTATATAAGTTGATGTCCGAATGTGTGAGTGTTTGTGCGTGTGTGCGTGAGTGCGTTTGACCTTGACCCATGTCACATTAAATGATCTAACAAAAAAAAAAAATAATGGTACCGGACTAAAATAAAGGTCGGTCGTGATAAACTGGTCAAATTGCCGGGCGTGATAAAATGGTCACACTGCCGCTTAGTTAGTGCAAGACTTGTGCATTTTATGATCATTTAATCCCCTCCTCCATACACACTCAACAAGTCTTTATTTCTCCACGTCTGTTCTCTGTCTCTCTCTCTCTCTCTCTCTCTCTCCACCTCTTTGCCCATCTCTCTTTCTCTACATCTCTGACTTTCTTCCCATCTAGCCATCAATTCATTATTATTATTATTTTTTTATTTGACAGTTGAATTTCCTTTGAAAATAAAACAATAACAACAAAAAAAAAAAATCGTACAAACAAACAAACAAACCGTCACACAACATATCACAACCAGATGAGGTCAAGAATCGCATTTCTTTGTGTGGGATACAGTCTTACGTTACACCGGACAGCGCCATACACAGTACCATTACTATACCATCAGGCGATTATTAAGTACATTCTGTGTTAATATACGTTCGTATCAGACTCGTGACATAGCCGAATAATGTATATCTCCATGTTTGTGTGGGTAAAATGGCAGTGCATTGATATATATATATATATATATATATATGTATATATATATATATGTATATATAGGGCGTATATATGCATTGGTCATTCCACTTCTATCCCTCTCCCTCGCCCCTGTACAAACATAAAAAAGGTAAATCGAATAGCTCGACTACGCTTATTCTTATTTACAATAAAAATAAAATAGCATCTTCTGTAGAATGATTGGCAGGTCTGACTTGATCCCCCTTAACCCTAACACTACCCCCCTATGGATGCGGCCGCTGTATGACACTACCACTCGAAGTAATATTTCAAGCACACAAACCTATGAGACCGTAATTCGAAACAAAGACAAAAAAAACTTTGCGCATGTTTTAAAAATAACATTCTGTAAAAAATAAATTTAAAAATGTTATATGAGTTAGAGTTTTGAAGAGATATGTTATCAAAATTTTACGCCAACATTCAAGCGATAAGAAATGCTGAAAAGACCACATGTCATTTCAAAAATAAAAAAGTTAACGGCCAAGTACTGACTTCATCAACATCCTTTTCTCAGCCCTCTGTTTAAAAAAAAAATAATTTCACTGAGGATTACATGAAAAGCTGTTATCAGTTTTATATATATATATATATATATATATATAAAAATAAGGGAAAGAAATCATTTGCAAAGAAGAAGAAAAAGAGTAAAAAAAAAACTGAAGGGGTAGATAAGCAACATCGTGAGTTGAGAGTTGTCTACCCATGAAATGTCCCCGATGACGTCTGCCAGAGTAATATTAACCACCATCTTGTTCCCCGACCCTCGTTTTTCATTTCGGGTGTCGAGACTTAGCCCCTTGGCGCTCCTGATAGACCAAAGCGTCCTGCTTCAGACTTAAGGGCGCGAGGGGGGGAAGTTGAGAAGTAAGGGGGCGGGCGAGAAATTAGGTTGAAATAATTTTACACCAACTTTTATCCTCTCTCGCACTATCTTTTTTTTTATTTTTATATATTAGCATACAACTTTATCCTGAGCTCGTCCACCGAAGGCCAGGATGTGATGAAGCTTACCAGTCTATACCAGTTTTGTAACTAGTCATAGGAGTTGAGCGGTCAGGGGCGGGGACCAGGATGGGGGGGTTAAGAGAGTGGTGGAGATGTGTGCATATTTTAAGGAGGGAGTAAAAGTTATTTTAGATTTTTTGTTCATGAGTGCGGCAGCCGAGGCTAATTTCACGGGACAGATATCATCAAATGGAATTCAATATCCCAGGTAACTCGGTGTACAGTGCACTGAATACTCCCCCCCCGCTCTCCACACCCTTGATTACCGTGAGTGTCTTGTTGCCATCTACTACTCGTTCACCTGTTACTCCCAAGGACACATGGTAGACAGAGATGGACACATGGTAGACATAGATGGACTCGTGGTAGACAGACATCAAACAGAGACTGGCTATCAGACTGAGAGACTATGTATTAACTGATTATGGGGATGGGTGAATTGACTGACCGATTATAGACCAGGGCTGATCATAAATAGTTTAAGGAGCCACGCGGTGTCTCTAAGTTGAAGTAAACAAAGGAAACGAAATCAAATAAAATGGCTCATTTGGGATCCGACAAAATAAACGTAGGAGAGCATCAGGATACAGGAGCCATTAGAGCCACATCAGGATACTAGAGCCACATCAGGATACCAGAGACACATCAGAATACCAGAGCCACATTATGATACCAGAGCCACATCAGAATACCAGAGCCACATTAGAATACCAGAGCCACATTATGATACCAAAGCCACATTAGAATACCAGAGCCACATTAGAATATCAGAGCCACATTATGATACCAGAGCCACATCAGGATAACAGAGCCACATTAGAATACCAGAGCCACATTAGAATATCAGAGCCACATTGTAAGGACATAGACAGACATAGATAAATAGACAGACACATTGTTAGATAGTTATATAGATAGACAATTAATTATTGTATTAATGTAGATGTTAGAGGGAATTCTGTAGTACGGTGACGCACCTAATGAATGGGTTATTGAACGGGGAAAAGAAAGGAACGAGACACACAGACGGTTGACGAGGAAAGAGATAGAACATTGTTTTGCTATTTTTGTTTTGTTTTAAGTTTGAAGAAGGTAGGGGAATTAGGAAGGAACGGAGGAGCTAGGAAGAAGTATTTATTGTAATAAAAGAACGGACAACTGGTATTTATCGTAGAGACATGATTTAATGATTAATGTTCATTATTGAATAACTAGTTCTTACGATTATTCAATAAAAGTGATTTTGGTTAATAACTGGAAGTGTTATGAACTTGTATAAGTTGTGCAATTAAAGAAAATAATTGAAAATATATAAAAGAGACGACCGCATCCATACCCTGACACACATCAAGATACCAGAGCCACATTAGGATACCAGAGCCGCATTATTCTAAAATTTGACATGATTTTTGCTTTTTGGCCAATTCTCTACACCACAGTTCAACAATGCATTGACAGTAGACTTACTTAAATGTGTCTAGGATGTGTCTAGGACGTGTCTAGGATGTGTCTAAGATGTGTCTAGGAAGTGTCTCCGAAGATTACACATGTCCATAAAGGAAAACGTGACACACGTTAAAAAAACAAACAAACCAGAACGCGTAAATGAACCCAATGTCGTTGCAGAGTTGGCTGACGTCATCCAGGAGGTCATCTTTCCTTCAGACTTTCGTCCTATTTCAGTTCCAGATGTCGACATTGTGTCACAGACTGAGAATATGTGTTAATGAAAGTGCTTTTGGTGAAAGGGGGTGGAATACAATGTTAATAGGAACTGTGGAGCTAACAGCAGCAATAGTGCACTAAGATGATGTTGCTGCCTGACGTAGGTGGAACTCTTCTAAACCTTTCAGATGAGTCAGACCAATGTTCCCTCTAAGCTGAGCGCGTGAGCGATCGCTCAACGAATTCAGAGCGTTCGTTGCTCATACTACACGTACAATCGATCACCCGACGGAACACATCGCTAAAATCGCTCACTTCATACCACACCTTAGAGGGAACATTGGTCATAACTACACAATTTCAGTTTCTACTAATTTTTGTTTTATTTTAAATTTTCTAACCCCCCCGATCCCCACGCCCCAAGTTCATTATAACACAATGATCTTGGGTACCTGTCCATCAACTCCCCCCCCCCAACCCAACCCAACCCCCCTCCACTCACACACACCATCTCTATTACTATAGGGTATACAAATTCAAATTCACCGCTTATGTTTCATTAAATTATCGATTGATTTTTTTTAGGGTACTCCGTATACAGTTATCAGCACTTGGTGGCCTAAACTACTGGTAAGACGGTCTGCCCCGCCCCTTACCCCCGCCCACAACCCCCCGCCTTCCCACCAGATCAGTGTTGCCAGTTTGGCAGGTTTTTTCAACTTTTATTTTCGGGGATTTTTTTTCGGGTAACGATGGGGGGCGTTAACAAGCCCGAGTGATGGCGGTTTTTTTTTTTTGTTGGTTGCTTTAACGTTTTTTATTGAACGTAAATACAAGAAATATAGGCATGAAGTCTACAAAGAAGAGCATTTGAACTTTTCACAACTTATTGGGCAGGTTTTTTCAAACTTACTTTTTATTGTGTTTTGGCTGATTTGTCTTTTTTTAAAACTTACAACACTGCAGTGGATGTTCCAATCTGTTTTATTCCTCTTTTATTCTTCTTTAATATCATTCATCTATTCTTTTTCTGACAATTTCCATGTCATCTGTCTAGGCCGAGCCCTAGCACTCACATTCGAGTGAGTTCTTTAACCTTTCTTACTTGTATTTTATTTTACCCACGTGACCCTCGACGTCTTCCACGTGTCACAGACAGAGGTCAAGATGTTATAGACCAACCCAGTGTACCACGTGATGTCTGGTAAGTTGATGAGTCGAACTATTTATTCTCCACTCACTCATAAGATAACCATGCAGTAGTGAAGAGGGAAAAAGAGGGGGAGGGTTTGATTGAGGGATTCGATTCGTGGGATTCAAATCCTAGACGAACAGACATTAACAACGGAAAACAAATGTCCAGTTTTAGAGACGTGTGCCAAGATCAGGCTCTTGAGCAAAGTCGGTGGTTCTCGAGTTGGGACAATGGGGTGACGGGCAGAAATGTCCGCAGACAGATGGAGCGGCTGTCCAGAACTGACCCGTGGTGGTGGGGGCTCAGGAGGATCGACCAGGCACTGATTGCTCAGCTCCGCACCGGGCATTGTCCTTTAGGGTGCGTCCTTTGATTTTTTGGGAGGTTGAGGCCCAATGTCGATTCCCTTTGCCGCCACTGCAGAGAAGTTGAGGAAACCGTGGATCATGTGGTATTCGAGTGCCCCGTGCTGGCGGACTACAGGGTGGGACTGGTCGGGTAGCTTACTGCCCATTGGTCTTTATGGCAGTACCCCAAATGTTGAGGGACACAGCGAATTTGATCTCAAGGGCTGTAAGAGACCAAGTCTCAGCCCGTAGTTTTCACTGTTTCAGAGAGAGAGAGAGAGAGAGAGAGAGAGACGACGACGACGACGATAGTTGTTGATGTATTATTACAATGGTTGTTTTTAAATAATGTGGTTTATATGCAGTAGATAGGATGGGCCTGATTGGCCGAGGGGGATGGAGTTTGATCCCATCGAGATCCCGGAGCGAGACCCCTGATGTTGAAGATCCCGAGAAGGGTCCCCAGATGTTGAGGTCCCCTTTGAGGGTATCCCTGGCTTGTTGCTAGTGGTATGAGGGCTGACCCAAAGGTTGACTCGTATTTGTATTTTTCGTTTCCGCCACACACACAGTCTCGCCAACAATTAGACGTAAAACCAGTCACGATGATCAATCCAACAAGTGTCGTGTGACAACAATCAAATATTTATTTACAGAGAGGCACCAGTCCGTAACAGGGCTCTGGTGGCCTTTCAAATAAAGCAAAGGTAATCCAAAAAGTTACAGCAAAAGAGGCAATCCAATATAAAATCATGAATAAATTGAAGGACGTGTTCACTCTAGATCTCTCTCTCAATTTCTCTCTCTATCTATGTCTCTCTTTCTCTCACTCAGAGACTATTCACTAATCGACTCGACAAGACGCCGCTCACCGGCCGACTGACCACGAACCTCCCTCTTTCATTTCCCACCTCACCTTTCACACGTGACCATTAACCAATCAAATATGATAGCTGCTTTATTCAAACTTTCAAATTAGGGGGTGGAGCCTAGGGGGGGGGGGGGAGAAGTAGTACGCCATGCAGACAACGACAATAGTAACTGGACATCCAGCGGGCCCCTTTGAAGACGCCGACCGGAGTACGTACAGCAGTCAGGTGGTCAGAGATTTCCCCGCGGAATATAACATGTTACCGTTAACAGCTACTTTGGTTCGTCGACGGAGATTCTGCCGAACACCTGGTCTTGTGACGCTATTACGGGGGTGGGGTGGAAACGGGGAGGGGGACTGAGGAGCGGGAACGTAGACTGTTATGTATAGTTTAATCTACATATTAACGTTATTACTATTATTAGGTTAAGGGTTGGAGTAAGGGGATAGTTTCGACAGATTAGTCACAACCTGTGACATCACCCCTCAACCCAATCGAAACTATAGGGATGACGACACCGTAGTAGGTGAGGCCATTACATAACATAAAAAGAAAACTTATCTTGGTAACCCTGACCACAACATAATGGGTAGGGCCAGTGGGTAAAAACATACATACTTAAAGAATCCCAAAAATAACAGAACAATTACCACGGCGTACAGCATGATGGTGCCGGCCGGACGTAAGGTCTGGCCAACACAAGTTGGTCCAGAGATAGATAAAAAAAATGGTGAACACTCTTTCTTCCGAAAGAAGGCACTTAAAACAAGATTGATTGTATCAGTAAGCCTACATAGGCGTTACTGGATACGTAATAGGGTAATCAAGATAGTCTCCCTTTGAGGGGACGACTTTACATTAATAAGTACAACAGCGTTACAACATTGAACCTGTAATGGAGAGGAAATCATGCATAAATAAATGATATAAATGACATAACTACATTCACCCGACATTCACTCACTCTAGGCAAGCCATCCAATAACCTCTCCAAGAGTGGCCCTTTGTGAGTGAGCTCAAACCGACATGTAGCCGTCGACTAGTTATGCTGGGCACCGACTCATCAAATCTGCCCCTACATTATCCTTTCCATTGATGCTGTGCACCACGTACCTCTACTGCTGTAGGGCCAGGGCCCACAGCATTACCCGATCGTTCTTCATTTTGCTCTCCGAGATAAAGAGGAGGGGGTCTATGGTCGGTTTCGAGGGTGAATTCAGTGCCGTATAAGAACCTTTCTAACTTTTTGGTTGCCCACACAATAGCTAGGCCCTCGCGTTCTATGGTGGCATACTTCTTTTCCCTCTCGGTCAGTTTGCGGCTGATGTAAGTTATGGGGAACTTACCATCCGGGAACTCCTGGAGTACCACGGCCCCCAGCCCAGTGGCCGAGGCATCGGTCCTTAAGATGAACTGGCGTGTGAAGTCCGGCAGTCGGAGGAGGGGGTCACTACTTAAAAGGGATTGTAAGTCTCTAAGGCCTTCTGGCAGCTGTCTGTCCATGTAACGTTGGTGGGGTAGCCCTTTCGGGTCAGGTTGGTAAGAGGGGCCGTCACGGCGGCAAAGTTCGGGACGAACCGCCGATAGTAGCCTATGAGCCCCATCAGGGCCCGGACCTGAGTTTTGGTCTTTGGTGTGGAGATCTTTAGAATCTCCTTCACTTTTCCCTGACCGGGTTTTATACCACCCCCACCCAAACGATAACCCAGGAAGTCGACGCCCTCGCCCCCAAGCATACACTTAACCGGTCGGGCTGTGAGCCCCGCATTACGCAATCTACTAAGTACTTGTTCTAGGACTTGAAGGTGTTCCTCCCAGGTTTGTGTGCAGATGAGTATGTCGTCTAGGTAGTTCACGACGCCCCCCAGCCCCCTCAATAGCTCCCTCATAAGGCGTGAAAATGTGGCCGGGGCGGTGACCAGACCGAACGGCATCACCCGCCATTGGAAGTGGCCCGCGGCGGTTTGGAAGGCGGTCATTTCACGTGCCCGGTCGCTAAGGGGAACCTGCCAGTACCCTTTACTGAGGTCTATTTTTGACAGGAACGTGGTCCCGTCCTGTGCTATATCAGCTAGCAAGGCTTCTAGGTTTGGGAGGGGTTCCGCGTCGAAAACCGTGAGTTTGTTCAACTTTCGATAATCTACGCAGAACCTATACGTACCATCCTTTTTCTTCACTAACACCACTGGGGAGGAGTAAGGAGACTGGGACCTCTCGATGACCCCCAGTCTAAGCATGTCCTCAATTTCCCTCTCAATGGACTGTTTGACCGCAAAGGGTGTGGGGTACATCGGCTGTCTGACAGGTTTGTCGTCTATCAGACGTATGTCGTGCTCGACCAAGTGAGTCCTACCGGGGAGATCAGTCAGGACGTCCGAGTAACGGTCGCAGAGTTGTTTTACCTCTTTGACCTGGGGCTCGGATAGCAGGGGGGAGATCACCACGTCAGCGGCCGTCTCTGCTCCCTGCCCTGGTAGCACTACTTCCCCTTCATCTGAGCTCTCCTCACTCAGGTCAATTATTGCCCCTGCGGCGAGAATACTTTCTTCCCCCTTTGATTTCACTTGGCCTCTGTCTGATCCTTCTATCCTCCCCTCTTCCACTGACCTCGCTTTGCTCGCAGGGCCCCCCATCAAATCCTCTGGGTCCCGGCTTATGTAAGCTTTTAACAGGTTCCCATGGAAAACCTTAGTCCCCTTGGAGCTGGTAGTCAAGGAGCCCCACCCTTTTGATCACTTGGTAGGGGCCCTTCCATTGCATGAGCAATTTATTTTTCTCATCCGACATGAGAATCAATACCTTATCACCTGGGGCAAACTCTCGGAGTCTAGCCTTCTGGTCAAAGTATTTGCGAGCCCTTTCACTGGCTCGGCTTAACTCTTGCTGGGCTAGTTGACAGGTCTCTTCCAGTTTGTTACGAAGGTCGACCACATATTGGTAGGTGGTCCGAACTTCGGTGGGTTCCTGCTCTTTGGACCATAGCTCACGGAGTATATGGCTGGGGCCCCTTACCTTCCGTCCATACAGCAGCTCAAAGGGGGAAAAACCTAGACTTTCCTGAGGGGCCTCCCTATAAGCGAACAACAGGGCCGGCAGGTACCGGTCCCAGTCTTTGGGCCTCTCCCAACACATTTCCCCCAGCATTGATTTCAGAGTGCCGTTGAACCTTTCGACTAGCCCATTACACTGGGGGTGGTATGGAGTGGTCAAGAGCTGGCGCATAGACAGTAGTCTCGATACTTCTCCCATCAGCTGGGATGTAAATTGGCTCCCTCTGTCGGACAATATTTCCTCTGGGACCCCTACCCGAGTAAATATTTCCACCAAGGCCTCTGCAACCCTCTCGGTATCAATAACTCGAAGAGGTACAGCCTCGGGGTACCGTGTGGCGTAATCTACAAGGGTCAGAATGTAGCGGTTTCCCCTATCTGATGTGGGGTCGAAGGGGCCCACGATATCAACTGCTACTCGTTTGAAGGGGACATCTATGAGTGGCATGGTACCTAGTGGTAGTTTGCTAGTCTTCCCTTTAGGTGTGGTGCGCTGACACCGGTCACACGACCTACAATACCTCTTCACGTCGCCCCCTATACCTGGCCAAAAAAATTGAGATTGGGTCCTCTCAAGGGTCTTCTTTGCCCCCAGATGACCCCCGAAAAGGATCTCATGGGCCACTCTCATCGCCTCGCCCCTCTGCTCTTTGGGCACCACTAACTGGGTGGATGTCTCCCCCTTTTTACTTACCAGCTCTCGGTATAACAGGTCCCCTTTTATTGCATATCTCTCCATGTGACCCCGGTGGTTGTTGACCCTTCCACTTTCTGCCCATTCCCTTAACTTCCGAAGGGAGGGGTCGTTTTGTTGCTGGAGGTGGAACTCAGAAGGGGTAACGGCTGATGCAGGGCACGGGGGCGTGGAGAGGGGTTTTACTGGCTTCATCTGTTTTCTCTCCTGCTCCCTGGTCATCACCGCACAATTAGTTGGACCTTCCTCTGAAAGGTTCAGGGGCGTTGGGTCGGGTGTAGTGGATTTCCCCTCCCAGTCAGGGTTGGGTGAGAAGGGGCGTCGAGCCCCTGGTATATTGCCGATAATGAGGTCATAGAGGGGCTCATCTAGTGCCCATGCTTCCAACTGCCCCACGTAATACGGCGTGTCTACTTGTACCACAACGACTGGGGCCTCAAACACGCCCCCGTTAATGGTCTTCAACTGGCCCCTCAGTCCAGTTCTGCCCTCGATCGGTACTAAGGAGGTCCGGACCACGACCCCCCAGCATCCCGAATCCCTTAGGACCTGCACCGGTTGTCCGTTAACAAACCCTTTTGAAAGTGGAGAAGTGTCCTCATGTGTGACAGCAGCCCCTACCTCAGTTACCTGTTCTCCCTCACGATCCGACGTTGTTGTGGCCTGGGGCGGGGTGAGAGGGGATGCTGATCTTACTGCCCCCATCGGACTGACTTTCCGCTGTGGACACCTTCCCGACCAGTGTTCAGGGGACCCGCACGTGAAGCAGGACATTCTCGGTCTCCAAGGGCGCCCGGTATCTGGCCTAGGAGGGACATTGGGCCTCCCATTACCTTTAGGGGCCTCTGGTTTGGGTCCCTCCTTCTTAAAGGGTACATTATGGGGTTCCCTGTAGGTTGTTTCCCTTCGAGGGCCCCACCTTGTGGGTTCTACCCCTTTGCCCACATGAGCTTCCCTGTAGTTTTCGGCCAAGGTGAGCATCTCGTCCCATGTCCCTGGCTTACGCTCCTTCAGGAACACCTGTAGCCCACTAGGGGCCCCGTCCATCAACTGCTCCCTGAGCAGGAGGTCCATCACACCATCAAAGCTATGCTCTGTCCCACTGAGCTCAACCCACCTCGTCAGGAGGTCGGCTAGACGTGCACCAAATAGGGGGTAGGTCTCCCCTCTTTCGAAATGGGCCCCCCTAAACTTCCGTCTAAAGCTTTCCTCCGTATAGTCGTATGACTTTAGGAGGGCAGCTTTCGGTGAGTCAAAGTCATTTGACTCGTCAGCCGTCAAGCGGGTAGCTGTCGTCAGGGCCCGTCCCGTGAGTAGGGATGTCAAGCAGGGGGCCCACTCATGTCGTTCCCAACCCGCGGACAGAGCGTATCTTTCGAACCTACGAATGTAGGCGTCTATATTGTCCGTCTCGTCAAGTTTGGGGAGTTTGGGTTTGGAGGACGTCGTTGACTGGCTGCTTGGGGTTGGGCTTGCCGGCCCCACTTCCCTCTCTAACCGTGCTAGGGCCACTCTCTATCGTGTTTAGCGCGTTCAATTTCTGCTTCCCTATCAAGCCTAGCTAGCTCAACCTCTCTATCATTTCTAGCGCGTTCAGCTTCTCTATCCTGATCGGCCGTTATTCTGGCTAATTCTACCTCTTTATCATGTTTTGCACGTTCAGCTTCTGCTTCCCGTTCTAGCCTAGCCTCTTCCACCTCTCTATCCCTTTCGCATTTAGCGTGTTTTATGGCCGTATTAACACCGCACCCCAAGCCTATGAAGTACTGTACGTACTCCTCCATAGACTTCATGGTTGGTGATGTTAATACGAGCCTAAGATGAGTGACAGTTAACCCAGACAAAGCTCGCCGTGCAGCTTAACACGCAGTCAGAGCACTCACTAATGATCACAATCAAAGAAGTGTATTAAAATGGCTTACCTTGACGCTTCCTCCCTCCTTTCAACAGAATATGAAATATCTTCCACCGTACACAATCTTACACACATGCATAAAGTCTAGAGTCTAAATGTTATTTATTCGCCGATAACAGTGCGGCTTTTTCTTTTACTGTCTTGTTGACTTCGTCTGTACTTTCCTCGGACGATGTGAGTAAGCGTGGCACTTACTGCTCCTGTTTCAAACCGGCCGAGTCCACTGGATGACTGGCCTACGAAGAATTGTAGACTTCTGGTTCTCTCCGACGATACACGTGAGTGAACGTAGCGTTTATTACTCACGTATCAAGCCGGCCAAGTCTGATGAGGAACTGGCCTGTTGGAGAATTGTAGACTTCTGGTTCTCTCCGACGATACACGTGAGTGAACGTAGCGTTTGTTACTCACGTTTCAAACCGGCCAAGTCTGATGAAGAACTGGCCTGTTGGAGAGTTGTGGCAGAGATTAAGCCCCCCGAGTCTATTGTTGAATCAGCTTCGGCCCCGCCTGGTTAGTGCAGAATACTACTTCAGGTGAAGGTTGATCCCGAGACGAGCCTCCCAGATTGTTAAAGGATCCCGATACGGGCCCCCGATGTTGAGGTTCCCGAGAAGGGTATCCTTGGCTTGTGTCTAAGTGTATGAGGGCTGACTCAAAAGTTGACTCGTATTTGTATTTTTCGTTTCCGCCACACACACAGTCTCACCAACAATTAGACGTAAAACCAGTCACGATGATCAATCCAACAAGTGTCGTGTGACAACAATCAAATATTTATTTACAGAGAGGCACCAGTCCGTAACAGGGCTCTGGTGGCCTTTCAAATAAAGCAAAGGTAATCCAAAAAGTTACAGCAAAAGAGGCAATCCAATATAAAATCATGAATAAATTGAAGGACGTGTTCACTCTAGATCTCTCTCTCAATTTCTCTCTCTATCTATGTCTCTCTTTCTCTCACTCAGAGACTATTCACTAATCGACTCGACAAGACGCCGCTCACCGGCCGACTGACCACGAACCTCCCTCTTTCATTTCCCACCTCACCTTTCACACGTGACCATTAACCAATCAAATATGATAGCTGCTTTATTCAAACTTTCAAATTAGGGGGTGGAGCCTAGGGGGGGGGGGAGAAGTAGTACGCCATGCAGACAACGACAATAGTAACTGGACATCCAGCGGGCCCCTTTGAAGACGCCGACCGGAGTACGTACAGCAGTCAGGTGGTCAGAGAGTTCACCGCGGAATATAACATGTTACTGTTAACAGCTACTTTGGTTCGTCGACGGAGATTCTGCCGAACACCTGGTCTTGTGACGCTATTACGGGGGTGGGGTGGAAACGGGGGGGGGGGGGGAACTGAGGAGCGGGAACGTAGACTGTTATGTATAGTTTAATCTACATATTAACGTTATTACTATTATTAGGTTAAGGGTTGGAGTAAGGGGATAGTTTCGACAGATTAGTCACAACCTGTGACACCCCCCCCCACACACACCCACACCCAACCACAGGTTAAATAAGAAGTAACATTGCTATCATTGATGGTATGAGTTAGATTTATAGTGTCGTATTGTATTGGTTTGTACAATAATATAACAGGACCCTATACCTACGCCCAGGCCAGAGACAGTAGAAGGCCCGACCTGGACAACATGTCAAAGGAAGGGGAGGTGGGGCGGGGGAGGGGGAGTGGAGCCCGTCCCTGTACGATGATCGAAAACGATCGAAAATGATTTTTAAAAATGTTCCATTTACGTGCCCCAATTTTTTTTTTAATTATCGTTTTAGGGCCCCGGGGATTAGCTGGCAGTGGTCCTAGAACCATGAGCTGTGGAGCATTGCCGTTCTTAATCATCGGTGGGGAGGATGAGGTTGGGGTGGGGGGATAACGGGGGGGGGGACTAAGCAGAGAACTCCAGACAGGTATGGGTAAAAAAAAAAAGTTCCCTGAAGTAGAATTCATCTGGTTTCAGTAAACTCGGCCGTATAAAAGGATCGCATGGTTAGCACAACGGCCAGACGCCTTTACTCCCCCAACCCAAACTTAAAGTTGGGTACTCGTTTAAACCTGGGTAGACTTGGGGACATTTACCAGGGCATGAAGAATAACCCCAAAGGTTCTCACTTAGGCTCTAACCCAGGATCCTTCCGGTTGAACGTCTAGCGCACTGCACGACCACCCGTACCCTTATTAGCAGTGGCGCAACCAGCAAAAATTGCTGGGGTTGGGGAGGGCTCACATTATGAAAAAAGACAGTTTGACAGTTTGACAGTTTGACAGTTTGACAGTTTGAGTCTTTTTTGTAACTTTATAACGTAAATTATGTATTGATGATTTGGCCTGGGGGGGGGGGGCTTTACCCCCGGTTGCGCGACTGCTTATTAGATATGTGGGGGGGGGGTCATAAACGAAAGCACACATGTAGTGGCCCAAGGCCTAGTTGACCTATTCATACCAACGGATTGACCTAACCCCAATAATTCGAATATAAGACGTTTCATTTAAACAAAACAAAATCTAATATTCTGCTTAGTTTAAATCACACTTTTTTACATATCAAAACTTATATTCTGTGTAGTTTGAATCACACTTTTTTACATATCAAAACTTATATTCTGTGTAGTTTGAATCACACTTTTTACATATCAAAACTTATATTCTATGTAGTTTAAATCACACTTTTTTACATATCAAAACTTATATTCTATGTAGTTTGAATCACACTTTTTACATATTAAACGTTTCAATATGAATGTTGTTGTTTTTTTTGTTTGTGTGAACTCTTTTCTACTGAATACAGGGCCGGGCCATAGGCCGATTTGATCGATTGCTCCGAATGTGGCCCCGCACCTGGCAGGGGCCCCGCAATTTTCATTTAGCAATAATAGTAATAGTTGTTATTGTAAAAAAAAAATTAGAAGAGGGGGCCTCGGAGGCTTCTGTAAAATTGGGCCTCGCCATTCGTAAGGCCGGTCCTGAGTGAAGAGATACACATTGGTGTAGTGTGTTCTTGATGATTCATTGAACGTCGCCATGTTGTGTATATCCTGCAAAAAAAAACCTAAAAATAAGAAATAATTAATAAACCAAACACAACACGTTAAAACGAGACACAAACATAAACAAACAAAAAAGTGACTGTGACTCAGTGACTCATGGTATATGAATGCACATGACTGACGCCTGGGTCCTGCTAGGCTCAAAAAGAAAATGTAAAATAAAGCAATAAAAGTCTTAGGGTATATACTAATACATTGTTCATGTAGTCCCCGTTGTCGTGTCATAGTTTATTCAAATGTTTTATTTTATGTATTTTAAAGAACCTTCTATCTTGCATTCATGTTGTTGTTTATTTTTTGATATTAATATTCAAGTTCCAATATAAGATTGAAAGTACTATATTTTCATTTATTTTTTTTGGTTACGTTGTTAAAGAAAATTTTTATGTTATGTCTTACAGTAAAAGTAAAGTTCCCTTCTTAGCCCTAACGGGCCATCGGGGCAGATGAAGTGTAGAATTCATCTGTTTCTATAACCTCGGCTATGTCATACAGAGAGTTATAAAATAATTGAAAGCGGTTTCGGATAGGTTCCCTCCTAATCGGGCGCTCAAATACTTAAGTAAGGCAATGACTCTTGTGTATTTAAGTCTCTGTGATATATTTGGGGGGCCCTGGGCATAAACGTCTGATATATACTGGGGGGGCCTAGGCAGAGACCTCTGATATATTTGGGGGCCCTGGATTTACACCTCTGATATATTCGGGATTTGGGTGGCCCTATGTAGAGACCTCTGACATATTTGGGGGCCCTGGATTTACACCTCTGATATATTCGGGATTTGGATAGCCCTAGGTAGAGACCTCTGATAAAGTCGGTGGGCCCTAGATAGAGGCATAATTATTTGGGGCCCCTTGGTAAAAACCCCTGACGGAGCCCTATAAATACCAGTAGTAATTAATATTAGAAATGGCCTCTCTGGCATTGGGGACTCAAGTATGATTTCTTAGTTTCCTATTTTATAAGAACGGTCCTGGTTACAGGTGGCGGATCTCAGGGATGCATATTTATCTCTACACTGTGTAAATGTGGTACCTTTGAATCTCACAAACCTCGGCTGCCCCAAACAATAAGATGTATTGTAGAGCATCTGAACCTAATCCCAAAAAAGTAGCACGACTCTAATGAGAAGACCATTGGAAGTGGGCTACTTTTTTATTTTCTCGCGCGCCACCGTGTTATAAAGAACATTGTTAAGGTACAGGATCTTCCATTAGCATTCCTGGTACGAACTAGTACGACGTGACTCGATTGGTCAACAACCTGTGTTGTCACGTAGTTTGAGTCGAAATGATTCATTCACATGAAAACAATAACAGTGGTATTGTCTGCGATGTATCATAGTGATTGTTATAAATCAATGAGTCATGACCTATATATATATATATATATATATATATATATATATATATATATATGTCAACCATAATACACTGTGTCGTCACACTGCGTCTCCATTTTAAGATTTCACATACACCTATAATTTACTTTCAAAGATATCCATACAAATAACATTTTCACAGTGCCGAACCTGGAGATTTGGGAGCCCGGGGGGCTTGGCTACTTTGGGGGCCCCTGCATTTTGACATTCGACACCATGACATGAGATAATGTACTTAATATTTAATGTTAAAAAAAATTGGGGACCTCCCCTCCAGCTGGGGCCAGGGGTAGGGGGTGACTTTCGAATTTGGACCCCCTTCCCCCTAGGTACGCCTCTGTATTTTCTTACTGACCTATATTTAACAATCAGGAGAGATATATGACAGGTCGATACAAGTAGAATTCCAATTGTTGTTGTTCTTTTTAATAATTTAAAAACACACTTATAGCAGTGACGTAGCAAGCTTAACTCGCCACCATGGCACAATAACCTTTTTAGCGCCGCCCCCCCTTTTCGAAAACCATATACAGTGTATTCCGCTTAATTGGGACACCGCTTATTTGGGACAGCCGCTTATTTGGGACAAATCTCAAAGAAACCAAACCAAGAAGCCAATAGTAAATGTGTATGTTTAATTGGGACTTCCGCTTAATCGGGACAAAAAGCCTCGGTCCCGATGTGTCCCAATTAAGCGGAATCCACTGTAATAATATATGTAAAATATACCGTTTGGCGCCCCTTTGTGAGTAACGCCCGGGGGCATGATGTCCCCCTTTCTTACTAGGCCACTGCTTTATATATGACGCACATTATCCAATTTATCAAAATTTAATGTTCAAAAGTTATCAAATATCAAAAGAGAAAAAAAAGCTAATTAGGAGCTGCTCAAAACACAACAAAGAACCTCATTAGGCTATTAGTGATCTGTAGTTAAAATGGGCGAACTATGGCCCGAGGGCCAAATAAGGCCCGCCTGTTTTTTTTTTTTTATTCCGGCCCGCGGCTTGACAATCGTTTCAGAGTGGAAGCTCAGCACAGTTTACTTATGTTATGAGATTTACGTTAAATTTATGTTTACGTATGTCAACACTCCATCCATCCGTCTGGCCCGCCGGTCAAATTTTACGAACACAATGTGGCCCGCGACCAAAAAATTTTGCCCACCCTCTGCTCTATAGCGTTTGAAGGGGAAGATAACTGTATATATTGTTGAACTTTCTTTTGTAAAATTAAATCAACAACAAATGTTACTAAGGTGTTGTTGGGTTGTTTTGGTTATATATATATATATATATATATATATATATATATATATATATATATATATAATTCACAATGTGTTGCACGATTACATTATTTTTGTTTATGCCTAAAATACATTGAAACGTATTTACAAAAAACTGATAATGTAATTTGTCGTCCATTGAGCTGGCCTGTTTGTTTTCATACCAACTTCATTTGTTGTTAAGTTTTAATTGTTTTTGATAATCGACTTGATAAAATATTTTATCCTGTAACAGTTATCATGTTGTTCTGCCCTGTTTCATTGTGTTTTTCAGAGATGTGTGTTGTTCATTATGTTAAATTATACAGTTCTGTGATACTTTGTAGAAAGTTTGTTTTTTTTGAATTCCTTGATAACTGTATACATTTTTGTTTTTAAGTAGCTTTAATATTGTTGTTGTATTTTGCTATTTGAAATCCTACATGTAGTGAGTGAACTATTTTGAAAGATAGACAGACAATTGGAAGATGTTGCTGGCAATATCAGGGCCTTTTTAAGGTCATCGTAGGCCCTAGGCACTTTCAAAGTCGTAGGCCCTAGGCACTTTCAAAGTCGTAGGCCCTAGGCACTTTCAAAGTCGTAGGCCCTAGGCATTTTCAAAGTCATAGGCACTCCCCGATTTCATTTTTTTAATATTTTCAAGAATGCACTTGTTTTCAATTTATGTTCTGGCTTTCGTAGGCCCTTGAAAAGTCCGTAGGCCCTAGGTACAGTGCCTACTGTGCCTATAGGATAAGCGGCCCTGGGCAATATACCCAGCTGCCTTTACCCTATTTTTTTTTTAAAACTGAAGTCCCACATTAAAACCCTTGAATTGCAGGTTGATAGTCTAGCGCTCTATCTGACGCGGCCATCTACACGCATGCTAGTTTATTATTTCTGGACCACGTAATATTATATATCATACATAATGCGCTTCGGTATTTAAAAAAAAATCCTTTGATAATGACGTCATTTGTGTTATTTTTCCATTTTATTATTCTAGCACGTGATTTATTGATATACAATAGCGCAGTAAAACAAATATGGCGGCTATCGGGAAAATCCGTTTAAATGCCCCATGCGCATTCTGTATAATGTTTATTATGTGTTAACTGACCAGTATTTGATAGACACAAAACCGTTATCAAAATCATGTGTTTCATTATTATTATTATTATTATTATTATTCATGAACGTTTTGTACTATTGTTTTATTTTAATACATGTTATTTCTGCTTATGATTTTGCTTAGAATTAGTAAAAATAGCTTCAACATTAAGTGATCTGTCCAGTAACTACCCGATCAATGCATCAACTTAATAAAATAAAAGATGTAAACTTTTCCGGGTTCATGGAGGAAACAAAAATACTAACAAACATCTATTAAAAAAAAATGTTATATTAATGCCCTTGTGACGTCGAGGTAACCAGGAGTTATGGATCGTCGTCCCACGTCGAGTTGTGTGCGTATGTATCTGTCACTACAAGCGGGATCCGGATCATCAGCCAAGCGTGAGATTGAATGAAACATGTTTGAATTTGTATCTTTTCTCTGAATGGGGAATCGGTTAAAAAGGTTGTAGCGACTGGTGTAGACACGACACATGTGATGCGGGACATGTTTATTTGGATTTGTTTATTACTTAGAATAAAACGAAACAATCTTTATTGCTACTGATCAGTTGACATTTAGCGTACTCACAGAACAAATCCATTGCTTAGACCACCCCCCCCCCAAACCTCCCACCCCCCAACCCCTTAATTAGAATTAGTGACATTAGTTTGACTTGACCTTTAACCTGAAATAATTTATTAAACATCATGCGGGCCCCTGCGAAAGATTTTCAGTGGCACGCGGTTCTTGGCCACCCTTTCCTCAGCTCTCCATATGATGTCATGAAGCGTAATTCTAGCTCCTTTTACCAAGACCTTCTCCAATTGAGAGGGTGATGTGGGGCAGTGGCGTTGTGGGGAGGGGGGTAAGGAGGGGTAACATGCCCCGGGCGCCAAATGGTCCGCAAAACATATAATAATATATGGTTTTCGAATGGGGAGGGGGCGTAAAGGTACTGTGCCCTGGGTGCGAGTTTAGCTCGCTACGCCACTGGTGGTGGTGTAGGTGGGAGGGTCTTTTTCCGGATTGGGAGGGGGAGCCCACTGCTAGATAGTGACGCTGTCATGATTATTTATTCCCATCTCCCCAGCCCCCCGGGACACAAAAAGTGTGTTGCCGTTCCCTACGATATCCAATTCCAAAGAACGAAATATAAATGGGTAATTCTGAATGAGGCCCACTGTTCCTGCGGGCTGGGCCTGGGTGGGCCCATTCCGTAAGAGGGTTAAGGCTTATAATATAAGCAAAGGTTGCTAAGTCTTGACCATGTGTGTCTGCGACTCGAACCGAAACGGTTGGAAATCAGACTCTCGTGTTACTGGGATCCTGGCAACAATGAAATAATTACTCTTAATCTAACCGCTGCCGGTCCGCGGCCCTGGATCTGCGAACCACTGTTCAACATGAACATACTTTCATAAATAACAGCTTCATGTACGTTACGGGCTAATACAGTGGTTCGCAGATCCCGGGCCGGTTATGTTAACCGGCATAGTTGACGTAGTGACGGCCCTGGAGGCACCACGGTGGGTTATTTGAAGCCGTGTTAGGGCTCGAACTCATAGCCTTCACCAAGATGATCGGAATCACAACCACGCAGCAAACAATGATATTTACCCACTTTGCTCACTCACACACATGAGTCAATACTTGGGGTTTTCTGTTTTGTTTTTCAACTCATGAAATTTTCCCGCCAATTAAATTATGATAATGATCCGACACGCGTGTCAACTAATGAGCCGTGTCATCAGATTTCTATACTCACTCCCACCAACCCACCCCCCCCCCATCGCGTACCGTATACCCTGCCCTCCCCGCATCAGCGTTCGCCCGTGCGATGATGTACTCATCGCTGCCGCATGAGGTGAGATCAATACATTTCCTCTCCCGCAACAGTCATCCAGTGAGTAACACCAAGAAACGAAAGAAACGAATTACTCAGTGTTTTCATGCCACCACTTTAAATGATTGGGGGGGGGGGCTGGAGTGGTAACCCAAACATAAAATGTAATATTTGTTTTCTTTTTGACAGTGAGTCTGTTTAGAAGACTGCTTTTTGGAGCAACGCCAGACTTTATTAAGGAAAACTTAAAATGAAATTTTTAAAAGTTACACTCTCTGCGCGTTCGAATATTACGTATTGGAACAAATGAGCCATTATGATTTATGGAATGATAGATACATCGAGTATTATGGGATGGCATCGCGTGTGACGTATAACTTGTTACATACCTGGAAGGCACAAAAATTTTAAAAGTCGTTTAAAAAAAAATAGACTGTCTGTCATGTCACAGTGACTTTTGTTTCATTTGTGTGAGGCTTGTCTGTAAATCTGAGAATCTGATAATCTGCGTCAGACAGTATTTGGCCCAAAACTCATAGCATGTGTATGCTGGTAGTATTTGGCCCATAACTCATAGCATGTGTATGCTGGCAGTATTTGGCCCATAACAGTGTGTGACTGGGTTTGATCCCAGATGAGAGACCCTGGACTTTTTATTATTTTCATGTCATGTAGTTTTCAAGCCCACCTACCTCAAAATGGGTGCCTGACATTAATTAGGGAAATTTCGGGCTAGACACCTAAATATGTTTCCCGTTGTGCCTATATAGCCATTGCACTCTCTGTTATGTATGGGGGGGGGTATATTCACTGCTCTATTATGATAAAGGCTTTACTGGCAAACTAAAGATGGAGGGCCGAGTGGTTTAACCACACAATCCCTTCACGTGCCGAGGTTACATGAACATTTTTTTTTGTACTGGCAACATTCGCTGCGGTGTAAAAGCTTTACTGGCAAGTGGTCGGTCCATAGTTGTTAATAGTGAGGTTAAGGGGTAGAGAATGTTGCCATGTTTAGTCCAATTAGGCACATTATAGATATGACATTGCTTAGCTTCATCGCCTAATCTTGAAAATTACGTCATCATAATAAGTGTTCTTTTATTTTGACTATATTTTATAGTCTAAGCATGCATTTTAAACGCTTGCACACATATATTAATATTAAAATGCAAAATCTAGAACCTATGAAGTTTTTTTAACTAAGAAATCTATAAATCTATATTAAATCACGTTTGTAGTAAACGAATTCCTCACGTAATAAAATATTTACTACTATTACAGAGATGTAGTCAATAATTCAGTTTGAACAATAGGGATCACACATACCAGTGGTTGCGAACTCATTAGGGGCTGCGTGCTCAAAATTTAAACAAAAACAAAATTTTATAACTAAGTGCCAACACTCCAATTAAAATTAAAGGAAGTGTTATCTTAATCGCGTACCGACTGATGAGGCCCTGAGTGCCGACTGTGGTACTTGAGCCCTAGGTTCGCTACCACTGACTTATACTGTAGACAGAGGCGTAGCTAGGGTTGAGGGAAGGGGGGGGTCCCAATTCGAAAGTCCCCCGGGCTCCAGCTTGAGGGCGGCCCCCAAACATTTTTTATATTAAATATTATGTACATTATTTCATGTCGTTATGGCGAATGTCAAAATGTAGGGGCCCCCAAAAAGGCCAAGCCCCCGGGTCCCCAAATCCCTAAGTTCGGCACTGACTGTAGACCAGTGTTTCTCAAACTGTGGGTCGCGAGCTAATTAAAAAAGTTCGTAAAAAAAACTCTTACTGTTACTTAGTCGACAATATAAACAATGAGGTGTAACTTTTTCTTCTATTACGATTTTTTTTCTCTTCATTACCGGTGGGCAGTAAACTACCTTTCATTATAGGCAAGTCTTAGTGGGCCAATCGCAAAGATTTTAGAACCACTGTTGGAATCTATTTATATTGTTTCTGGTATTTCGTCGTGATAAGTCTAGAAAAAAAAAAGGAGGGGGGTATTTTATATCCTTAAAGGAGAAGTTGCTAAGGTATAGCCGCCCGCATGCCCCGCGCCTAATGGGGGCCCGCCGAAGAAGCGTTTTGTTACGGTGAACAACCTACGGTTACGACTGTAGGCTCTCGCATTTTGAAACTTGCCAAAGGCCCCCACTTATTGGCCCCGTAATGCTAAATGCGGCCCAAATGGAGGCCATGCCTGCTTTCTCAGTGTCCGTTGACAATGTGAAGGTGTTACTCACACTCCTGGCTAATGCATAAAAAGCTGTGAGCCAAAGTGTTGTGAGCCAAAATGCTGTGAGCCAAAATTATGTGAGCCAAAATGCTGTGAGCCAAAATTCTGTGAGTCAAAATTCTGTGAGCCAAAATTCTGTGAGACTAAATCCTGTGAGACTAAATCCTGTGAGACTAAATCCTGTGAGCCAAAATGATGTGCTGCCTAAATAGATCCGTGACTGTTATATGTAACATCGGATTGGCTTCTTCAAATGTTGCTCCCGAGTATTTATCCATAGATAACTTCTAGCTATCTGGGCCACCCCCCCATCAGAACAACCCTGCAATATCTAAATCATAGAGTATTTATGAGCTGACAGGGCCCCTTAAAATTCAGGGGTCCCTGTTTGTATTACACATTCTTGCAGCGGTACTGCATCCTAGTCCGATTCTAGATACGCCGTTATCATACAAAGAAAAATTCACCTAAGATAAAAAGGAAACATTTTTTTTTCCTTGTGGTATAACCCAACAAAAATATAAACAACCTAATTATTATTTTACTAATTCTATGCTCAGACTATTAAATAGCTGGGGTCAAGGTTGCCTGAAGCATTTTAAAAAAAAACCGTTTTAAAACAACACCTTGTTTACATTCTGGAATTAGGTCAAACCAGGACAACCCGAACAGCCAATGAAAACCAGCCTAAATAAAACCGCGGTGAATTCCCTTTCCATTTCCCAGCTATAGAAATGCACGTATCTTTTATTTTGTAATTGGAGCTTTGCTTGGGCTAATTTTAGAATCACTTGACTTCACGAGGAAGTTTAAAAATCAAAACAAATCAAGACTGAAACACAAATGTGAATCCCGACCCGTCTAACATTACCGTTCAATTACCAAAGAATTTATGGAGAAATTTTTGTTATATTTCTGACCCCCATTGCTGAATTACAGGGAAAATACGTTTAGTACTAATTTAAAAATAAGTCACTTATATCTACCCACTTAGATAGTTATATGTAAGTGATATAAAGTTTATTATGCCACAAGGACGATGTGTTAATTCAAAAAACGTTTCTATATTTACAAGGATGTTGTTTGAGAGGGCGTAGTTAGTGCTGGGGTCCCCATGCAGAATCACTTTGTATGCCCACAAATATTTTATTCGATCAGGGGCTCCTTTCCGCGGGCGGTGCTCTAAACGCCCCATCAAGCTGGTGATGGATGGAAGTAGCGATTATGTTATGATGTAGCAATGATGTAACCATGTAGCAATGATGCTTCAATGTAGCAATTTTGTTACACCGGAGCAACAATGTTGCGGTTACAAAAATGTAACAATGCGAATAAATCAAGTAACTTTTTTAAAGTTAAAAAAAGAAAAACAACGTCTTAACGCACAAGAGACTTCCAGCGTTGAATTACGGAATTTGAGTTGTATACCTCTGAATAAAAAAAAACCACATCTTCGGGAGGCACTACGGGTCAAGTCTACGTCAGGTGTAGTATGGCACGATGTAAAGTCGATGTGCTGTGTCAGTCAACAGCAGTGGGCGGGGGGAGGGGAGGTTATGTTTACATTATCTGTCTGACCTAACGAGTGGGTTACGACATGATCATCAAACCGTGAAGTGGAGGCGGAAAGGGACTAAAATTGCCCTTAGTCATGTCAGACAATAATTATATCGACTGGTGCCTGGCGGAATGTTGAACTGTCGGTCACTGACTCAACAACTGGCGTCAGGGGAAGGTTCAGCCAAGTCATTAACTGGGCGGGAATTGTCTCATCGGTCAATATATATATATATATATATATATATATATATATACAATTTATGTATTTGTTATTCAGTCTTTGTTGCGATTGAAACTTATTATTATACACTCAATTATTAAATAATGCGTGAAAGACAGTTGGTCGAGTGGTGAATAGATCTCGACTTACGACCTGATAGTGCTGGGTTCGATCCTCAGCAAAAAGTGGTTCGAAGTCCCTCATATTCTTCCATGCAAGCAGACGTAGCATGTACACTCGACTTGCTGTTCTATCGGCATGTCAGACACTCATCATCCACCGGCAATAACGCTGGTGCGGCAGGCACACAACACCATGTCAAGCTAGCCGAGGCGGCGCAAAGAGAAAAAAAAAAGGTCTGCCTTTGCATCTTGATTAACTTCAACAAGATAACAAGTACCGACCTCCAAAGTAGACGAATATTTCAAGTCACTCTTCTGCCTCTCATCAGTATATCGTACTGTTTACTTTCTCTCTCTCTCTCTCTCTGTCTCTCTCTCTCTCTCTCTCTCTCTCTCTCTCCTCCCTTTCCTCATCTCTCCCGACCATTGTTTCTTTTCAGCTAATTTGAGTAACATTTGCTGATACAAGCAATTTTTCAAAAGTTTTAAAATTAAAATAAAGCGAGATGTGCGTCCAACGTACACTGCCAGTAAACACAATGTGAATTAGTGGCGGTCAGTTGGACGTGCTGTGTTTGGAGACATCTACATTAGTCTCGCTGGTGGAACCAAACAGATTGGATATCATTTACCCAATGATACACACGGATATCATTTACCCAATGATACACACGGATATCATTTACCCAATGATACGCACGGATATCATTTACCCAATGATACGCACGGATATCATTTACCCAATGATACGCACGGATATCATTTACCCAATGATACGCACGGATATCATTTACCCAATGATACGCACGGATATCATTTACCCAATGATACGCACGGATATCATTTACCCAATGATACGCACGGATATCATTTACCCAATGATACGCACGGATATCATTTACCCAATGATACGCACGGATATCATTTACCCAATGATACGCACGGATATCATTTACCCAATGATACACACGGATATCATTTACCCAATGATACGCACGGATATCATTTACCCAATGATACACACATTAAACAATTGTGGCCCAGCTATTCTCAAAGTGTGGGGTTGCAGTCTACTGGATTAATAGTGTGTTGTCAATATTTTTTTTTTGGAATTAAACAAGTCGAGAAAAGATCAACAAAGTATGCAACAAAATATGCAACAATTTATACAACAAAATATAAAACAAAAATTAAAAATTAGAACAAAACATACAACAAAATATAAAACAATTTATACAACAAAATATACAATAAAAATATACAAAAAAATATAAAACAAAAATTAGAACAAAATATACAACAAAATATACAACAAAATATACAACAAAATATACGACAAAATATACAACAAAATATACGACAAAGCATTTAACAAAATATACAAGCTTATATAAAACAAAATATACAACAATTTATACAACAAAATATAAAAAAAATATACAACGAAATATACGACAAAATATACAGCAAAGCATTCAACAAAATATACAACCTTATATACAACCTAATATCCAAAAAAATATACAACAATTTAAACAACAAAATACACAACAATTAAAAAACCAAAATATACAACAATTTATACAACAAAATATAAAACAAAATATACAACAAAATATACAACAAAGTATGCAGCAAAGCATTCAACAAAATATACAACCTTATATACAACCTAATATACAACAAAGAATACAACAATATATACATCGAAATATACATCAAATTTTAGTTTTTCTTTTATGTTTTTATTTCTGTATTTATTGGTGGGTCGAGGATATGGTCAACAGTTTCAGTACCGCTGAGTTCAACTAGTTACTGTAAATGTGGCAAAATGCACACTCTAAACAGAATATGAGCCAGCAGAAGACTGTAAACCAGCTCACAGCCTTTATACAAGAATGATGGAGTACGAAACACTTTAACAGTGAGTTCGACGTCAACTTGAAGGTCCCGTGTTCGATCCGCGCCAAGAGACTTGATAGTTATATTTTTTTTTAGGTACTGTGGAAAATTCCCCAAGTCCAACTAGCTTAGTCACGTGTCCAGGTCCACAGTGCTATGTATAGTGGGCTGGATGAGTAAACATCGAACACGGTCAATCATTATCGATAAATCAATAAATATCGATCACAAGGATCGAACGACTAGATTTTAATGTTTGATTCTTTGACTTCGCTCACCGAGAACGCGCAATCTGCCTCTTGCCTATCATGCACACAGACACACACACACACACCTGTCTCTTCTCAGTGGCCCAATTCATTCATCTGTTTAGGCCATCACGTGATCATATTTAATTAGTCGTTGGATCTAAATTTGTTTCATAGAAATACATTATATTATCTCCCCTCATCGTACTACACACCAACATACACACACGCGCGCACACACACACACACACACACAGAGTCCGGCATACTGAATATTTTGTAAAATGAAGTAAGAGATTTACTTTGGTCTTACAACAGACAGAGATACATTATTGTGTTAAGACACAAATAGACAGGCAAAGGAGACAGACAGATAGATAGATAGATAGATAGATAGATAGATAGATAGATAGATAGATAGATAGATAGATAGATAGATAGATAGATAGATAGATAGATAGATAGATAGATGAAGGGGACGGATGGTCGTGCGGTAACGCGCTCGACTGTCGATCTGAAGGTACCTGGTTCGATCTCCGGTGAGGACCAAGGAAATTTTTCAGGTCTTGGCTCAAGTTCCCGATATATCTCCCGTGGTGCCTCCATGGCCATTGCACTATCGGCTATGGTGGGGATGAAAGAAGGGCACCATAAAACCGTCCCATTAGTGGTTTATAGGATCTAAGGGATTTCATCTCATCCTTACAGGGACTTTACACATAGATAGATAGATAGATAGATAGATAGATAGATAGATAGATAGATAGATAGATAGGCGACATATGCATTCACGATTACTTAATTACCTAAATTAGTACAATGGATGTCCAAAAGAATGAATGAACAGGTCTGTTGGACGTAAGGTTGGGAGGAATGGCCAGAGATCCAAAATGTGCGATTGATAGTTTGTTTACATGTTTGCTGTTTTCGTTTTCCTCATCAGCCTGAAAGATCAACAACAATAAAAATCTAGGTCATTAGAAATTGGGTCATCGGGTAACTACTGTGTGTGAGTCAGGTAGTTTGGATTGACTCGTTGTCCCAAACACCGTGTGAGTGGATAACCACAGAGTGCGGGTGAGTCACTGGTGTGGATTAGTCAGGCGCGCTAAGTCTGTCTTGACGTTGGAGGGGATGTTTTGGGAATGTGAAGTGTAGGATCATCCCCCTCCCATATTGATGGAGGGATAGATGGGTGAGATCTTCACTAGGAAGTGTTGATTATCCATTGATTGGTTTAAAACGTACATCATGTTCAGGCCCGTAGCGTGCGGGTTGGGGGGCCTGGCTCCAGGCCCCCTCCACCTGCGTTTTTTCTGACCCCTCTGCTTGTTTGCGCTACTTAATAACATTTATTCCCCCCCCCCCCCGCTATTGTCTGGCCCCTGCTGTAGAATGTATGGCCCCTGCTGTAGAATGTCTGGCCCCTGCTGTAGAATTTTCACGCTACGGGGCTGATCATGATGTGTAACATAGAAGTAATTTATTTGTTAATATTCAATGATACAGTGCCCCGTTATTATGTATAGGCGAACTAGGTCACTGCTAAAGAGGCCCCCCTTGAAAATACTTATTCTGATGATATGGGGGCCCAGGCAGGTACCCTAGCCAAAGCCCCCAAAATATTTATATAAAAATCTGTCTACGGAAATGATAAATTAGACTTTCTCTTTTAAAATTAATAATATTTTTTTTTCGTTTGCCATAATGATATTATCTCTATACTTATAAGACGCATTTGTTGTCTGTCTGTCTGTCTGTCTGTCTGTTCCCTTATAACTCAAGATCCAGAAAACCAAATAACGTGAAATTTGTTACACATACACATAATTGCATGGGGAAGGTTATAGGAAATGTTTCGTTTCATCTCGATGGGTAGTTTAAATGTAATTAATTATTTTTATTTTAGTATTTTACTATATTAAAGTAATCTCGACGGCGCCATAAATAAAATTCCTCTGTGACGTCATTTCTCTGAAACTCCAATTGTAAACATGGAGAAATCAATAGTCATATCTATTTACCTATCGTTTTATGTATTCAGAAGATTAAAATTAAAGGTGCACTTTAATAAACCGAAATACGTTAATTAAAATGTTTCTGTGACATTATTAACATTATTAATACAATCTCAATGGGTAGTTTAATTGTAATTAAATATTTTTAGTATTTTACTATTCAATGCACAGGGAATTCCCTGTATTCGCGCACCAAGTGAATGTGTAATTGAACGGACGGAGAAGAAAGGGTTAGGGACGGAAAAAAAAATATTGTTGTTGTTTTTTTTTCATGCTGCAAGTACCCGGCTTTGGCTGGGATTAAAATAAGGTTTTCTGTTTATTTAAGAAGCGTAATTTGACGTTTAATTGTACAGAGAGAGGGAGGGGGGAGAGAGATAAAGAGAGAGAGGGGGCAGGGAGGGAGAGGGAAGGAGGGGGCAGAGAAGGAGGCGGAGGAAGCGAAAGGGAGGGAGGGAGAGAGGTGGTAGGGGAGGGAGATAAAGGGGGAGGGAGGGAGAGGGAGGGTTGAGAGAGAGGGAGAGAGAAAGGGAGGGAAGGAAAGAGAAAGGAAGGGGGGGAGTAGGGAGGGAGATAGAGGGGAGGGAGGGGAGAAAGATAAAGAAAGAGGGAGGGAGAGAGAGATAAAGAGAGAGGGGGAAGGGAGGGAGGGAGAGGAAGAGGGGGAGGGAGAGAGAGGAAGAGGGGGAGAGAGGGAGATGGGAGAGGGAGAGAGAAAGGAGAGAGGGAGAGAGGGGGTAGGGAGGGAGAGAAAGGGGAGGGAAGGAGAGAGGGAGAGAGAGGATGGAAGAAATGGGAGGGAGTGAGAGATAAAGAGATAGAGGGGGCAGGGAGGGAGAGAGGGGGAGGAGGAAGGGAGGAAGGTGGAAAGAGGGGGGACGGGGGTGAAAGAAGGAGGGAGGGAGATAGGGAGAGAGAGGGAGATGGGAGAGTTTGGGAGGGAAGTAGAGGGAGGGAGGGAGGGATAAAGGGAGGGAGGGAAAGAGAAAGGGAGAGAGGGGGGAAGGAGGGAGAGAGGAAGGGATAGAGGAGGGTAGGGAGAAAACAAAAGGTAAACAAAAAACTTATTTTAAACCCGGGCAAAGCCGGGTACTTGCCACTAGTGATATTATAAGAAAATTAATATATAATTACACATCGACATAGGAAGATATAGGCAGGTGCAGATAAATTTAATTGAGTTTAGTCTACATCCGGTAAAAAAAATGTTCAAATATTTTTTTTTTTTTATTTACAGTCTGGTGACAGCTTTTATTGGCAAAATGTAAATCAAAATGTACAACCGTAGCAATGGTTCTCACAGTCTCAGGGGCCGATTTATATCTCTTTAGGTAAACATGGTCATGTCTTTTTTTTAAAAAACACATTCCGATCTTTTTCTCACACACACATTCGCTCTATGTACCATCTCTCTCTCTCTCTCTCTCTCTCTCTCTCTCTCTCTGTCTCTCTCTCTGTCTCTCTCTCTCTCTCTCTCTCTCTCTCTCTCTCTCTCTCTCTCTCTCTCTCTCTCTCGCTCTCTCTCTCTCTTTTCCGTGTCCAGCTATACGTGTATATTTTTTGTTTTCGGGGCTAGGGTTAGGGTTAGGAATAGGGTTAGGATTAGGATTAGGGTTAGGGGGTTAGAGTTAGGGATAGTTTAGGGATAGGGTTACGATTAGGGATATGGATATCTATAGCTGGACCCCGAAAAAAAATTCGGAGTCCAGCTATCGCGCTTGCGCACATCACAGCCGTAAAAAAATAAACTCCGTCTAGAGCGCATGCGCATCTATAGTTGGATCCCGGAAAAAAAATAATACGGAGTCCCGTTCCTTGGAACCGTAGCCACAGTGTATTGTTAATTAGGGGACTTACAGCTAAATATCTTTGCCCCCCCCCAAGATAGAAGGGCGCTTTGAATCCTTTTTTGGTTGCGACCCCACTGGTCGCGCGGTCGGGCGTTCAGGATTTGTATAGGTCGTGAGTGAGTTAAATGGAAATATTTCAGATCATAAATCACAAGAAAATTCCTGTTCATTTCAACCATTGGCTATTCGTTTTCTACATTTGTACATCTATGTCGATAAGGCTGAAATTGTGTGCCTTTGGTCGTATTCATTGGCTACTATATACTCCCCTACCTTGATCAACTGTCTTGGAGCTACTGTGTATGTGTGTGTGTGTTTGTGTGTGTGTGTGTGTGTGTGTGTGTACGGTTATTTATGTTTTTCTCTTTGTCTGTGTTGCTCGTGCGTAATGTCTGTGTTGCTCGTGCGTAATGTCTGTGCTGCTCGTGCGTAATGTCTGTGTTGCTCGTGCGTAATGTCTGTGCTACTCGTGCGTAATGTCTGTGTTGCTCGTGCGTAATGTCTGTGCTGCTCGTGCGTAATGTCTGTGCTGCTCGTGCGTAATGTCTGTGTTCCTCGTGCGTAATGTCTTTGCTGCTCGTGCGTGATGTCTGTGCTGCTCGTGCGTAATGTCTGTGTTCCTCGTGCGTAATGTCTTTGCTGCTCGTGCGTGATGTCTGTGCTGCTCGTGCGTAATGTCTGTGTTGCTCGTGCGTAATGTCTGTGTTGCTCGTGCGTAATGTCTGTGTTGCTCGTGCGTAATGTCTGTGTTGCTCGTGCGTTATGTCTGTGAGCGTGTTGGTTAGAGAGTATGTTTATTTTCAGGCACGCGCGTGTAACTCATGAAATCGGCCAACCCTATTGGCTAATGACATAGTCACTCAGCAGGAGACTATGGACCTGGAGGATGAAACTTGACTCCCTCTCTCTCTCTCTCTCCTGTCCCCTCTGTCTCTTTCTCTCTCTCTCTCTCGCCCCCACAAATTATCTGACCTCAAGAGTAGAGAAGAATACATGTATATTTCTAGCTGATGGCTATAGACTTAAAGTTCAGTGGGTCAAGGCTATTTCAGACATAGCCATCTCTGGGTCTGACGTTTTATTTCTATTAAAACTAAATCAGTCGGTGGGAGGGGGGATTGGGGACAGGCCCGTGGGTGGGGGTTGAGTGATTCTAAAATTACTCGCCTATAGAGATCTTGTTTAAACTTTGTTTCATTTGAGTTATTCAGGTCTGTAGTAATGTTCAATAACTTTTGCTCACAAAATGTAGGTGGGTGCAAAATATTGATAGATAGATATAAAGATAGATAATTAATAAATAGATACTAGATAGATAGATAGATAGATAGATAGATAGATAGATAGATAGATAGATAGATAGATAGATAGATAGATAGATAGATAGATAGATAGATAGATAGATAGATAGATAGATAGATAGATAGATAGATAGATAGATAGATAGATAGATAGATAGATAGATAGATAGATAGATAGATAGATAGATAGATAGATAGAGTTTGCACCATCCTGATACATTATAAATGTAAATAGCGACAACTTGTGGATCTCATGCTTTCACTAAATGTGGCATCAAACGTTTAACAGTTCTGCAGCCATAAAATCTGGGCCCTCCTAAAATATATGACTACAGGGACCCCCCCCCCGAAATTACCAAATGCGACAGGGGGCCTTGACCAGTGACCATTTCGCCCCTTCCTCCATATGTGACGGGCCCGCACAATAACCCCGATTGAGAAATAATAATTAGCATCACAGCACATTAAAACTTCACATTTTTCGCTCATTAAATGGTATTTTCTTACAACCTAATAGAAACATTTATGAATGTATTATTGAAAGAAGCACGGTAAAAATACAAAACCATCTTCTGAAGCATCAGTTTGAAAACAAAATGCATATAATTAAATCTTGAAAAAGAATCGGAAATAAAGAAGAGACAGTAACATTGCGCTCAAGCTATGGCACGCCCAGCTTCCTGTAAATACTGTAAATTTCAAAAATTTAACTTCTTACCTAATCTAATTAAAAGGTAAACACCTTAATAGAATGCAAATCTTTCTTTCAGTCAGGTGTCCAACAGTCATACATGTTTAAATTAGCACACCTTCTTCTAACATACATATACATTCAAATGATAATAGCATATGCCATAACATACATATACATTCAAATGATAATAGCATAAGCCAATCTCGACAAGACAAATTGTATCTGCCGCAGGGTGGCCTGCCCGTGTATAGAACCCTGTGACCTTTTGACATTTGTATTTTATTGCAAAATCATGTTTTTAATGTTATGTTTTTTTTACCCTCACTATCTGAGTGTGTCATCTATTTTAAGGGAGTCATGTAATGACGCCGTTGGCGTGATCCAAGTTTAGCGATGAAGTTGAGCCATCGACCTAACGTCATGTCTCTCTCTCTCTCTTTGTCCATATCCGTCTCTAACATTTCCCGAAATCCTTTTGATTTCACCCAACAGAGCTCATTATAAAAAGGTGTTTTAATATGGCTTCTGTGCCCCCCCCCCCCCCGAGATCCCTGTATAATTAGATTGTATCTGTTGTTTCGTAATTCAACTCTCTGCACTCCTTGCGATATGCGGGAGCTCGTTAGCTGTGAAATAATTATGTTTTAACGGGTTATGTTGGGACTCAAACACATAAGAGCCAATCCGGCTATCATTTCCAACTTCCATCAAGTCATCCGATCTACTTTTCGCAAATCCGCTGGGTCTCTAGTATTTCAAAGCCAGACGCTACAAAAAAAATGCTCCCATCAGAATTCTTCGAGTTTGGAGGGCACAATGACTCCGCTCTTTTCTGTATAAAAACAACAATATATGAATGGTTAAATAGCAAGGACCCTAATACTCGTGGGGCCCGAAGAGGGATGACCAGGACTGGCCTTTGCGTTTATGTAGTTATTCTTATCGGCATTCCCATCAATAGCATAAGATTTCCTTGAAGATGGGGCTTCTGACAATGGGGACCTTCTGAGAGAGATGGCCGTTTGGCCCTTTGACAGTTGGAGCGTTTTAAACAGAAGTAAGAGACCTTTTGAAGATAGAGTGTGGACCTTCTGAGAGTGAAAATCTGACGCATTAGGCGTACGCCTAGTTGGTGCAATCTGGTACACAGGATCCTAATTGGTGCAATAAGGTGCACAGGATAATCTCCGAGGAAATCATTATTATGCAAATTTAGCAGCCGACTTAAAACAATTGTTCATACTGACACTCTGGACTGAGATTTTTAGAAACAGGCCACGAACGTGAGTACACATCAAAACATAGCACGCAGTCAGTCAGCTAGCTGCGAGCCGAGTTACTGCGTAGCTGCAATTACACAGCGAGAGATATACCGCGACTGCGTTCGAGTCTATCATATCGCGTTGTCCGATAATCTATATTACACTCAAGTATATGTTACACTGAAGTCTAGCTCACAAAGACACACAGATGGAAACGTATATGCAACTTTTGAACCAACACACACACACACACACACACACAAAATCTTTAAAAAGTATAGACATACACACAAACAAACTCACGAACACACACACACACACAAACAAACGTTTCTGGTGTCCAGTATTCGGGACACTGCCAGGAGAATACAAAAAAAAAACCAAAACGACGGTTCTCATGTATGTTTTAAAGTAGAACGTCGTCGTTTACCCCCGAACGTTTAATGGCCGTAGCGTCAAACACCGGACCAGTTTTTTTTTTCGTCCACTTCATGTACTGTGTATGAAAAACGAAGGTGTACACTAGGGTGGCCCAAAATCATGTGGAAAAAAAAAAGTTTCTCACATCTA